>CM032178.1:31099798-31116408 GCA_018908115.1 Anopheles rivulorum | reverse complement strand
CGAATTCGTATGTTTGTGTACAAATTATGCTCGCACAACTAAAGTGTTGCGTTTTTCTTTTACTCGCAAAACCGCACGCACTTCACTCATCGCAACACTTTTCCACTGTGCTTATTGCTTTTCAACTCCTTAACACGCACACGCAAGCAACCGGCTACCAAACTTCACCAACACATACGCACACACTGCCAAAAACACGTAGCGCCTACTGCGAAAAGGACTTTTGTTAAGTATATTGCCTCGCACACTAGCGCAGCATGTGTACGGCTTCCGTTTAGTATCCTGAAACACACCCCTACACTTGCATCGCGATGTGTGTGTGTGTGTGTGAGCAATGATTGTTGCGGAAGTAAAATGCCGGAAGCAAAATGCACCTTGAAATTCAATGGGTCCCTCCCGTCTTTGCAGTATACAAAAAGTCCTCAAAAAGATGTGTATTTAGAGGAAAAAATGGTCATTCAATCAAAACACTTCAACACTGGTCATTCGATGCGAAACATTCGAACCAGCCACAACTGTATGTTGATGTTACAGCAATACTAAGCACAACTATACACGCAAAAACAACATTTGCAATTAGGCGTTCTTAACCAATTTGCGTAACTTTTCATAACATCATTCCACTCAAGAAACACACCCATTTCACTGTTTCTTACATGTCGGAACATGTTATCACCATTTATAAAACAGAGCAAAAGCTGCTCCAGCTCTCGGATGAGAAATCGTAGCAAACGAAGTACTTCTTTCCAATCCAGTGAATCACCAAGGCAACAGCACACCACACAGTGACGAACGAAAGCAAACAATAGAAATCACGCAATGAAAGGGGGTGACACTGGGAAACAGAACCAAACCCTGTTCACCGTTTCGACCGGAACTACCTTCTATTTAGCCGTAATGTTGCCGGTGAACAACTCGCCGATGTTCAATCGATAATGAAAGAACGTTTTTGGCATGGGCTGATGAAAACATTCATACGACGAACGAAAGGGACAGCGAGAGATGAAGCGAGACAAAGAGAGTAAAGGCGCACCTGAGAGAGCACGGAGAGAAATTCAACAAGATGAGACATGATTTTATTTGCGATGATGAAATACAAGAGATGCAGCAGCAAAAAAACCCGACCCACACACCTTCACACACAAACACACACACACAGAGGCAGTAGGCGAGATTTAGCACACAATACACACCGCACCGCACGCAGCCCTTGTTGCAATGCTATTGTTCCCGGAAAAAAACATGCAAGCGTGCTGAACCTTACGAACAAAAGAAAATTAATATTTTATCTTAAAAATAAGCTACACTTTACGTGCTGCACGTGTTGTCGTGATACAACAAAAAAAATCGATCTAAAGGGAAGAAAACAAATTTTCTCCGTAGGCAGCATCAGCAGAGCAACTGTCAGTGTGTGCGTGCAAAGCGAGGTGGAAAGAATTAAGGGTGGAAGCGAAGATTATTTTCCACTTGCCAAGCAACCCAACAATCGGGAACATCAAGTACGCACACCGTCACACACACGCACACACCAAAAGCAAATGTAGTACGCACAGTGCAAGAGGAAACAAAAAAAAGCTGGAAACAAATCTGTATGCGAAACATCAAAAACGCATTACGATGTACGTTCGAAGGTGTGTGTGTGTGTGGATGTTAGACAGAAAGCGCCCGATAGCGCAACTCAAATGAGCAGGTTAACTTTGATTGAAATGAAAAAAGCAAACAACCATTCTCGTCGCTCTTTCTCTTTCACACGCCCAAGCATCCGCGAACACCGCTCTCTTGGGTTCTTTATTCTAACTTCTCAACGCTGAATCGTTCGTGCTCGCTCTTTCGCACAAAATTCTTACTGTTCAAGAGCAAACACCCATCATCGTGCACACCACTACACACGAACCAGCCATACACTACACGGGGCGACGGCAAAACTTGACTGTCTCGTCACTTTTTTTTTGGCACACTTTAATGGAAAATATTTGCTGGGAAATTACATTAAACGTACTTCATTCGAACTGTTACTATGGGTACGGCAGGATAACCATATTTCTGACACATTCTGCGTATCGTTTACGGTGAGCTACGCACACACACACACACACACACGAGCCGCTCATGATTTGATGAGACGAAAAGACAAGGGAGGAGTGGGTTTGATAGTGAACATGTTTTCGACAAATTTTACGAAATTTAGGACACACAAATGGGAATAACACGAATGTAACAATCACGAAAGGGGTGGGTTCTTTGGAAAGAAGTTTCAAAAAAGTGCCAAATAAACCACACTGCAGGTTTGCTGATTGGGACAGAAAAGCCAAATTTACACTCCATACACACACGCACGCACATACGCAATCAATGGGTTTGGTTGGTGGACACACATCGAATCCTTGTCGTACGCTTTTTTTTTGTCTACGTCGATTATTCGCACCCGTGTTGAGAGAGCGGAGGAACACGAAGAAAAAAAAATCGAAATCTCCCCACGAAAGATTGCAGCACCACACAAAAGCCGAAACAGTGAGCAAACGCACACTCGCACGCACTAAACACACGGCAAACTTCTTCGTTTGCGTTTGCGGAACCAATAGAATACCACCGCATTACGTACGCTCTAGACGCACAAAGGAAGCTGAATTTGTGTGATTTGCTCAGCACCAGTGCACCGTTATTACACCGCATGAGAAATCGACATCTTTTCTTCACGTTTGCCTTACGCACCACTAACGCACACCGACTGCTCGCTCTCGACTGAATTGTGTGAAGATCAGGTCGAGTCGTTGCCTGCGTTGGGTAGCCATTTTTCAGTGTGAATGAAGAGGCGGTCAGCTCATAGCAGGCACTGCGAAGCCATGGTTTCATATTTTGACAGCAGGCGATAAATATGTGCGTGCCACATCTGTTATTTGCAACCATATACAAAATTGAGGAATTAAAGAAACGGTCCTGATTTGTAGGTAATTTTAATGGCATTCTTGAATTTTTAGTAAAACATTCAATAAAACTGAAAACAATGTTTTGAAAGTACAGTGAAAGGTTGAGAGCCTACGCTGCTTAAAAGCTGTTTAAAGGGTATGGTAGCATAGAACTTTCAGTACAGAAATACTGCATTTTATACAGCATTTCTTACCAATACTTACCACCAAATATTTTCAAATCACGTATAGTACCTAAAGGCATGCAAAAGTAATGGAAATAACTGCATTTTTGGGAATGAAATGCAAGACAAAAATTATTACTTCTTTTTCAGAAAAGCGCTAAATGAATGTCCATCTCTAGCATATTTCCTACGATACTCTAGCGGTCTCTTTCTCTCTCATTGTTGTATGTCAATTCAGGGCTGGACTGAAATGTCACATTCAGGTTCAGATGAAACATTTCAGCAAGAGGATTTAAAATGACCGGTTTTCTGCCTAATTCATAAACATTGAAAAATAAGGATGCATTTGTATTAATTGAGAAACATAAGTAAAGTGAAGATGAAAATTACAAATCTCAGCATGAATTTCGCACGTAGTAAAACGATTTCAAATTGGCAAACGCATGATATATTTTACTTTTGTGTTTTTATTTTCATTGAGATAGCATTTTCTTCCACAACGGTAGGTAACTAAAATCTGTTCAATCGATACAATGCAAACTTCATTCGTAATGCCCGCCCGATTACTTACTTACGGTCTGATCCGAACGGGAAATTTAAAAAAATAACCCGTATCAGTGGAAACTGTGGCATTCTTTCAACTGTCCTGCAAAGACAAGTCCCATGCATTTAACAAACACACACGGCTGCAAGTGCAATCGTGCCAAAAACAGGTGGCTTATTCTAATTCCAAAATATCTTCGTTTATCCTAGATTCGAGAAACAAAATCACCCACTAGGGAACCGTGGGCCTCAGATAGAGCAATCACAGCGCCACACTCATCAGCAGCTCGTTCGCAAGTGAAATGGAACATAATAATTAGTACGTTAGTTTGTAGTTTACGCGATTAAGATGCTAAATCCACCTTTGTTTTTGGTAGCGGGTTCAAAAGGAAAAAAAAGGGTAAACAGCAGCAGTTAATAGTGTGTAGTTTGTGTTTTCGTTATTCATACTATAAGTTTTTTTTCTCATTAGGTTTAAGTGTTTTTGTTGTTTCTTTCGCAACACGCACACGATTTGATCGCGTTGTTGCTTTTGGTAAGATCACTCTTTCGTACGCTAGCCTACGTGGGGGAAGGAAAAAATCAGCAAGAAAGTCCTCTTTGTGACCTTTCAAACGTGTTTAGTAAGGTTGAACACTTTCCGCTTCAACGATCGTTTTAAACGAAAAATTTTGCCTACGACTTTTGAAACGCAATACTTTGGAACCGACTTCTAACATCATTATCGTCCAATTGGGATTGGTTAGTCCTTTACCATCCTGTTACTGCCTCCCCTAATGGTTTCTTTTTCTTGTGCGACAAACCATTAGTCAACGTTTGTTACACTACCGGCATTAATTATATGTACAAACAAATGTCCTTTCGTTCAGCTGTTTCCTTCTCGATCTTGACGACGACAGTCGAAGTAAGGAAAAAACAGGACCAAACAAACGCAAACATTACACACACCCACTGCTCAATAAACGCATAATTCCGACTTCAAAATGGCCCTACAATTGTTCACTGTACGGAAGGGCAGTACTGATTTAGCCAAAGATTTTGCGTTAAGATGATAGTGGGCTCTTGCATTTGCTTCTTCTACTAGAACCGGTCCTCATTATCCACGTGTCGTTAATAAAGTAAAGTAAAGGAAGTTAGAAACGGCTGGTCTGCTATTTGCTCTATCGCTTACATTAAATTTGTTAGTTCCGGCTAGTGTTTCTGGCTCTGTCTTTTTAACGGTTCCGGCTCTATGAGAACATGCGTTTGTTCGTGTTTGTTTACATCGATTCCCGTTCCGGTCGCTGTAGTTCCACTTCCTTTTGCTTATTAATACTTTGTTGCAGGATATATTATAAATTGAATTATTCTTCTTACGGGGCAATACCTTTTACCTCTTTGCTCTGTCGCGCTCTATCATACTGTGGTGTCTTCTTTTTGTATTTGTATTTGTTTGCTGGCTGCTTATTTTTTTGCCATTTATTTCATTTGCAATCTGATTTTCTTTTATTTTCTTTGAGTGTTTATGTTTTGTTAATAGTTTGGTAAGTCAATTCGCTGTCAGTTTGAAACTTTTATTTTTTTTTACCTTTACTTTTCCTTTGCATTCAATTTTACTTTACTAAACCATTGGGGTATTTTTCTGTTAATATACACAGCTTCTAATCGTCGCCTGTTGTCGGATGTAATAAACTGATTCTGTTTCATATTAATTTCCCTTCTTTTTGCTTTGCTTTGTTTTCGCATATCATGTTGATTAACTTCCTTTTTACTAGTGAACGTGATACTTCTTGAGAACAGGTAGTTTGTTTTCCATGTTTCCTTTTCAACCTTCTGCCATGTTGGTTCTATTAGTGTTCCTTTCTATTCTACATTATCTATTTATTAGCTCTGCTTGCTAATTTCTTATTTAATCTCGCATAAAGTAGTACTGACTGCGAGCGTAGGGTATACTACCGGGCACGCGGTTGTCCATCACTAGCTTCTTAGTTGAATAGATAAGGGAGAAAGAGAAAGGATACTCGCGTTTTGTGCTTTTCCTTCTCGCAGGAGGTAAGAGATTGAATGGGTTACGTGCTTGTAGTTTTCATTTATTTTTGTTCATTCTTCTGTTCATCTGCTTCTTTCGCTCTCCCTCTCTCGAAATACTTGTTTTGTTGTTGTTGTTGTTGTGTGTAATCGATTGTTTAATTTCGTTCTGTTTTTTTTTTTGTTTGCTGTTTAAGTTGGCACTTGATAAAGGGTTGTTAGTAGTTAACGGGTTATTAGTATCGTTGCTTAATACTCGCTTGTAGCGTAGGATACCGAATGTGTGTTTGGGTACGAAATTGAAATAAAAAAACAATCTAAAAACATTAAATTTTGTTAAGCAGGAATATTTTCACTTTAAATAGTATTCTGATGGAAATGGAAGAAGAATTATCAGTTAACAGTTATCAGTTCGATTTTAGCTAGCTAAACGAGGGAGCATAGAGCAAAGGACATTTATGCTTTAAGAGGAGGAGCAAGTTACACGGCACTGGAACGTTCCCTCAACAAACAACAACTACAAACAATCGAAGGAACGCACCGGAAGGATATATAGCCATGGTTGTGAGTGACGAACAAGGTGTAGCCAAGGACTATTTATTAGAACAGCTTACATTGGCAGCGTAAGGTGCGTAAAAGATCGCTGTTACGGGTGCGATTGGAGTAGCAGAACGTATGCCAACCCTAATCATCAAACAACGTAACTGGCGAATGTTTTTGATGTATGTATAAGGCTAGGTCTAATAGCATTTTCGGTAAAGTGTTTGGAGAAAGCTTTCAAGGTTTAACTATTGCATATACGCGTTCGAACGTTTAGAAAGAGAGGGAGAGAAAAAGAGAGAGATAGAGAGAGAGAGATATGGAGAGAGAGAGGAAGAAAGAGAGGGAAAGAGAGATAAATTTAATTATCTAAACCGGTGTGCCGTGGCTGCGGTCTGTTTTAAAGCAAATAGATTGCCTGGTTGAAGATGGAGTTTGCGTCTCCATGTATATCATCGCTCCAACCACATCCCATTTGCTAAAGTGATGGTTTGATTTTAAGGTAGGTTCATAAAAACGGCTCTAAAAACGCATTTATCAAACTGGGTTTGAATGTCGAAGGTTTGCACCGTGTGATGGTGGAAACGATCACTACAGTTTGGTTGGTCACAGTTAGCGATAGATGCTTGTGCGTTCGCTTCATTATACCTTAAGTTGATTTCACTCGCTAAAAGGTAGTTTTAGTAATTTCTATCCAATGATTTTTATTTTGTTTTCTTCTTCGATTTTACCTTCGATCTTACCTAACAGGACCGCCGTGACTGTGCATGAGAGAAAGCTGGCTGCTGCCGGCTTCGCCCGTCCACCGTCCTAAGCTTAAACCTTGAAGATTTTTGTATCTTGTAGAAAGATGTCTAATTCTAACAGTTTGCTACAGCTATCCGAGGCAGAGAAGAATGAGATTTGATTTGGGAGTTTTTGTTCTTTCTTTCTTTCCGTTTCATTCGGCGTGCATACATACCGCTTCTTGAAGGATCGTTAAAGCCCTTGTGGCGCGTATGAAAGCTTACAGTGTAGCAGTGTTTTGCTGCGAGTTTGTATGAAAAGCTCGATGATTTTGTTTCCTCTCTTTTAATTTAGATACAGCAGAGCCATAAGATGACGCTAAAATCGCTACACCTAAAAAACGAGAGTAAAACGACAAACAATACTAGCTTCGCCAAGTTTGGAACAAGTTTCGCGTCGAGCGTAATGCTTAACTCCTTTCCTGTTCTATCGTTCGTTTGCTGTAGACGGAAGGCAAGATGCTAAGATTAGTGAAAGTGATGAAGGGTTTGCGCTTGCGACTGTTTTGTGTGTTGCTTGTTTGGTTTTTAGTTTCTAGAAAAAGGTTTAATAGTAACTTCGCATAGCCTGCGTAGCTAGCCACCATCGATTACCGTCTGTCGCCATGTTCTTTATGTCGTTTTGTGCATATTACTTCAAAAGTATTACGTTAACTGTAGTTCTGTTCACAACTGTAACCCTTCTCGCGTTTCCGTTTCCTATTCGCTTCCGTACACAACCATACGCTTCTTTTTTACTCTCTTAAATTTCATTTCTAATTGTTACTAATTTTTAATTGGTAACTTAATGATTTTCTGCATGCCTTTTTTTCCCAAGTTTTGTTAAACATTTGCTCGGTTTTCGCGCTAGCAAAATCTGGCAAACAGTGATTCAATTCTCAATTACCGCTAGCCTAATGTACACAGCATATATTCAACAATATTAACAGTTCTAAACGTCGTGAGAGTAAATCAATCCGTACAGCAAAGTACAATTTAAAGCAGACAGCGTAAGTGCCAACATACATAGTAGTGTGTTGTGATTTATATATAGTAAAGAAAAGGCACCAATAATGCTGAATATGTGTTGTGTGTAGCTCGTTCATTATCATATTACCTAAACCAAAGAAGCTTAAATGTATTGACACAAAACATAATAGACAACGGAAAGTACAGCCAACGAAAAGTGTAAAATAAAGAAAAGGAAAACTAAAATTAAACTGTCGATTTATTAAAATCCCGTTAAGAAACTAGGAAGCAGAAAAACAAACACATACATAGAAGCGTCGTAACACTCGTATAACACACTGCGAACGTCTGCACGTCTGTGCTTTCAACTTTAAGTGTGTGCCGTCAGATCTGTTGCCTCACGGTATTTAGCAATTAACTCCGAAGCTCTGTGTGCGTTGCAAATGGGCGTCCTTAAAACATTAAACTCATTACAAACAAATGACATTCTGCTCTGGATTTGAGATTCATTAACTGAGGCACTATTTAACCTTTCGGTAAGCAAACACACACACACACACATATACACGCACGCACATACAAACACAGACACTAACTAACTAACTGTCTAACAACATTCGATTCGTGATAGGAAAAACGGCCCATTACAACACGCTCTCCGAGATGCACGAAACCGTGTGCTATTGCATTTTCGAAAGGGTGACCTTTTTTTCTGTGAGGTAATTGTTGAAGTATAATTTAACACTGAGCATAACATATATATGTGTAAATGTGCGCAAACAAATGTGTAAAACAAGTGTAAGGTAATAAAAACGAAACAAAGTTGCAGCTGTAACATCGTTAGCTCCGTGTACCACGCACAGTACTTTTACAGTGTGATGTGTGCGATAAGTACTGGCCTCCATACCTGTAAGGTTGTGTTGATTGTGAGGCGTTAAGTAGTAGTAGTAGTAGTAGTAGTGGTAATAATAGTAATAATAGTGGTAGTGGCAACGGCACCTTTCAGGCACTCAAACCGAAGCATTAAACCGTTCGTTTCCAACAACTCACAAAGCGGGAGCGTTGTGTTGCTGCCAGGAGAGGGTCCTTACGCGGGTTCGAAAAGCACTCACGCGTTAGGGTGGCTTTTGCGATACGATAGTGGGAAAACATCGAATCACCGTTTTTTTGTGGCTTGGGCATATTTATCATGCTGCGGTCGGTTATCCACGCGTTGTGCACTTTTCAATCGGTTCTCTCGTATTACTTCTAATCGATTTTGTTTTACTCCTAGCGCTAGTGTGGCGGCTGTTTCGATGTGATGTTGAAAATTGATTGTTGCTTATCCGTGCAGGGTTACAACCGTCTCCCCTTAGCCTTATTTCGTGTTGCTTGCTCCTGTGACCCGGTCAAACTCGACCATTATCGTGGTTCAGAACAAAGAAACCTCCCTTCCCGCGGTTTCGCCCTTCTTTTAGGGTTTACTCTTGAGTGCACCGCCGGCGGCCGCATCAACTACGGACTGCAGTTCCAGCGTGGCCTTATGCTGTTGCTTTTTCGCGAACGCAATTTCGCTCGCGCTAAACGTTTTGGTCTTTGGCGGCGGTGCCGGCAGATGCATGTACAGTGGATCGCGCAGCCGGCGCAGATCGTGCTCGATCTCCGCAATTTGTCGCTTAATGTCGTTGTATTCGGCCAGATTTACGCCCGCCTTCTTGGCCGCCTTGTGCAGCGTGATCAAATGCTGACGATCTTTCACGTCCGGTAGCAGATATTCCTACAAAAAAAAAATACCTTAAAGTCTGAGCCGCTTTCTTTCTTTTGTTTTTCAATGTCCAACGATACTTTACCTGCTTGGTCAGGACGAAGTAAGCGTACGCGGCCATTGCCGTACCGTACGTGACGAAGTACGTCACCGGTTCCATAATATCCCAGGAGTATTCCCACCAGGTTAGCCGGGCGAGCACACCGAACTGTACCGACATCAGGCCCAATCCGACCCAGGTTAGGGCATTCGTCTTTCGGGCCGCCTTCTGGTCTAGTTCGTTCTTTTTCTGCAACGAAAGGAAGAAAACATAAAAGACACACGTGAAAGGCGATAAATTACTACCGCGCTAGGCTTTTCTGCGTGCGCCAGTCCGTCCACACTTACCTCTTCCAATGGGCCAAGCTTTTCGTTCAGCTGCTCCAGCTTGCCGTTAAGTTCTCGCTCCTTCTGAACCTGATGTTCGCCCACGTGCAGTGCTTCGTACAGCTGTGTGAGAACAAACGTTGGGAATTGTATATAAAGGTGTTTTTGTGTGCGTTTTCTTTTTTCTCTTTTTAACTGTTCTTTTGTTATTTAAAATAATAATAAAGAAGTTGGCAATCCCTATCCCGAGCCATTTACAAGCGTCCTGAGGGACGAGTTTAATTTGTTCGATGGAAGCGATTAATTAGTGGAAACGATTAAAATTGCGATACCCCGCTACTAGGAGCGCAGGAAAGGTTTTGGTCCGGTTGGTTACTAGCTTGGTTTGGGGTCCCAGGGTACCCATTTCGATTGGCATTTCCCAGAACAGTTCGTTCTCCCGGTTGGGTTGTTGGGTCGTCAGTATTTACACAGCTCACCCGGTCAAATTAGATCGAACCTTTTGGGCGAACATATTTGATTGTGCTTTGCTGCAGACATAAATATAGCAAACGTGGTTGAAAGGTGGATGAAAGATCTTTCTAGGGGTTAAATTTTAAATATGATTTAAAGATTTTATTTACTATTTAATATTTTCTTTGTTCAGTAGAATATTAAAAGCCACAATCCTCAACTTGATATGCCGAGTTCCTTTTCCATTTCCTCGCCATTAATTGCAAAGTGTTGTTTCCAAGCTTTCAAGACGCTTGAAGGGCGCCTTTCAACTCTTTCAACTAAATAAACCCATTTGTACTGCTGCTTAAGCGAATCATAACAGAAAAAAAACCCAATCCACAGGAAAACCCTAGCGAAGAAAATACGATACCACGATCACAACAGGTACGGATAGACTGTAATGTTCAGCGTATCATATCGGGAACAAGGGAACACGCATAACGGAATGGAACCAGCAAAAAAAGATTAGTGGTTTCCTTTTTTTTTTTTTTTCTTATTTCCATCAAACCAGTCCTGTCCAGGTTGCATTGCGCTCCCGCCACGATGGATTGCATTTATGAAATAAATTTTCCATTCATTTGTGTCAACAGCGAGCAGGGGGGGGTCGGGAAAAGAATAAAATAATAAATGGATTTCGCTGTCGTCGGTTATTTCTTACCTGTGCCACGAGTGCCTGCACGTCGCCTAGTCTAGTGATTTCTTCTGAGGTAATTTTTTCACGTTTCGGTGGCTTAACGTAATATTGTCTGTCGTTCAGATGCAGCCTGCGGTGAGTGTAGTGATGCGAGAAAGAGAGAGAGAGGGAGAGATAGAGGGAAAGAAAAAAAAGGTATAACGAGTTATTATCGAAACGTGATTTTCATTTAATGTGCAATGGGATAGTTTAATACGATACTGAAGTACAACCACTCGTGAGAAAGCTATTTATTCGCACTTTGCCCTCTACTTTGTGACACTTTAAACTAATCGAATTAAATTTGCTTATCCACTCGTAATCCTTCTGATTCGATAGCGAAAACAAAGCGAAAGATATAACAAATGATGGGTAAATATCGCTTTTCTTGCAGATCGATACACGCGATGCGGATACCGTACCTGCGGCGCATTAATCCTTGTGGAACAAAATTCTATCAAAACGTGAGCAGCATCCAATGTGTATGTGTGTGTGTGTGGTGGGTGTCAGCTGCACTAAAGCCACACCGAACCGGGGATTCATTTTTAAATACTTCCTTCGTGAGCAACCGGGCGCCTCCATTGAAAAGCACGAGACGCGCTTTTCCTGCTACAAACTTCACACAAAACATTGGCAAAAAATGTAAAAAAACGAGCACACACACACACAAACACACGACTAATCGACCCTTTCGTAGGATCGTCTCATATAAATTTCCTATCTAGTTTGGATGGGAATACCAGGTGCGATGGTCTCTTTTTTTATTTTGGTTTAGCCTCCTTCCGTGGCGGAAACTTTTCATTCACCAGCAAAACCGCACAAGCAGAACTCCGTAACGCGAAAGCATTGGAAATTGGTTTGGGGAAACTTGCTTGCGTGCGGAAGGAAATCCTGTTCATTCACCTGTTCACGCAGGGGAAACCGCCGAAAAAGAGGAATGCCACAATGAAGGGCTAAGGGAGCCGGCGACTTCTCTCACATGGAGGAATTATTTAGAATGTGCTTTTCTTTACTTATTCTTGCTCAAACAAACACAGGATGTGTTTCGTTTTTTTTTTCGGGGGAAGGTTGAAAAAAGATGTTAGATCAAACGGAAGCGTGCGTCGATTGGAATTTCCACCTTGCTGTGCAAATAAATTGGCACCACGTTCAACCGTGAAAGGGACCGGAATTTATGGAAGTGTGTTATTACCTAGAGCGATATAAGATACGCTTAGACACGGCAATGGATAGCAATAACATTTAAATGCAAAGTTATTTTATGGAATGTTTAATCTTTGGAATATTTATATCCATTTGACATTCGCCATGGAACTGCAACTGTGTGCTCAATGCCAAAAGCTTCTCGTCCATTATCTAAAACCTTCCAAAAGCTCACTTTAAGATGGTTGTGTTTTGGCTTACAAACGACATGCATTAATGCATTGCCTTCAATATGGAGAATTTGCATTCCAGAGCTGCATACGAATTTCCATCACACCCGTTCGGTGAGTAATTACTGTACGATGTGTCTTGGATTGAAGCTCCATTGACTTTGGCTCACCACACCGCTTGATCTCCGTCACACACACACACGTACGAATCGAAACGACGAACGGAACAAGATTTACGATGCAATTTTAAGCAACCGTTTCTTCGGTACGGTGCAAATTTATTTCTCGGCAGGATATTTCGGTATTTTCGGTGGCCAACCTACGGAGCTTGCTTTGGTTTTTCTGGGGCAAAAGTCTGGACCAAAAAGAAAAAAAAACGACATAAATTGCCTCCCGGTTAGCAGGTTGTGTAATCGCCAACAGAAGCAGAAAGCTTGCCTTGAACGACCCCGCTGGGCGATCGTCCAGAAGGATATGTAATCGATCAAGTGGCTCCGAGAATTAATGGCACGGAAAGTGTGAAAGTGGACCTGTGGATTGGGAAAGGTATGGAAGTGAAAGATTAGCCAAGTGCGGTTGACAGCTAATTAATGTAATGCTTTGCTCGGGTGTATTTGATTGAAATTCGCTTGAAGGAGATGTTTGGTCAATGATGTAGAGGGCCAACAAAAAAAAAGTGGACAAAACGATTACTTAGCAGTAGATATTGTCGTCTTGTCGTCTGAAGATTATGATGAATGATGTTGCTAGTGACCGTGACTTTAATCACTTTCCTTAAAAACATTGCTTGTTTTTAAAACATGTTGTGATTTGATGTATGGTTGCTCGTTATATACATTGCTATTTACTTCTGCTATTGGGGCGCCCCCGGTGGTGTATTTGGCAACGGCGCTAGGTCCTAACACGACCGGACCTGGTTCAAATCCCATCCGGGGACCGTTTCTCCGTAGTGAGCACTGACTATGCAACTACGTGATATTTAATAGTCTAGTAAACCATTTGATGGCCGGCATGACCTGGTAGGTCGTTAACCCAAAAAGGGAGACTTCTGCTATGTTGAAAAACATTCAATTTTACTTCTTTTTGTTAAGCTTTATAGTAATAAAATTTTGTATGTTTTCTTCTTTTGTAGTAATACAACTTTCAAGAGGAATTTGTATATATATGATATAATGAAAATACTGTTAGCCTTTTAAATCAAAGACAATTTTAACTGATTTAGATCAATTATCTATTATGAGGCATAAAACCGAAAAACTTCAGCTAGAGTCACAAATGCAACCAAAACATCATTAGTTTCCTGTTATTCATTTTTAGTGGATCATAAATTTTTAAAAATTCTTCAGACTCTTCAGAAATTTAAGCATCGAATGGGCAATCATCTTTGAATGTGGTACTGGTTTTTCTTATAACATTCATTAAGCATAACACTAGAAGCTTTACATATATGAAAGTATGAATTAAGTAGATTAGATATTTTAGAGCTTAAATTTTATCATTATTACTTCACAGTACCTTAAACTATAAAAAAGATTTACCTTTGACCTTTTCATAGATGAATTTCAACGCCTTAATTTGATCTAACACAAAAGTTAACTACCAACCCGATTTACTGCTACCAAAACCACCTGCGTTGGTGTTGTTATTGACAGACGGAACTGGCATTGTCCGAACGATACACATTCTAGGAACACCAATCATTGGGATTATTAATTACATTCTGCGTACGCAGCTGTCCACGCACGGATAAAAGGACGTGGGAAAGGCGATAAATTATAGCAATCAAGCCAACGACTGCAACTTCGTGCTCCGTGTGGAAAAGATCACCACTGGCCGAGAAAAACAACAGCACTGGTTAGGATTAATAAAGAATACTACAACAAAAAATAGCAGAAATACGCTGAAACGTGGTTCCCACGGGGAGAACCAAACTAATTTCAACACTCGATCGAACGTACACGATAAGAAAGCAGGCCACATTTCGGAACCATGGCGGACAATGAAACGTTCATGCAAAAGGAAAATCTAAAGCAAACCTCATGGAAATTTTCCCCGATAATCCGGTGCGAGTGGTTATGGATGATGATTCTGCCAAGAGGTGGATAAAAATATCCTCGTGAGTGGCATAGTCACCCATCGCCCGGGCGCCCTAAGCTTGGTTTTCATCTCCAAAAGCGCCGGATTTTTTTTCCTCTAGACCACCCCCCCCCCCCACCGGACCGAAATGAAATTAATCCACCCTGGTAGGGAAAACCGCCCCCTGAGAATGTGCACCATTGCGGGTGAAACCAACTAACCATCGGGTCCAATCAAAAAACCAATCTGATTTTGACTTTCACTTCCAACCGATTGCACCGGGACCGGGGCCAGGTGTTATGGTGGGAGATTATTTAGATGAGGGAAGGGGATGGAGCGAAACGGGGAGGAAAAGGAGCAGAGGGGGGAGGTTGAGGATTCGGTTGCGGTACGGTTTAGTTATCCGATTCCGGTCCGATGGATGCCGATGGATCGATGGATTTTCTTCACTGGTTTTGGGAAAAAATCTAGTCCCCCCCCAGAGGATATCGGCATGGGGGCATGGGCGTGAGGAAGTGTGAGTAAAATGAGCAGACAATTTTCTCACCACACCGGTTAGCCCACCCACAATGAACGATTTGCCTTTTGGAGGATGGATGCGAGACGGTTTGAAGAAAAGAAACCACCAGAAAACAGTACG
Organism: Anopheles rivulorum; assembly: GCA_018908115.1. Lineage (NCBI taxonomy): Eukaryota > Metazoa > Arthropoda > Insecta > Diptera > Culicidae > Anopheles > Anopheles rivulorum. The sequence goes on along the minus strand of CM032178.1, from coordinate 31,101,127 downwards.
ATAGAATTTAAGAATGGAACGGATTATTTGCCTTCTGATAGAGTTTGCATGATCGTGGCAATGGTTATGGTTTCTTATATTAAATTTAGCATACGGGTAAGACATGACACAGACAGATCCAGATGCAATTTTCTTGTTCCTTTTGGCACCGCGCTGAGTATGGATGATAAATAATTTACACCGATGAAGGTTGATAGTGTGGTGAATTTTACTCCGCAATGATTTAGTTTGAACAGAAGGTTGCTGGGTGTGTTTTGAATCTGTACGAGGAAGCTCGCGGTAGTTTCTTTTACTATACGTGCGATTAATTATTTAAATAAATAATCGTATAAACATCTGAACTTTTGACAGCCTGTTGGTGTATTTGGCAACGGCGCTAGGTCCTAACACGACCGGACCGAGTTCAAATCCCATCTGGACCGTTCTTGCGTAGTGAGCTTTGACTATTCAACTACGTGGTATCTAATAGTGCTAGTAAGCCATTTGATGGCCGGCATGACTGAGTAGGTCGTTAAGCCAAAAAGAGAGAGAGATAGATCTTGAACATTTGCAATTAATGCATGTAACGCAAATTCCTTTATCGAAAGTAGAAACAATTCAATACAAGAAAGATCACTTCAAACTACACAATTAAAAGCTTCAGAAAAAGGCAAATTATCTTGCCTCTTTTAATACAAACATTGGAGAATTGGAGCACCTTGACGCTATGTTGACAAATAATTGGGAATAATTAATGCCATCGAATGTAACATCTACTAAAGCTCTATTATTACCTTTAGATCGGTAATGTGACCTTAAAAATGTCCATTATCCAAAACGTGCTGCATTTTGCGCTTGCAACGGGTTCAGAATAATGAGATCATGTTCCGTTTGGAATAAATCTTCTTAATGAAAAGCTCCTTCCTGGAAAGATTTCCACCAGCTGGCTGTTGCAAATCGATGGCAATGAAAGTTTTCTAATTTAATTGCAAATCCTCAACGTCAACTATCTTAAGGGAGTTGGGCACTGCTGTGCCTTACGAGGTTCTCCTATCGTCTCCGACGCGAAGGATGCAGCCAACAAAGGAGAAATAGTTTGTGATCGGTTGAGCGAGCTGTTGAATATAGATGACGGCTGGGGATTTGCTGTAAAGTGAGCTTTGGCTTACGTTTTCTTACATTTTGTTGGAACAAATCGAACTTGATGTGCAGAAAGTGTGCTACAAACAAATCGAGATGCAAAAACATCGAACAAACATTTTATCTTCTTCGGAGCAACTTAGTATTCAATTGGAAGGAAAATAGCGAAGACAAGGGTACGACGTCGTGACGTCTTTGAACCATGTAACA
>CM032178.1:31048091-31075769 GCA_018908115.1 Anopheles rivulorum | reverse complement strand
CCACATTAAAGCTCTTCGCCGAAGATGGGTGCTTCTTGTACGATCCTTTTCTAATAATATTCTCCACGAGTTCAACCTCTGTAAAATGCTTCCCTAACCCTTCGGAAGTCATCGGGATGCTCACCGCCTCAGCACATTCTTGCGTACGTACGTGTCCCTCGAGTAGCTTTCTCACTCACCCAAAGGATATCCTGTACGTCGTTTGTTTCCGTCCAAGCACATAACGACGTCAAAAGATAAAACGTGTGATTTCTTTTTTTTTCTCTTCTATCGTTTCCCGTTTCCTTCTCGCTAGCCAGACTAAGGACAAATAGGTTATCATTGATCCGGCCGACCATCAGCAGCAGTAGAAGAAACGAAGGAAACGTTTCCTATGTATTTGGAAAATAGCAAAACCGATAGGCTGGAGCGAACCTCAACCTCCGGATCCTTTGGCAGCGACCCGGGAAAGCTTGTTAAATACGATGATGTTACAGATTTCGTGTAAATCCCTCGTTGGAACGTTTGTGTGTTTTTTTTTTATTTTGGTCTAGTTGGTGACACGACACGATTGTAACAGGGATGAGAAGACAAACTAATTAACACAAAGCATGAGTGAGTTGACCGGTTTCTGTTGTGCACGGATCCGATACTAAGCAGGATTAATTGTTCCCACTTAATAAGATTTAATGCCTACAAGGGTAACGCACATCAGGCCGCGGATAGGTTTGTTTGCCATCCATCAAAAAATAATGCTTGATGGTAGAGCATCGTTACTTTTATTGTTTTATTAAGATATATTAAACTACAGAATAATATAATAAAAATAAGCTAAAATTATTAGAAACCTTACTCTTAAATGCTCACTAAAATGGTTTCTTGCTTAAACTGCTCGGTTCGAGTGTTGCCCCCCCAGTAGCACCAAAACACGTTTTAATTAAATAATAACGATCCTGGGGAGCTACAATTGGTTGCTAAAGGAACGATACGTTCTTAATTTCGCTTCGCACAAAGCAGTGGTTTTAGCCATTACCGAATAGTTTTCGCCTCCGGATTATTTTGTCTTTCGAGCACAACCGACACATACAAACATCGTCGCATTGCTGCTGCAGCAGGTGCTGCCAGAACCACAAAGTAAAGACTCCGAAAGACCAAAAGTACGAAACAAACTCCATCGAACAAGCTGCGGGGAAGGAACTAATTAAGAACTTTTCAACCAGCCTGCAAGCGGAGACCCACCAACAACCACCCGTGGCTCGTTTGCTGTCAACGGAAACGAAGTCAGCTTGTCTAGTTGTGGGCAAGTGGTGTCCATCTTTGCAAAACACTTTTCGGCTAAAAGACACTCACCACCCTAAGCAGCTGGGACCGTAGTACGCTCGAATGCCCGGTAGGCGATGATGGATGGATAGCCACAAAACAAATCCCGTTCAATGTCGATCCTCAGCCTATCATCTCAAGAATAGCCGTCAGTGTCCGTTGCCGGATACAGCATAAAACATCCTTCGCACGCCGTGCCGGCATGTTGGGCATGCCATTCAGCAAAAGAATTACGACACGGTTTGAGCCCATCCTCACTGATGGACAGGCAAATTTCCTCATTGTCCTCACCATAAATCAACAACATCGAAAGTGACGCCTCGTTGTGCCGTTCTTGCCGGTGGTCGTAACTTCCTGTGGTTTGAGGTTTCGAGTGCGTCTTTTGATGAAGATGTGCTAGTGGATGAAAAGCGGTTCTACCAGCACCTACTGCAACAGCAAAAGAGAGCGATCCACCGTCCAAAATGTTTGGGCAAAATTATTACGCAAAGCGAGGGGAAAGGAGTGAGAGATTTTGATTTTTACCTTCAGCATGATTGGATTCCGGTCGGTTTTGTGGAATAACACCGAGGTACTCGGGCTTTTGGAGTTTCGAACAAAAGATGAATCGATTAATTAAGATTGAGCTTAGCACCGCAGCGAATGTGGTCGGTAAGCGAATTATTATGCTTGAATTGAATGATTCGGTCGGTTTGGCGAAGCTAACGAAAGAGCCTTGACTGAAATAAACGGGGCAAGCATATTGTGCTGCAACTTCTATCGCTCAATCACTGGCGAAAGATTTATAAACATGCAATTGGGTAATTTTGGACAACCGTTGAAATTAAGCTGTAAGCTGTAGTATTTATGATGAATGATCAAGGGTTTGTTCTATATTTTTCCATATTAATGGAGAGTAGTTTCGAATATCTAAGTTGTTTGTTTCGTTTCTCCAATTTTTAAAATTATGAATGGAAAAGAGATTTTAAAAAGACTAATGAATTATGTAGATGAATGAATAACACTGAAGGCAATAAATTCAAAATGGGAAACGCCTTCGGCATTAGAATTCGTAGAAAAACGTTTAGTCTAACAAATGGCGGAAAATGTCTCCATCCCATTTTTGCACACAATAATTATGTACATTTAGGGTAAATATATACATGTATTTAAGATGTTTCTTTCCTGTTCCTCTTCACCAAGAACCCATCAGGAAACACTTGTCGCCTCATTAATACGCCCTCTTCCTGTACACTGGGAAAGTCAACCACCTACATCATCGGCTTAGTTCCCTACATGCTCCCATCTGTCTTCCCTCCTTTGTGAAGCGGGACCGCACGGTTACCGCCAAATGAATTTCGTGTAAATTTGCCATCACTGATTGACTTTCGCGCTAATGTAACCCGGCCCTTCCTCACCGTGTGGGGATCCCGTCGAGATCTACCACGGCATGAGCGGCTAATCATTGCCGCTGCATAAGATGAGCGTAAAACATCACATCAGCGAGATTGTCGGCGATGAAGATGATGATGGAAAAGGCGGCCACATTTCGTTCGTATTGTCGCCGTACAGAGCCTCGTTGAGGGAATCGAAAATTACCGGCCTCGGCCGAGTGAAGGGAACCTCGCCATCGTTCGTTTGCCTCGGCGCCCTATATGACGGGATGCGCTTTCGCGAGCATTTATGATGCGATGTGAAGCGTTTGAGTGGTGCCGCTTATGTTGAGCACTTTTGGGAAGTGTATGCATTGCTTATGCTTTCAAAGTGAAGATGCGCAAGGTGTAGAGGTTGAGTGCGTGGAATGGCTTTTGCTGGCAAACATTAGTCACATAATGTGGCATCCAGCTTTTGAGTACGGTGACTTAAGTAGCGGTTATTATTAAATTGGGTATTTGTAATCAATTTTTTAAAAATTATAATCATGCTCTTCATAAGACACTGTGAGTGCTGATACAACTTTGACATTCATCGAACGATTAAGAATATCGAAGAAATAAAATTTCATTGAAATTTCGTACAGTCCAATGGTATAACATTTTTTTACTAAGTCTTTTCTAGCCTGAGCACGTTCTAAGTTGGTATCACAATAGTATTTCCAATAAAAAGGAATTGGAACAGGAAGGATTAACATTATTTTGCCTATATTGCAACATCATCCAAGAGGCAAGAAGCGTGATTTATATAGTTTGCGTACTTATTTTTATAAAAACTAAAATAATTGATCATTGATTTTCAAAAGAGGGATTAAAGAATGCTCGCATTTTGGAATAAATTAAAACAAATGGCATTTAATAAAACGTACAATCATAACTAACGAACGTTTTCTCCAAAAGCGTTAGGTTTTTCATTTCAAACACACTTTAAAAAATCTTCCACAATTTCGTGATGCCCCTTTAGGGGATAGATCCGCTTCGCAAGCTGTACCGGTTCGTGCCGTGCGTCGTGATTGCATGAGGGTAAAATATGCACAATTCATGAGCACTTTCTTCGTCAGATTTTAGCCAAACGCCATACCGCCAAACGAACAATTTCGGTGAAAGACGCGAGGTCTCGCGAGGGATTCGCGAAAATTTTTGCTCGAACTGAAGCAGAGAAAAAAAAGCAGACAATATGAGCACTGAAATAACAAATTGCACGAATCGCGCAGATGAACACGATCGTACCATTTAGGCGGTTTGCGAGAAGTAAATAATTGTTTTCTTTTTCGCCATTATCATAAGGGATGGTAATTTTGATCGCTTTGATTGACCGGTTGATCGAATCGAAATGGATGCGAGCCTATGTGCTAAGATAAAGGGATGATTGGAGTGATTGGAGTGGGTGGAAAGCTTTTAAAAAATGAAAACAAAACAAAATTGGGCGAGAAAGAAGTTAAACGACGAAACATAGATTAAATCATTGAACAGACTAAGAGAAATGATGGAGCTACTCACCAAAGTTTTAATGTTTCAAGGGTAAGTTCAATTTCATACACCATTACCGATTGAAAACTCTCGATCTTTCAGCTTCAGTTGAGAAGAAAATATTGCTTCTGCACAGTAAAGCTATCCCTATTCGGTGACCCATATATACGATGCAGCAAGCCCCAAAAGGTTCCAAGCGCTTCTGCACGTGGATTGATTTCCGGCACCGTAACCATCATTTTGCAAGTCAATAAAACCTGACGCTAAACTGCATACCAGAGTACTTCCATGTTTATGCGAGCGCCAAGATGCAAATCATAACCGACACATAGTTGCGGCAGAAAGAAAAGCAAACTCTCAAAACTCAACAAGCCTGATCGGGGCCAGTAGCAATAGCGATGAAAAAAAAAACAACTACTCATGCACGCCCTCTTCTAGATGCATCTTGGATGCGCTTTGCACCACTGAAATCTGCATGTCTCGTATCCCACCGAACGGAAAAAAAACAGAAAAATGATAGTGAAACAAAGGTATTCGCTAGATTCATAAATTAAACGATCGAATAGGTGCAAGTCCGAAACCATCGATGCCAAGTCTGGTACACTGCCAGACGAGAATCGTGTCGTTTGTGGAAACGAAGGAGCGAAAAAAAAATTAATAGGAGCAGTAGGGTGTTGGAGGTACCGTGTTAATGATACTCTACCACCAGAGGAAACCGAACGGAATCCATTTGTTTAGGTGCGACCGTGATGAAGAAGCTTTTACTAAACGGCACTTACGTGTCTGTCTAATCGATAAGTTTATGGAACATTAGGTACAAGATAAATATTTTTATACTGATTTATTGTTTGAGCTAATTGAGTTCTTCTATGAAATAGTTCATGAAAGTATTAATTGAATTGAACAATTAAAATATAAACACAATAAACACAAACATGCCTACCATACAATACGAACCATTGTTGGCGAATATCTCTCACAAAATTGTAAACAATAAATCAAAAAAGATCAGCTAACCTTCTAACGTTCTTACATAGCGAATCTTTTGTCAATACAATAGGGAATAAAATGTAAACAAATTGTCAACTGTCAAACGATTATGAACAAAAGATTCGTGTTGCGTGGAATAATCTTATCGGCAACATTGGAAATCTGCTCGAAAAAGGTTTACCAAGTGTAGTCTAATGCTACTAGACATTGCATAATGATAAAACAAAACTTTTAAAACTAACCAGCGAGACAAATGTGGTCAATTGGTCCTTAACTTACCTCGCTCACTCAACCAACTATCGGTATATTTAACTATATTTAATCTTTTTTAAAAACAAACTCATGTAACTTACATCACTTCTATTCAAAAAATTTTCCACACGAGTACACCCGCTACTATAAACTTATCAATTCGCATTCGATCATCCAAGCGTCGTTTTCCTGCCCAATACGCGCTTCGCACACGCTAATCTGGCCGATTCGCTAAAGTTTGACATGCGAAAGCTTCCGATCGACGGACGGATGGAAAATCTGCCAGAGAGTGAACCGAAGACGAAGACGTTGCATTGGCGTTCGCTGGGGTAGGAACAAAACAAAAGGCCCAGCGCAAGCTAGAGAGCAAAAGAGAGCAGGCATGACGAAGCAAACCGAAAGGAAAGGCGCAACAAGGCGTTGTGCCGAGTGGCCGCCACCGGTCGGATGGCCGTCTTCCGTGACGGAGGAACGCTTTCGCACCTGAGAGCGTCGCGGGACACTACGGCAGGTTGTGCCGTTCCGAAACCGGGCTGGTGCGGCCGATGCGCCGTTTTAGTATATGTTTACTATTCGATTCGATCGGTTCTCCCAGCGCCGTGTGTGCCGCGTCGCGTCAAGTCGAGTCGGTTACTTCGCGTGCACGTGAGATCGCGGTTTGAAGTTGCTGCTTGGGTTGAAAGTCACCGTTTCCAAGCGTTTCCGTGTTAGGGGTGCCCGTGGTGGTTTGTGTGCTGCTGGTGCATTACGATCGGGTGACTAGAGAGCAATCTTTGGGGAAAAGCTTCCGAAATCGGACGGTGTGCAGTGTTGTGTAAAAAAAAAACCATCGTTTGGACAGTGGATCTGTCGTGAAAGCTTCTTCAGGAACAGCTTCTGAGTGTTAATCATGCAAAACGGCAACGTTCAGTAGTAGCGTGTGGAAAGATTAATAAAAAAAAGCAGTGCATGTGGAGAATTTTGCCTGTGGGAATACGAAGTAAATGGATTGGACTGTGAAAAAGTGTGCGAAAAAATCACCAAAAGTGTTCCATCGGGTGTGACACATTACCGATCAAATTAATCGATCTGTTTATCGCTAGGATTCCGATAAATTTGCTTGTGAGTAGATATGAAAGATTTTTTAAAGTATTACAAATAAATTCAAGATTCCCTGTCTAGTCGCTGAGTAATTAATAGAAAAGATATGCGTACTAGTCCAATTTTGAGACATAAACTGTTAATAAATTAACAGCAGCGATCGTTCACATAGCATGACGTATTAAAAATTCAATAAACATCAGCAAAGAAAAATAACTAGAATGTCACAAAAGATAAAACATTCTCAATAAATATTTGGATATACTCTTGATAAACAAATTGAATGGAATTAAAATGGTTCGGGTTATTTTTTTATTAAATATTTCACAATTGGATACCCTAAAACTGACCCTAAGGGCTGAAGACACACTTTTATGCAGAAAATATCTAAATTGCATTATGTATGTGAACACGTTGAAAATCAATCCAGAGCTCCTTTTTTCAGCAGCTCGAATTCGCTCTTTATAGAGGATAAAAGAGACATTATCTATTCTAAGCGAACGCATGAAAAGCGCATGAAAAGAGGATGCGAAATGGATTTCCAGCCTAATCTTTTTGAGTGTTCAGCAAAAAAAAAAAAACAATCAGCATCACCATGTTTGTAATCGCCCATAAAACGAGGGCACATAAATTAAAGCTGCCGCAAAAATATGCAAAAGTTCCAGCCCCCCCATCGCAAAGGTTAATGGTTCTCACCGAAAGGATTGGCTTCAATAGTGTGTCCCAAAGTATAAAGCAAAATAAAAACAAATCGATTTAAAAACCTTCAAAATAAAACCAGCAACACAAAAGGACCCAACCCACCCAATTTCCATAAACATAAGATCAAAAACGGCAAGTGAGGGACGGAGAAAAAGGAAGCACAAAATTTAATGGTCAAAATAAAACAAAACAGGAGAAGAAAAAAAACACATTAAATGCACAAATCACTTGCTGGGAAGGTGTGCGTCGTCGACGTCGTCGTACGCACCGTGCTCATCCGTCCAGATCCGTCACACGCTGACCCAATTACTGGTTGGGTGGCTGACTGGTAGGGCTGGGCGTTGGTTTTTTTTTATCGTCCAACATTTCTCTTTCCCTCCTAACCATCTTTGTGCTTTGTGCATCTTTTTTCCTTCTACCTTACACCGGTAACACACTCTGTAATTACCTTGTGCCATGTTATGTTTAGTGGGCAGAAATAAATCTGTCTCGCCATCAAGCGCCAAATATTTGTCCTAATAAAAGCCCTAATGTTCTGTCTATAAAGTTCTTTACTTTATTCAACCGGAATCATTTGTTTTTAAAGCTGCATATTTTCTAATGCCACTAATTCATGCAAATTTACAGTGTTCCTTGGTAATGTCTTTTGATCAGGAAGAATACGCCTGGAAAGGGTGCGAGGTTTTGTACAACTCCTCGTCCGGGTATGTTCGTTGATGTTGTTGGCTTATTGTTCCACGGAACACCCAGTGCAAGCTTGCATCGTACCCGCGGCGTAAGGAGGTTCCATATTTTTTAAAGCACGGGGCTAACCTGAGAAACATCGAGGGCCTCCGTTTGATTCCGTTTCTATCTATAATTCGACGCACTTCACTGACCAAACGCAACGCAATGTCGAAACGGTAGTTGTGGGCTTTTCTTGGATTTTCCTCCTTTCTTTCTATCTCTCTCTTTCCTTCTTTCTTTCTCTCTCTCTCTTTCTCTCTTTCCTACTATATCCTCTTCGCTGTGTATCGACCAGTTTCTTCGTCGGTCATGCAATGCTTCGCCAACCAGCCGGTATGTGCTATTCCGTTCTCTGCCCGTTCGCTTCTGGCGAGCATAATTAATACATGCACCGTTCAATTAGCTGTAGTTCGCTTGTTTTTTTTTTCGCCCCACTATTTTCTTGTGATTTCTTCCTTAACCAATATGGCACCAAAGGGAAATCGCTGATTTTAAAGGAGGATGCACTATTTCGCCCAACATCCACGCAAAGGGGAAGGTTTGTGAAGGCGGTGAGACGATTTCCCGCCCACTAAAGTACACTAACTAAGGGTGGTCACCATTATTTTTTGCACGAATAGGTATTTTTATGTGCGTGTGTGGCCAACAGCGCAAAAGTTTCTCCCAAAGTTTGTGTATGTGTGTTTTTTTTTTAATTTTAATGCAGATGAAATAAAAACAGTGACCCGGAAGTGTACATAGTGCATTATTCCAGAGTTGGAAGGTATTGGAAAACGAAAGAGTTAAAGCCAACAGCAAGCTGGCAAAAAAGGAGTACTCTACATATATTAACTAAGAGAAACGAGAATGCGGGAGAAAAACAGAACCGAACCAATTTTTGGCAAACGTTCCTTACAGTGACTGCCTTCCATGAAGCTTTCCTAAAAAAGGATGTTGAGCAGTACAGTATAAAAAGAAAGCGAAAAAAAGGAACTACCTCAAAAGCCAACCTTCGAACAGGTTCCAACAGAAAAAAATCCTTATTTTGTTGGTGTGTTGTGTGTGGTTGTACTTACAACTCAAGCGTTCGTTCTATTGCACGGAATAAGTTGTACTTTTACGGTCGACACAGTGTCTAGCAGGGCGTTGCATTTTGCAGCATTCTGCCTTGGCTTGGTGTTGCTGGTCTTTTTTTGTTTTATGCTACAGTATAGGTTGAGATTTATAGTTTTTATGCAAAATACTAGTAGTTTTGCAACTAGATGCAACACATAAATACAATAAGAATAAGTAATGTGTTTTATACGATAACATATTTTAAAGTAGACAACAGTAAAAAATCTACAATTATTTACAACTTTGAAGAAGTACTTAGTAAGATGCTTTTGATGTTAAATTTATTCAATTACTCGACTGCTTATTGAACCTCAGAACCACCTGGAGGTTTACGCCTGCCGCATGCGTGTTTTTAATCATTCATGATCGAGAGTAGTCTTCTTTGATATTGAAAACGGGATTGGTTGTCCGGTATCATTTAATTCGTTATTCCTGCGACTCCTATATTGTCTTTCTTACGTACGAAAATGTGAATACTGAGACTTCAATTTCAGAGTTTTAGAGTATCAATGGCAAAGTTGCAACATTTTCTAGATTATTTTAAAGTTGATCAGGATTGTTGGAATGGAAACTGGAAAGAATTTGGTTCCATTATCAGTTTTCTTAACAACAAAATTTCGAAATGCCGAAAAAGTTTTGAAGATATTCGACATTATCTTGTCACATTTTGAGCAAGAATTAAAGAATTCTCATATACTCTTACATAATAAACTTCAACTTAAAAATATTCTAGTATCGTCTCAAACTTAACAGTTTGCACTCGAAAACCTTGGATTGGGAACCACACTGTCACAACAGATGTACATCATGTAACATGTAGATGTACTATATTAATATTACTTATCCGTAGCATGGTAGGCAGTCGTGCGTATAAGAGTACACTACAAATGGGATATGATAACCGGTCCTGTCGTGTAAGAAAGGAAACATTAATATAATGGATGTCCAATTTGTATCAAATAGATAAACAAAATTAAGAGAAACTGTAATACAAACTAAAATAATGGTACGTCACATAAACCTACACTCCCGATATTACACCTAGGGCTGTCATATCCAATCAAGCGTTTGTTAAACTCAAACAAGCAGAATGGAAATTTGGTCTCAACAGGACAATTCACTTATATTTCATCGTAAGTTGACTTCTTCTTTTCTATAAAATTAAATTACATCCAATCTGCTCCAACTTCACCAACCATGGATTTCATTTGCTGAAGGTCAGGGCGCACATGTCTCACACTTCGCTTTATCAATAAACGCACCACCAACGTACCAAACCCACCACCGAGTGTGCTTGGGCGAAGCAATAATTCGCGTTATGACTTCATTTAAAGGTTTATTGCTTTATTTGAAACTTTTAAACCATTTACGACCGTGCTTCCCTTACGCGGCGGACCATACTTTGCCATTCGTTCGTCCCGAACAAGGTGAAACAGTTTGTAACCTTATCGCAAGGTCGTGCCAAAAGCCGTCTGTACCCCGTAAAAAGGAAATGCACTTTTGTTTGGTCAAAAATTACAAAAAAATATAAATAAAAAACCATACAGGATGTGGTGTTAAATTCGCTTTTCGTGGATGATCGTTGAAGCTGTGTGCAGCAGTACACTGGTAGGATGTTTTCAATCGAACGTTACCGTCGATCGGATTGAAATCGGTTGCAAAACTTCGCAATGAAGCATAGGAGCAACAACGCATAAAAAGAGCATTCATCAAACATGCACAAAACCGAACACGAAATGATGTGTTGCCGTCCATAAACCATTTTGATTCAACCATTTATGCTGCTGTTGTTGGTATGAGATATACTTGCTGCTCGCGCTTCGACGAAGCATGTGGCCGCGCGTTGCTGTAACTGTTATTTTATGACCATTAAAATATTTATGATTTCAGCAAAATATGGGTGTTCGAATCGGTGGGATTTATGCATACGCACGCATCCTAAGCTTACCGATCTGTGAAAAATGTGATGTTTATTAAGCGAACTGGTCGATGCCACTTGACACAAAAAAGCTGACAGGACAGCGAGCAGAGTTTGAATTTTACTGTTCACGCGATAGAGAGAATGAAAAATATGCTTCAGTTGACATAAAATATGCTTCTTGAAGTATTTTTTTTTAAACGCGACACAATATGCTACGCTAGTAAAATCTACTTAACAAAATAAAACATTCCATTTGTGTACATGATTAAGCATTAAAGAATAAACTTTCACCACAAAAGCACCACAAACTCTTATACTGTGTTTTTTCTTTGTACGTTCATTTTCCTATTTACAGGTAGCACACCCTTTGGCGAACAACCACCATTCAGCTTCCGAGAGATTTTCTAACCCATCCCCACACACCCACAGCCACGCCACCGCGACCGACAGAGCGTGACCCGGGCCCCAACCACGGAAACGCTAACGAGACGACACGGGAAAGAGCGCGCGGCTCTTTACACTCGCGTGCAAAACGTGCAAAATTCGGAGAAAACACAAGAAACCGTACCGGCTCCACTTTGGGCTATCGTGGTTCAAGCGGCGACCACTCTTCAACATAGGTTCTGGCCAGAGTAACTCCCTCTGCCATGGAGGAGCTGGAGTGGGAAATCTACGCGGCTCACAGAATAAAAGTCGACGAAGGTAGGTGATGATGATGCTGGGCGAAGGATAAGGACTTTTTTTCCCTTCCGTTTACCCGACACGGTTGGTTTGGGACTTAGGGCTCGAGATCCAGTGCTTTCCTTTTTCCAATTCCTTAAGGAGGTAAAAAGTTGGTCGCTGAATATACTTAGCTGTCAGGCTGTTGCGCGCGGGAATGAAATGTATTGAACAGTAAAATGTTTACTGCATCACGTTGGCGTGACATCTGTGGTAGTGCGGATACAGTAGGGTAGTCGAACTTATTTTGGATAAATAATGCATATATTATAATATATGCATATTTATATTTAATATAAATATTAAAATGAAGTTAATGTTAAAATTTAATTCGATAACAAGCCACTTCGACCCATGTGAACATTCTAAGAAATCCGTACGGACTAGGTTGTCCGGTGTCATTCCAATTACATAAACAATCTATCGGAGTGAATTCATCGTATATCTTATTAGCACGTCATTCAAGCGGTTCCACAATTTTCTTCCATACATAAGGAGCCGCAGGTCCTATTTCGCGATTTCTATGGTCTATGGCTTCAGTCCCGGAGTTTGGAATTGTCTCTAATATCTAGGCAACCATACAATAGTACAGACATATAATGCATTGTTACAAAATATAGACCATACATTGTGGTATACGATCCTCGGCAGACATGTGACAATCAGTATCAGTCTAAATGTTGAATACACACACCAAAAGTCATGAATCTAATTTCATTATGTCCATGCCTCTCATAACAATTCTGTCCTTGTTAAAGGGTAACGAAGAAAAAATATTATGTGAGTGAATGAATGAGTGAGTGAAATTTGGTAAATCGTTCTCTCAATTGGAATTGTAATCAAGAATTCCAATTCTAAATTAAATTGTGGCTGATACTTCTAGAAGCATTTCTCAAAAAGCTAAACAAGTCACGATATACCATAAAAATTCAGTAAAATCAATAAAATATTTCTCAACATCCTGTCCGTCCTCTCACGCTGTTCCACTTTGACATGCCTGGCTAACTAAAAAAATACGCACTGGGTTAAACGCAAGCTAGTCGTTTAACGTTTATCCAGCGATCCTTCATCGACGCACGGAAGAAAGCACTCCTTTCTCGACGCCGGAAACACATGGCTTTACCACCTTTCCGCAAAGTAATGATGGTGCTTCTTATTTCTTTGCACTCTAGCCGTCGGAAAGAACAGCCCATTTTCTTCCACAGCTGGGTGATAAGGAGGGGTTCGGTCGGTGGACCAGCCTAAGGGATTATCGAAAGGTTGTGCCGCACATTTTCCGATGAATATTTTATTCCACTCGATTGTCAACGATCGAAGGTAGGCACGCCAGTGGATTTTGAAGACATGTACACACGCCGTTCTAAAAACAAGTTGTTCGCTTGGGTGCGCCTTTCCCCGTAGCAAATGTGGAATCGGATTAATACAGCTTTCTAAGGTGGTAATGTTGTTCTTTGCTACTGAGCCTGGTGTTGTAGTAAACCTTCGTTATGTATAGTGTACGGTTTTAACCAATATATTTCCCGAAGCGGATGATAAAGGGCGGCGATTAGAGCAGGATAACCGTGGTCAAGCACTGCGAACACGGAAGTCCGTTTGTATTTTATTTGTGTGCTAGGACTTAATCGAACGTGTTTTTTTTGTGTTGACAAATGATAAATCCCAATGGGGTGGTGCGTTAAGGCGATGAATTATGCTTGCTTTACGCATTGCAGTATTTATTTCTCGTGGGACAGAAAACAGAAGAAAGAAATTCTGTTCCCCACTTAATTTGCCTCAATTTAAGCTGTCTTAGCATCTTGTAAATTATAGAGTGATGTAATAAAATAAATAAATTATCTTGCGCTAATGCAAGTAAGGAACAAAGTACGAATAATAAATAAAAACATTAAAATCCCATCAACAAATACAACCCAACATTGCTCCTATTTTGCACCGTTACAATCTATTAACCACATACCGATGGTTGGTACAGAAAATGAAGCTATCATATTTATTCATAAATTAGCAGCGATTGAAAACTCGTATCGGTCTTTACAAGATAATTGATGCACACCCTCTAACCGAGTCGCGGCTGTAATCACACATTACCAAGCATAATGGCAGCCGGAGATTCATCAATTAATCGTGGCCAATCAACTCCATAAACACATACACACACACACATATAACCAACGGTGAAGCAAAACGGATCAATAGGAAAGCGCAAACCGATTATTGCCAATGTATGCCACCCACCCAACCAAACAACATCCCGAATGCGCATCACCCCGGGCAAACGTATTACAACTTCGCATCTGTCCGCATCGACTGCTCTTATAATGTGGGGCTTTCCCTTCGTTTACCGTACCCAAAGTCTAGCATTGCCGATTATTACTGACGTTTTTTTTTCTCTCTCTTCATTCCTTTTACTCTCCGTACACGCTTTACTTCTTTCATTTTCATCATCCGAGACCGTGAAAAATGGCCAAGGCTGGAAGGGTGAAACGACGGACGCTGTGTGTGTGGTGTTGCTCTGATTGCTAATTAAACTACCGATGGAAACATTTCGTTTCGCTCTCTCACACAACCAAACACACACACACATACACACGGGCACGTAACGCGTGAGGACAGTTGGTGGCGCCTGCTTTTATGCTACCGCACTGCCCTGCTATATGCTGCACTGATGATCTTCACCGATTTATTAAATCAACTCACGTGCCAATTCTGACGGCACGCTCGTTTTCTTTTTCACCATTTTTTGCCCCTTTCCACGCACGCCAAACGAAGAAGCACGATGTGTGTGTGTGTCTGTGTGATAAAAGCTTCTTATTTTCTTCATTTCTTTTTCGTGTCGAGGTACGGGTATGCTCGAGTTTGACCGGGGGTTTTTCTCTTTTATGTCCCTTGTCCCGTGGACACCTGGGCATGATTTTACCTACCGGCGTGCAAGCGAAGCAGCAGCAAGAGTGCGCGTGTCTCGTAAATCAGCTTCCAAAGTGTGTGCATCGTCGTGGCCGGCGCTCGCAAAAGGGATGAAGTGGTTATTAGTCAACACGGTGCAAAGCGCATCGCTGGCACGAATACACGACCACCGGCCCATTTCGTCTCGTTTACGCCAACGTCAATGACGGTGCTTCGACGGCTCACATTAGTAACCGGCGCACGATTGCTCTCGCGTGTGGGGTGTTTTTTTTGTTATTTTGTTCATTTTTGTCAAATTTTCTTCACCTCCAAATGGGATCGCCGAAAAAGTGGAAAAGTGAGAAGAAACCCGCCCCGGAGCAAAAGCAACACACAACGGTGCATGAGAAGGATTTGTGAAATCGCTGTTTTGCTTACAAATTGGGCGAACAAAACGCTTTTTTACATTTTGTGCTGAAATTGGAGTAGGTTTACTCAAAAATAATTACTTTGTAATAAATTAATTGGATTTTAAAGATCTGTTGTCAGTATATATGCTAGAAATTGAAATGTAGAACAGTTTTTTCAAGTGCTTACTGCTACTAAGGTTCTGTATGACAGAATGGCTGCCTCAGTTCATACAAAACACGAGATGTAGATTATAAGATAAACAGTATTTGCTTGTTTGTGTTCTACTCATTACTCTGTATAACAGTACAACTGTCAGATAATTGACATTACTGAGGTTCTGTATAACAGAAAAATTTACTCAGCTTTACCAAAACACTAGATCAATATTTTTGCCACTTTGTATAACAGTTGCAATATGACTAAGCATTGTATAACAGAACATCTGACCCAGTTTTCTAAAAATACTAACTCAGTTTTTCTTTATACTTTGTAATTCCATACTAATGGCCAATGCTCAGCGTGTTTCCCAACGCTTTCAATTCAGTCCAGCCATGATTTGATCGGTTAATAATAAAGTTTATTGTTATGATGTAATCAAACACGGCTTCAAACCACAACGAGCTACACATTTTCGGTTTCATAAAGGTGCCTAATAATAGCTTTTTCGTCGTGTTTTAGAGGTATCGTTTCTCAATAACAACAACCAACACGGGTACGTCAGCGAGGGAATGATGCTCAAAAGAATAGAGCCTTAGTATTTTTAAAAACCATTGCCTGTGGTTTACTTCATTCACACCTCTGGCATAAAGAAAGTAAAATGCTAAAAGCACTTATAGTCGCTCAGGTGAAAAATTGCCTTCCCCTCCTATAAGGCTGCCAATGATGCCAGCGGGGCTGACAAATTCGTCACCCATCTAGACGCTTACTGTCTTCCATTATTATGCACAAACCGTACATGGGTCACCCGTCCCTGCGGCTTAACGCTGCCGAACTGGAAAACTACGCGTAACACACCGAAATGGTAAAGAAATAAAACGTACTTCCTTTCCACTGTGCGGCACATTTTGTGTGCGACGATCGCACACGCAAAAGAAATAAAAGTAAGAGCGACGGTTGGTCATAATTATACTAATAACACCTTATTCTTGTGATGGTGGCTTTCACACCGGACCACCGGGTCGTCATCGGATTTGTCGAAACAGAAATAGGTCGCTATAGCGTACACGAGAGCACGCCCGTGCTCACGGTGCTTCATCCACCAACCACCTCGGAGCAGAGTTTCCAACTGCTTTCTTTCGGGTTGTGTTTTGTTGTTGACATGCAACCGGCACCAGAAAACGGAAAGCGCAAAAATACATTTCCAGCACATCACAACGGCAGAAACAAATGAAAAAAAAAAAAAAAACGCAGAATAACATACCGACGTGCCACCAAATTTTTGTCAGCGTTGAAAGATATCGCCACTTTTCGTCAGGTTTCTTTGCTTAGTTCGGTACGAGGCGTACACTGTGTTTCCTACACCATGGATCGGGTACGACGAATGTCTTGTGAGAAGGCTATCGGGAAGATCTGGAGCTGTTAAGGCATTAACACATAAAATTAAATACTACCTTTGGTTTAGTTGGGAAGCAAGAGATACAATCATAATCAGAAGATACGTAAAGGAATAAATGAAAAAAAGGGAATAGAACTCCATAAGGCAAACAAATTCCAACCGACATCAATGTTAGTAAGGTGATAGAATTAGATTTACGTCAGCTATAATTAGCTACCAGCAACAACTGTCAGCACGAATGGACACGACTTAGAAGATATCGAAATTCATTCAACTAAATCCGAACAAAACTTTCATTCAAAGTGCTGTAAAAGTCGTTAGGATTTACATCTCATAGCGCTTCTTAATAATGGTCCCAAAATGTAGAAACCATTCTACTAATCAGACACAACGATAGGTATTACTGCTAACGATGTTGACCTTAATATGGGTTCTTCAAGATGCGAGCAGTTCTCGAATTCATCGAACTGTGAAGCAGAATCAAACAACCACTTCCAGAGCACGCTTCGTCTGTAAGTGGTGCTTACTGAAACTTCGCGATAGTATTCCTGACGGCACGTAGTAGTGTTAGCGATTGCTTGCCACCAAACTTTTCACGTATGTTAAGCATATTACGACCGAATTCGAGTGCCAAATGCAGGCTCCGATAAGTTTCCGACCTGGAGTCTGATTAAAGGGCTGGTGAGAACAACGGCCGTATTGGCACACATCTGTACATATGTACCACCATCAAAACCATACACATACGCACATTCTGCCAATTAGTGCACGTTTCACATCAGATCGACTGGTACACCACGTAGAGTGGTAAGAGTGAAGCATTGTACGCTTCGGCAATAAATGCAATATTCGGATCGTTGATGCTGCATGTAAAATGCAAGTACGGTGTTCGGGGTGGTAACCCTTATAGCCACGGTGCATGTACAATGTTGAGCAGAGAAGCGAACGAGTTGTGCTATGATATGCACTAATTGACAATTATTTAAATGCAATCTTACCTACCAGTTCCCGCATCGCTGCACACAGGGCGCTACAAGACGTAATTCTGAGGTGCAGGCGTGATGTAAAGGAAAGTGCCGCATTTCACTAGAAACAAGCCATCCTCACTGACAGCTGCTTGACATTACACGTTCCACGTGTGGCCGAAAAGTTCCCGATTGTCGGCTAATGATTAAAGCAAACAGCACCACCAAAACAGATCCAATTTACCAAAACGAAACAAGAGCAAGCTTCGACCGATCATTCTGATTGGCCATTTCGCTGTTATGGCTCGGGGCAGCAAAAATGTAAATCTCATTTCACGAACCTTCACACCGAACGCGTGCAAGGGAGCAAGTAATGCAAAATGAATAATGACCGACAAATAAAACATTCGCTGGTGCTGGATGTAGATGGGCTGGGCTGAAAATACTGCCAATTACACGTACCCGCCAAGGGTGTGAAAATGCTCGCAGTTATTGATAGTTTGATGTTTCCCACCTGCTCCAGTGTATGCGTGAATCATTCCACACAGCATTGAGCGAGGGGTTTTTCGTTAGCCGAAAGTGCGCGGAAATGGCAGAAAAGCGGATAATCATTACTCATCGCTGGCCGGTGTTTCGTCACTTTTCATGTTTATAATACGCAAAGAAAGCGAATATAATCTTCACACCATGTGATGCCATCCGAATAAGCGCTGGGTACTGCGTTTGCGATCGGAGTGACCATTACGAAGAATGATAAGCGACAAATGCTTATGGCCGCAGGGCGATTGGTACAATTCACTACCATTTTTCAGCTCATTCATGGGGATCGGGAATAGGCCCCTGAGACCGTTTCTCATCCGGCATAAGTTCGACTTGCCGGAAGGCGCCCTAATTCAGACGGAATATATCATCTCTCTACCGTAGTTTTCCTATCCCCAGGGCAGCCTGAAGATATGCAATCCGCAGTGCACAGTTGAACACACCATCGAGCACTCGAACGAAATTCACCACAAGATTGAAATAGCGCCCAAATGTAGGCAATTCAATGTACTCACAATGTGCAGCGTAAGCAGTTCGAATCCATACGAGAGGTGGAATACGGTTTTGGGTTTCCCATTACGAAAGAAACATTTTCATAACGATGCAACTTCTGGATTTTTCTCGCATCAATGCTCTACAGGTGAAAATATCCTTTGGTAGTCAAACGCAGGTGTGAATAACGAAGCACGAATTCGTTCTTTTAACTATTCCTCTGCATAACGTGCACTATTCGAGTGGCGTTGAGAAGTCATTTCGTAGCAGTTCGGTTCACGTTCTCTATCGTTTGGTTCGACTAGGATGCTTTTACATATGGTTCATACCTGTAAAGAAAGAATGAGAGAGAGAAAAAAGGCAAGTTTCAGTGACATTGTCATACGTGTCGGAAAGCAGAAGGTGGAACTTTTTATTCCAGAGCAATGAGAGCAAACTTTGCTTCTCGTAAAGTATGGTAAAATAGTTTTTATCGTAATAAATTCAGCAGACCGGAGGTTTTTATCATGCCATGAGCGTGTACAAAAAAGCAGCTTCTCATTCCTTATCGCGAAGAAAAACTTTAACGACCGAAACGACGGCAACATTTTCCCTGCACGAAATGGTGTCCTTGTCGGTGTGTTAGGAAGAAAGTTTCTTTGAAAGTCTTTGAAACGTTTTGTCCACCTTTTTAGCATCCGTTACCGTGCTGCTACTGCTTAGTTTGCACCAGACGAAAAATCCAATAATTATCTTTTTCGGAAAGCAATGTAACGGCACCGTGCGCCATGGGGAAATATTGCGGAGTCAGGTGCATGCGCATTGCTCTCCCAATTACCAGCAGGAAATATGTCAATTGCGAGCGTCGGTCGGCTTGCTGTAAAACGATGATTGACATCGATCAACACAGACTAAAAAGGCTAAACGTGGCAGCAAAAAAAAAAAAAATTAAATTTTTCCTCACATGATTGATTTTGCTTGCGATTTGACAGCGCACCACGGGAAGCGAAGTAGCTTCGTGTTTCGCTCCGAACTAAGGATAAGGATAGGGTCGATAAGCAATCACACAACACCGTGCACCGTGGATAAGATAAATCTGGCCGGGAAAAAAAGGAATTAGCTTTCCGCTTCTACTTCCTCGCGATGCTTCGAGAGTTTCTCTTTCGGATTATCTGCCATTTGATTGCAACAGCTCGTGACTGAAGAGTTCCCAGCAGTTCCCTAGCCGCGCTCGAGGTGTAGTAGGCTAGTAGAGCTCATCATCCTGAAATGCTACGTTCTGCGTCAAGCCGTGTACGTGGTATACGTTGTGTGTATGTATGTGTCCGATAAGCTGTCGGCGCTGTTGGCAGCTTAATTGAGGCACTTCCGGACCACAGATTCTGACGGAAGCGTGCCAACATACGTAGCGTGCGGCACCCAGAGCAGGTTCTTGGTTCCATCGCAGATAAAACACGTCCCATCACCGTTGGGCGAAGCGTCATACGTGGTTGTTCTGTGCCCTTAGGTACGGATGGCCATGGTTCTCGAGCCTCATCGAATTGAGTTTCGAAAACTTTTACACCCCATGTGGCGTTGGGATGACGTTGGGGACCATCACCGGTGGGTAGCTTTCTAGCTGGCGGAGCACGTCTACTATAACCTCACTTCCGCATGTAAGGCATCGACCATGTGATTGTGTGTTCTCTGCGTTTCCGCGTATGGAAAATCAGAAGAAAACAAAAAAAGCTGTGAACAAAGAAGGGCACAAAAACGAACTGAGTTACAAGGTTCTTGCTAGGGTGAGGGAATAGAACCAACTTGCATTCTATTGTTTCAGCATGTTTTTAGAAGTACAAAAAGTTAGATCACGACCCGTAGAATGGTACACGATATTCGCTTGCTTGTGTTGGTGGGATTAGATTAAGGGTACGCTGATAAGATTACAGTGGAGTAAGGCGCAATTACTTTTACGTTTCGCTCCAGAAAAAGCTAGGTACGGGCGCTTTCAAACAGAAGTAATTATACTGGCACACTTCAAATTAATTCATTTGCATGATAAAAAATGATCCTAACAAGCATCAACTTTGGGGCGGCCCGGTGGTGTATTTGGCAACGGCGCCAGTTCCTAACACGACCGGACCGGGTTCAAATCCCATTCGGACCGTCCCCCCGTAGCACGGTCTGACTAGCCTGCTACGTGGTAAAATTAGTCTAATACGGCCTGTTCCGTTCTAACATACTTAAAAAAAAAAAAAAAGCATCAACTTTATTTCAGTTTTGCTTTATTTTAAACATTTTTATCTACTGTGTGCACCTTTTCTTCTCGTCATAATTTTCCTTCTCTAATTTGGGAACCAAGCAAAAAAAGCAGGGTGGAAAAACGAAAACTCCCCACACCATTAACAAGATGCACAAAATAAACCTTTTTCGTCACTCGGTGACTTTTTAATTAATTCCTGCAAGGAATTTCACCATAAGCAAAAGGCGCATATTTCCGTTTCCGCTCTTTTTTTTTTTTGTTGCCGTATTTGTACAATTTTAAATACAATTGTGCAGGAGGAAAAAAAACAACAGACGGGTGAAAGAAATTCGAAAAAATTCCTAACAAGAATTTTCATTAAACCCTGGTTTGCACGCAAAGGATTCTCGGATATGGGTAGGTGGTTCAACGATGAGGTGTTCCACAGCTGTGGAACAGGAAGAAAAAAGAAATGGCATATTTTTTCGTATCTATGCATTTTAAACGAAATTTTTACGCTTATCCCTTGCTAACCAACACGTCTATCAATTACGCCGAGTCTAAATTGGTCATGCTTGAAAACACTTTGTCCTAGTATGTGGCGATCTAATTTCCAGAAAACCAGTCACTGTTAATAATCAACCGAATACAGTGTGAATAGATTTTATCATACAGTTTTGCTGCGGTCTCGTATGTCCCAAAAAAAAAAAAAAAAATGTTTAATTAATTGCACACGACCGACTCCCATATGCAGAAGAAAGACAGTTCGGAACCGAAATTTTCGGTCGTTCAAAGAAAGCTTTGGCCGCTTTGGGAAAACAGTTTGGCAAAACATCATCCTCCTTCTTACGGGAGGGCTGCATTTTGTCTCTAATTCGCTGTTGTTTTTTTTTTCCTCCACATTTTTCATCCTGATGTGCGCCGCGAAGCTTATGCGAAAGATGGACGAACGATAGTCGCATGGAAGTAGAACGATCACATAAATTGTTCTGGTCTCTGGCTGGTCGGCGTTTCGGTGAAGCACTCACCCTGCAGATGCACCGAACGGTGGACGTGATATCATAAATTCTCTTTTTCCCCTTTTTCCATTACACACACCCACCTACCCACCCACAAACACACATGAAATGGGAGAAGAAAAAAAAAGAGGAAATTGTTCGGCCATACAGTCTGACCCTGCAAATTTCGACCAAACCAACTACCTAAAACGGCCAAGAAATGCTTTAGATCGTTGAGAAGACAAAGCGTGAAAGTGCGCCAAAGCATGGTTGGCGTTAAATATGAGAGATAGTGTGTGTGTGTGTGTGTGCCAGGGTCAGCATCTATATAGTGCCCGTTTCGGCAAAATCTCGGTCAAAAGCCACATCGAACATGGCCCGGTAGCATTTAAGGTGATATTATCGGGTGGGAAAAAAAAAGAAGAAGCAGGAAGCTACCACCACCATCGAGCGTGAATGAATGAAAGTTATGGTTGCGGACACTGGATCACACACACACACACACACACACACACACACACACACACACAGACAGTGGAAGGAAGACAGACGTGTAGTTTGCTGCTCTGCAGAATATAGTGCATAAATAGTGCAAATAGTGTTACTATCAGCTTGTTTGGTGACATAGGGAAAGATTAGCCCATGCGCCTGTGGCAATCTTACGATCGAGTGACCATACCGTGTTTTATGAGTGGAATAAGAGTGGCAAAATCTACGGTTTCAAACTAGCCCAAAGCCTCCTTGTCGCGGTAGTGACGAGCCACTAGCGGCTCTCGGAGTCAGAAGCAATTATTTGCCACAGTGGTTACCATCGTGTAGTGCCCACTTATTAACTCGTAGTGCTGTGGTACGCAGATGTTTACAAACAATCTGCTAGGTGCGTAGCTAAGCAACAAAAAGTGCGCGTCCTAAGTGTTGTCGTTTGGTGGTAGCGTCGGTGACGCTTAGCTGCTACGCATGTGTGAGTGAGATCAATCCCAGAACTGTGGCCCTCTCACGCACATCCTATTAGTGCGTAGGTGGCTTAGTGAGACAGCGAAAGTTCGTGTAGCGCCTCGTGTCCTCCTCGTACACGCGTGAGTGCCTTGTGTGAGTGCCCGACATAAAGGGTCCTTTACACGATTCCATGAAGCGCTGAACGAGATGAGTGACCACGACACCAGTTTGGGTGCGGCCCTGAAGGAGTTTTTTGGCAGGAGTAGCAAAACTGCTCGCTCACCGCCAAAAACTGATGTTGAGAAACCAGTAGGAAGCAGCACGGCAGGTAAGGGCACGAACGATAACGTGATTGCAGTTGATTCTGGTGGGCCAGCAGCGAACTTGGAGCAGAGAGAAAACGAGATCCGTCGTACAGAGTCGATGAGCTCCATAAAACAACGCAGCAACGAAGTGCATAAAAGTGAAGAGCTGCAAGAAGCCTTGGCGACAGCGAAGGAACTGCATATGTACGTGAAGGATCGGCATAATGTCCATGCTCCGATCAAAAGGATGGCGGTCAAAATTCTGTCCGCCCTTAGCAGCGTAGAACGTGAGCTACTCGCGTGGAAGATGCGAGCTGAGCGTGCTGAGAAGGCCCTTAGTGAAGGCGAAACCGGAGCCTGCCCATTGACACCTATTGTGGCGGGATCGACTAAGCGGATGCGAAATGAAAGCACGCCAGAAATGGAAGCAGAAGGAGAGAGACAGAAGAAAGCGAAAAGCGACGCCTATCCTAAACCACGTGAAACCACCTCATCCAACGAAGAGTGGACCACTGTGGCGAAAAAGAGAAGCAAGACCGCGAGTGAGAAACCAACGGAGATCCCAAAACCTCCGCCCAAAACGATGACTAAAGCGCGACAAAGGCCTGAAGCCATTGTTATTGGCTTGAAGGAAAAAGGATCATATGCAGACATCCTGCGTAGGGTCAAAACCGACCCGAATCTTCAACCACTGGGGAAGCAAGTNAAAAAAAACAACAGACGGGTGAAAGAAATTCGAAAAAATTCCTAACAAGAATTTTCATTAAACCCTGGTTTGCACGCAAAGGATTCTCGGATATGGGTAGGTGGTTCAACGATGAGGTGTTCCACAGCTGTGGAACAGGAAGAAAAAAGAAATGGCATATTTTTTCGTATCTATGCATTTTAAATGAAATTTTTACGCTTATCCCTTGCTAACCAACACGTCTATCAATTACGCCGAGTCTAAATTGGTCATGCTTGAAAACACTTTGTCCTAGTATGTGGCGATCTAATTTCCAGAAAACCAGTCACTGTTAATAATCAACCGAATACAGTGTGAATAGATTTTATCATACAGTTTTGCTGCGGCATCGTATGTCCCAAAAAAAAAAAAATGTTTAATTAATTGCACACGACCGACTCCCATATGCAGAAGAAAGACACTTCGGAACCGAATTTTTCGGTCGTTCAAAGAAAGCTTTGGCCGCTTTGGGAAAACAGTTTGGCAAAACATCATCCTCCTTCTTACGGGAGGGCGCTGCATTTTGTCTCTAATTCGCTGTTGTTTTTTTTCCTCCACATTTTTCATCCTGATGTGCTGCGCCGCGAAGCTTATGCGAAAGATGGACGAACGATAGTCGCATGAAAGTAGAACGATCACATAAATTGTTCTGGTCTCTGGCTGGTCGGCGTTTCGGTGAAGCACTCACCCTGCAGATGCACCGAACGGTGGACGTGATATCATAAATTCTCTTTTTCCCCTTTTTCCATTACACACACCCACCTACCCACCCACAAACACACATGAAATGGGAGAAGAAAAAGGAAATTGTTCGGCCATACAGTCTGACCCTGCAAATTTCGACCAAACCAAGTACCTAAAACGGCAAAGAAATGCTTTAGATCGTTGAGAAGACAAAGCGTGAAAGTGCGCCAAAGCATGGTTGGCGTTAAATATGAGAGATAGTGTGTGTGTACCAGGGTCAGCATCTATATAGTGCCCCTTTCGGCAAAATCTCGGTCAAAAGCCACATCGAACATGGCCCGGTAGCATTTAAGGTGATATTATCGGGTGGGAAAAAAAGAAGAAGCAGGAAGCTACCACCACCATCGAGCGTGAATGAATGAAAGTTATGGTTGCGGACACTGGATCACACACACACACACACACACACACACACACACACACACACACACACACACACACACACGCGTGCCAACAGCCACACACGGCGAGCGACTAGTGCGAGGAGTGGGCCGAACATCATCCCAGATTTATGATTCAATTAAACTAATAGTTTTAGCACAATAGACAACATTCCCATACGCCAACGCATGAACGTACACACAGCGGGTGAAAGGTGACCGCCACGGAGCAACGAGATGTCCCCTTCACCCTTCGCTGGTGTTGATAGCCGTTTATTGCATTTTTATTTTCCTTATCGGATGAATTTATAGCTGCCACAACCACAATATCATGAAAACTAGTAACCTACTGATCCATATACGATCGAAAAAGAATCGTTTCAAATGAAAGGTTTCGCCGTAACGTAGAGTATACGTAAAATTAAGTCACTTTAATCGATTATATGTATAGTATATTGCATACATTTAGGCACCACGACCAACACAAAATATAAGTTTCAAATTAACCTCCACCATTGCGCACGTGGTAAACAAAGCATAACGTTTTGTTTTATTGTACCCGGATGTTGCACCCCGAGCTTGAAAAGCTTTCAAGAGCACAAACAATAAAAAAAAAACCGGAAATTAGAAAAAAATGACACCTGCGAATAAACCTTGTGAGAATACACGTCTTTGTATGGTTGCACAATCGGCTACCTGAGTGTGTGTGTATATCTTCACTTTGTTTCCGTTTTGTTCGATCAGTCGGTCGGTGAGATGTGCACCCTAAGGCGGAAAATGGCGGGTAAGAGTCCAACCAACATATCAGCCCCATTGCATCTGCGATGCACCATTATCGATAGTATGCCGTTGAAACAACCGCAAAACTGCCAACTTCTGTGGTTCTGTTCTCTGCCCAACAACAACTGTTGTGAAGGGTCACGAACTACCAACAACCGTGTTGTTCTTGGGTTTCCCTTTTTGTTTGGAGGGTAGGTTTGCTATCAATAATACACATAACACGTGTGTGGGTGGAAAGGGGAGTGTGCATAAAGAAAACATCTTGACAGCATTTGTTCATCGTTTTTCCATTGTTCTAGATAGTGGTTCATCGTTTCATCTCCGCTAGTGGCTGCTACACGAAGGGTGGGAAAAATAATCTACACATTGTATGTCAGGGACATTGTGTGTCAGACGTCATCAAAGATAGAGGTGCATAAAGGTGTAAAAGCACGAAATACTATTGACTACACGTAACAAAAATAATGGAAATAAAAATAGTTTAGTCCAATAAAAAATCAATACGAATATTTAAGTAGTTTTTACACTTACTGAATCTCTCAACAAGAGTCATTTATGTCAATGGTCAGTAAAGTTCGGTCCGTCAGTTGATTTTATACGGGTCGAGCTTTGCTTTTTTCTGGAGTTCTCACGTATTTAGGAACGTTGGAGGAATTGATACGTATTTAAACCTTGAAGAAACCATCTTGAAGAAACAAAGTTTCTTCATTCCAGACTTATTCATTTTGTACAAAGATTCAAGCCTGATTCTCAATCAATTTCATCCAACCATCCATTTAAATGCTCCGTAAAGATATTACACAAGAGTTTTTTACATGCGCCGTCATGTTTTCACCATTGTTAGCTAGTTATGATATAATTAATCCGTTTATTATTCTATTACTAGCATAAAAGAACCCTTTGCTTTGGTCACCACAATGGGTAATACGGTCGAACAGCCAGAAAAAAGCACAGAATAAAGTAATAAAGATGGTTGGATGCATTTTAGCAACAGATGATGCGGATCGCGTGCATCGTAGTTCGGGTTGAAAAAACATGCACCGCGGCCCGAAGCATATTTTTCAATCTTTACCAACCGAGCGAACGAATTACCGGCACATGCCCTTAAGCAACGAACCGACCAAAAAAAGGGTACTTACACGAGAGGATTATACGGAATACAAGGAGCAAAATTAGTTCTCGTAGCTATTGACTGCCAGTTTTTGGTATGGTCTAACCATTTCTTTTGTGTTTACGACGATGGGGTTTTTTTGCTTCTGCACTGTACGTTGCAACGGGAACCACCGTTGACGAGAACACTGTTGACACAGTGGTGGAAAAATAAAGTTTCAGCACTACCGCATGCTTTGTGGTGAAAGATTTCAGCTGTATAGGCTTCGCTTCCTTGCGAAAGATGATCGTGCCCGCTGTATACCGGGCTTTGGATCAGCTCGGGTTAGGTAGCTAGCTAACAGCACCACACGCGCTGGGTGTGAACGTACAGCAGCGAAACAGAATTCCAGACCGGCCCGAGCAGGAGTGTGCTTTGAATTATCCTCAGCAAAAACCAATATTTACCAATGCATCGTTCGCATCGGATGTGAAAAGGCCGGCCCAGAGCATGCCCAACGGAACGAAACACCAAACAAGGATCGGCATGGGCTTGTGATGTCGCTCCGGTTGCAAGTGCATCGATGCAAGATGCGTTTCCTTCTCCGACACGACGACATCCGACATACCCCATGCGGGGATGAACTTTTGTCGTGCAAATAAGCAACCCCGTGTGTGCGTGTGTATCGACGTGTGTTCTTTGCACCGGGTACAAGTGTACTACTAATAGTGCACACTCATGGTATACATGATGCTAGTAGTGTGGTCTCCCCGGTCCAGACCTGAAGTGAAGCGAAAATACACTTTCGTGCATGGTGGCCGGAAAACGCACCATCCACACGGGGTTTTGTGAAAGGAATGCGATCGATTCACCGGAACAACATCGGGGCACGCATTCGGTTCGGGCAATTGATTCCAATCGGTTCGCTGAGCTTGGACCGATACTACCGGTTCCGGGCTTTTCACCGAGTGCCAGTTGCTGACAGTATTGGGATGAAAAGCAAATTTG
>CM032178.1:30837364-31035365 GCA_018908115.1 Anopheles rivulorum | reverse complement strand
CGTACGGCTGTACGGTTTTCAAACTGTGATTTCAGCGCAGGTGGTGTAAAATATAACACCATATTCCACGGTGGGTCATAAAATGGTTTGCAAAACGAAAGAGCAAAAATACGTTGCGAATGATTTTTGCACCATATATAATCGGGGGGCAGCGAATGTGAGCATTTTGCGGATGGAATGTTTTCTGATTGAAACGTGTCCTTCTAGTGGGCTGGAAGTGGTTTCCATAGTAGCCACCGGCGCTGTCTACCATCCACAAAATTCCTGTTGTTCCTGTTGCCTTTTTTGCCCCACCGAAAACAAAAGCCATCCAGTATATAATGTGGCTTGTTCAACCATTTGAATTCGGTTGTTAAAGCTTGAAGCGCAGGTGATAAATTGCCCCACAGCCTTACATACATAGAACAGCTGTTGGGGCGGTAAGCATTTCCCTTTGCCAAAAGCGCTTTAAATTGATTTTAACGACATTTTAAACGTTCACTGCTGGTGGCGAAACAACAGACCCTTTGAACAAAATAAAAAAGGACCATAAATGATGGTGAATTGTTTCTACCTTCACTTTTTCGCACTCGAAATTCCCATTCCTTGCAACTATTTTTCCTTGTAAAACCTTTTCTCCCTTCAAACAATTCGTTTGTAAATTTTGTGCCGAAAGAAAAGTCGTAAATTGTGTCTCGCTCAATCTTCCTACTGCTGGCCGTTTCTGTCCTTCCCTCAATAATGACGGTTCTTTCTGACGTTTTCGGTAACGGTTTTTGCCTTTGAACTAGCGTCAGGCATCTCTTACGTTAGGGTTTTCCTATGTTCCATCCTGCCATGCTAAAACCTCTATTTCCATCCGTTCACGGGTTCCATGCTCGAAAGAAGTGGTTGCCGTACACCCGAATCTAGTAGTACCTTCATCCCAACGTTCGCAATGCTCATGCATCGGAAAATGAGCTTTTCTTCCGCTTCATCAAACGTTTTCCACCATGGCGAACCCAAACCACTCTAGGAAGAAAGAGACATTCGAAGAACATGAACGTAAGACTGACTCACGTGACACGGGCATCAGTAACTTCCACAGCTGGAACAGTTTACAGGCCCTTTTCCTCCAAACATCCCACCGAACACACCACTCGTGGAAATCGCGTCCGAGTGAGAGCATCTTGTCTGCTTCTGTTTTGCTAAATTTCGCCACATGACAACCGCTCGGAGGAAAGTTTTAAGTTTGTTCCACGCTTTCCCCATGGAAAGCAGTCTGGCACACGATTGCTACACATTATGTGACGGTATTAGATGTTTATCGCAATGCTCCCAGCACGGCAGCACACTGGTTCAACATCATCTTATCAAAGGCATGTAAAGGCAAGAACACAACCACCGAACCGAACTAGATAAGGAGCTAGTTGTATTTATTTCACCTTTCCTAGATGGGATGATTTGTATGCATGAGCGTGTTTGATGGTGTTCAAGTGACGAACAACTCAAACAGATGCAAAGATGGAAGAATAGTGATGCAATCTTACACAACCGGCAGAATTTCGTTACATAAATGTATGAACGCGCTCGTACAAGCAAATATTAATACTGTGTTTAGCAATGTGTTTATCACTTTGCGTGATCTTCTCAGTCGCACGTGAATGGAGTGATCGAGAGCGGCATTTATCTGGCTATCTGACGGCCGATCCGTTCTAATGAACGACTCTGACGGTGAATGACGGTGAACTGGGAAGGAAAAAACCAAACTACCTTACATACAGGCACGCACACTGGAAAACCATTCTGTTGATTCTACTGCAACGGAAACAACACATGACCGTCATCACCACCTGACGGTGAAGTTCGTAAAGGTAGAACGTTTAGAGGGGTTTGGATAAAGAGGAACTAACGCAGCCCTTATTATACATTTTACTGCGCGCTTTACTTTGTACCTGGGTTTGGATATTTTGTGTTTTGAATTTATAATTTCTTGTCAAACATTTGTTCATTATATTAAAAATATTTAAACAAATCCTTAGATTATAGTTAGTTTAGAATAAAAATTGATTTTCTATTATTTTATTTATTATTAATTCTGCTTATTCTCTCTATGTATCACACACATTTTTTAGTGAATATGTTGTATAAAGTTGTTAAAATTCTTTTTTTTTATTAAAAAAATACTCCATTTTTAAAATGTAATGGACACGTAATACATATGTGACGGAGTTAAGAATAGAAAAAAATGCAAACAGTGTGTTCTGTAACACCACAAAATATTCATCTTTACACTGGTCACATGCTCTCTCTCTCTCTTTCTCTCTCTCTCTCTCTCTCTCTCGCTCTCTCTCTCTCTCTCCCTCTCTCTCTCTCTCTCTCTGTCGCACAAAAGTGTACTATTGCCTCCCTGACATTGCATCCCCAAACTAATGCCAGAACACACGCACAGAGAGGCCACAGTATGGAAATTACCAACCAAAAGAGAGAGATAGAGAAAGAGAGAGAGAGAGAGAGAGAGAGAGAGAGAGAGAGAGAGAGAGAGTGAGAAAACGCATGTCCCTTTCTAAACGTGTAAAAAAGAAATGGAAAACCAAAATGTTCCCACAACACAACAACAACCACCTTCCCCCTCAAATGACCGCTTGTAACAACGCGTTGCGCACGAAGAAGACACGAAGCGTGTAACAAGGGAGACAACCCTTCCACAAGCAAACCCCCCTCTGTGCTTATGTGTGCCTTTCGTGTGTATGTGTGTGTGTGTGTGTAGGTGCGCGAGCGAAGGCTTTAAGCTGCGCCCGCCGCGAACACGCTTGGTGCGGCTACATCAGTACCGGATCAGCATTGCGCGCACACGGTTCGTCGTCGGACGGAGTAGTCTCGCCGCGTAGCACGAAACAAAGCACGCGCGTCGCACACCATCATATTTGCCAAGTTATCGTGCGATCAATAGGACGGCAACGCGGATGCAGATACGCATTGGCAGCAGTGGTTGAGGAGGCGCACCATCGCGAGTGCATCACTAATTAGCCGGTGCATTTAACCGTGCCCACAGCAAAAAAAAGGAAGCAAAAGCTGGACAACAAAACGGATCGCAAAGGAAAACAAAAACAAAAAAAAAACAAACAAATCCAAGTTGGTGGCGCCGGTTTGTGGTGGTGGTGGTGGGAGTACAACGGGGTACCAGCAAAAAGGAAAATTCATCGTGTGCCGTTTGTATGTGAAAGTGAGTAAAGCCGGTGTTGGTCAGCTATGAGCAGCGATTGATGAGACAGGGCCGTTTTTCCTGCCTAATTGAAAGATTGCTAATTTTCACCACGCGATCTTGGGGGCTAGTGTGTGTAGGTGGGCATGTATCTGTGTGTGTGGTTAGTGAGAAACGCGTGTCCTGTGGGTTTTTTTTTGTTCGCCAGATGCGTGCATTCACTGTACGGTGCGCGGTTCGGTCCGAGGTGTCCAACCGTTGCTGAAAGAGAGAAGCAAACCGATAGCACCAAACAAAAAAAAAAAAAGAAGCACCCCAACACCAATGAAAGGAAGTGCATTGCTCTGGTGCAGTGGTGCGTGAAAAATACATCGGCTGGTAACGCGCGCTTTCCGTGCGCGACGACCAAATGGAAAACAAGTGAAGTCAACGGTGTTTTCGTTCGTTTCGGCGGAGAACACGAACAACAAAACCCCCCCCCCCCCCCCCCCCCCCTAAGAGCGTAAGAGTGGACAACGGGTGTTTCCTTCCTACGCAATTTCCCATTTGTGTTTGTGTGTGTGTGTGTATGTGTAACAGTGAAAGGAGAAGTGTTCCCCGTACGAAAGGAAAGCGGAGCGATGGAAGGGGAACGGACGATCGTCAAGGGAAGGGTGTTCCCTATTTGTTCAGCTGTTGTGTGCATGAGAATGCATCTGGAAGTGCATTGCATGTGGATATGTGTGTGTGCGTGTGTGTGTGTGTGTGTGTGTATACATGCGAACTGGCTGACTGGACAGCACGGGATGTGCGTGTCGTTGAAATGGCACGCTTGTCGGAAAAAAGCTTTAGTTTTCCCTTTCACAATGCCGACATTATACCATTTTCCCTGCTTGGTTATTAACGTTTTATTTGCTCTTTTGCTATAGTAATTTAGTACATCAAATTCTGGGAAGATACATACTTAAGATGCAGAAAATATTCAAAATTCCAAAACATTTCGTTGAGATATTAAGAATATCTAATAAAAGTTTTATATCAATACTCTGGCAAATACTGAAGTTACAGCTCAAAGATTAAGCTTAGCCTCATCCAAAAAAGACTTCGTTTTATGATCAAACGAGTTTTTCGTGCAGAATTCTCTAGATACCTACAGTTTTTGCCTGAAAATCAATTAAACTGGGAATCAATTAATTTTTAACTTTCATCAGCTGTTCGTAATACAATTTAATCCTATATGTAAGGGGCTTTTTTAAAGGATTTCCATTTTCTATAGATAAAATGCTGGAATTTGTTTTTACTCAACCATCTTCCAATTTGTCAAAAATTTATTGTTGTGTCTTCTTTTTTGTTTACCTTTCCGATAATGTTTTGTTCGGATTCGGATATTACTAAACGTGACTGTGAAAAGTCTACATAAAATGTACATTTTTAACTTACAATGAGGATTTCACATTTGTGAAATGTTTTTTTCTCCAATATTTAAAGTGATTTTACTTTCGAAAATTCACAAAATAGGCCATTTTCTACACATTGACCCGATAAAGTGCATTTTACATATGTGCAAGCATCATTGACTCATTTCTCCAAACACAAACTTCTAACCATTGAACGCAGTGAACAATTTTAATTAGTTCATGGTGCAGCAACGTAACACTCCACGCTCTGCACTCACTACCAAAGGGGAAACTTCTGCTTGTTAGGCACCATAAATGGAAGCGCAAAATGATAAGTTAGTTCATTAAAACTTGAGCAAAAAAACGAACTATTTTCAATGGTCACTGGGAAATGTTCCACAAACCACAGGCCAGGGATTTTTTAATTCCTCAAATCCACACCGGGTTGCGGTGTGTTTGCTAGTTGTTAGTATTTTCCATTTTCTATCGGAGTTGGGTGCTCGAACGCAACGGTGTGGAGTTGGAAAATTTACTAACAAAAAATAAAGCTTAATGCAAAACAAAAAAACATTGACAGCGAGAGCAAATGCGAAACACACGGTCACGGTGACCACGAAACGGAAAATGTGGCGCAGATCAAGGGCGATCGTGACACGCCGTCGCACAATGATTTTTTTTGAAAAAAAAAACTCCAGCAGAAAGTAAAAATTGCAAATGAACCTGTAAATGAAAAAAAAGGATGAAAATACGATAGAAAAAAACCAATGAGCTGAAAAGACCGTGCATGACCGTGCTAAAAGTGTTAAAAAATGGATGATAAATCTATTGTAAACCCATCACACACCTGCCAAACCACGAAACTTCACCCCCGAGGGTTAGTGTCCTTGTTTGTGTTGTCCAAGGAACGTGCGAGGTTGTGCTGGTAATTAATGAACTGCTTTTTTTTTCTCCACCGGACACAAACACCTTTTGAAAGGAACAACATGTGATGCGCGTGTGAGATGCACCCTGCAACACCCTGAACGTGTAAACGTTGGTCGCACACGTGTTGCTGTACTCTCTTCTGCTGCTGCATGTTTCACGTGCGGTTTGTTTGCAAACCACCCTGTGTAAGCCGTAACTCGTCTCCACGCCCGCGCATTTAGATGATTTTTTTTTTGCATGTCTTTCGTGTGTCCGTCGATTTCAATATTTGTTCATAGCATTGGGATGCAATTCGTTCGCGTGCGAAAGCTTTCCACAGTGGCGTTTTTTTCTGTTTTCGGTTTGTGCTTTAATCGCATCACCACCAACCAAACCGTCGGATGATTCGACGAGATTCAATGCCACGGCGATGTGGAAAACTGAATTAATCCACCCGCTGCAATAAGCCATAAAAAATACAAACACTCAGCCAGCCAGCATGCAACTAATTGGAAGCTGCCATTCGTTGGTTGGTTGGCGGAATTTGGAACGTTTGGAATGTTCTGAATCGTTGTGAGAGGAGGAAAAAATATAAAACCATCACGCGAAACATCAGCCACAAAATGCGTTTCGTCGGCTTTGGTGTCCATTTTTGGTTGAAGTTATGCAGACATTCGGAGGCTTTTCCACACACACACATACAATCTGTGGAATGTTTGTTGCATCCGTGAAATGTGAACCAGAGTGGAGCGGGATTTTGCTTTTATGGTGGATTTAGTTTCAAATTGATTAGAAGCGCCACGGGACTCAACGAAATAAAAAAAATAATACAACACAGAGAGAAAAAACCACCCCAACGGCATGACTTTACCAACATTCTGCCATCAAACATTGCCCACGCTATTGATTGGCGGAAAGCATTTGCCGCTTTTAATTGCTTTCGGCACGGAAAACCTCCAACGAGCGGTTCCCGATGGAAAACTAAGCGCAACTCAACCCCAAATCGTGGTTAAGCTACAAATCTAGCAGAGTAGCAAAAAAAAAGCCCTGAATCTAACGCTTTAAAACAGTTATTGAAAGAACCTAAAGTGCTTTGAGAGCGTTCAAGTTGAAGCGTACAGTTTCGCAACGAATTAACGTCATCGACGACATCGACGGCTCGGATAGCCCGCAAACATCGTAGAAATTACCGTCATCAAGTCCGTTTCCGTGTGACGTAGAGAGTATGCATTACGTTCCGA
This sequence comes from Anopheles rivulorum, assembly GCA_018908115.1. Lineage (NCBI taxonomy): Eukaryota > Metazoa > Arthropoda > Insecta > Diptera > Culicidae > Anopheles > Anopheles rivulorum. The sequence goes on along the minus strand of CM032178.1, from coordinate 31,028,682 downwards.
AACTTCCATCGTGTAATTTCTTGGTTTGCAATAACTGAAACCTCCCAGCCCAAGTGGTCATTCTCGACATTAAACAGGTCATGTGCTTCGTTTGTTTTTAATTCTTGCATTGCATGAGCACTGGAATCACGTTTGGAAGGTTCGTTTTCGTTGTTAAGGTTTTGAGGTTCGTAACGTTTGGATCATTTGTCATTACACCTTGCAGATTTTGTTTTTTTATTCCTTTAACCTCCCCTTAACAAACCGGAGTCGTAAAAAGGTTTATGATCACGTACCATGTGTCTCGGCCGAATAGTCGGCAAACATTGGAGATGGCAGTTGACGTGCGGTTTACTTCCGTGTGACGGCGAAATGTCACCATTTGTTGCACAATGCTTCATTTAGTTGTGTGTGCGTTTTTGTTTTGGATCAGGCACAGGATTTTCGTGCAGAAGCACACACGGATTTGTGTGGGCATCAGGTGTTATGCCTTTTTGTTAGGCATCGTTCAAAACGAAAAGGTTGCGATTGTGATCTACTTTACGATAAATGATTATCAACAAAGGGATTTAATGAGCTGCTAAAGAGCACTCAGAATGTTAAGCAATGTGGCCTTAAACGACATTGAATTAATGTATTTTTTAAACAGTAATGACAGGTTGGGTAGTCTCATAGCAATTCGATAGAAAATTAAAAAAATACAATGAAAACAATAAAAAAAATCAAAATACATTATAGGAAATTCAGTCGTGTCAAACAAAAACAAGACTTTCTCGTTTATTTATTTTAAAATTTTATTTTAAACAAATGAATTTAATTGCATATCACGACTCCTTACAGCAATTAAAGTCGATAGAAGAAGAAAAAACAATAGACCCTACTTTCGGCTTTTATAACCATCCGCCAGTTTTTATCGTCCAACTGGTCAAACTGGGAAGAAAAAAAAAGGCGCACACACATTTATGAAGCACGTGTCGCGAAACGTTCAACGTGCATTCGTGTGGTTTCAAGTAAATTACCATAAAAAAAACGTGACCATCGATCAACATCGGACATCGACATGAAAGCAAAAACAAATGGATGGCATGTGATCATCCTGAGGCTTATTTTTTCCCCAACCGTCCGGATGTATATGGAATACAGAGAGTGACATGGAATTGATATGATGGAAGAGATTATGGCGATCTGGATAAAGTGGCACAAAAGTTCTTCAATTACATGTTGCTTTCGTTTTTATGACGTCCAACATGCTTTATATTAGCTTTTAAATGACGACCTGTGGTGGTTTTGTGTCTCCACCTTTTGTGTCTGAGTGCTGTGTCTTTTTGTGTCTGAGTTAAGCAACGATGGCCTCTATTCATTTTGTCCAAAAGAATGACCAATAGCAGCAATGACCGCCTTACGTATGGAATAGAAAAAAAGTCTAGTCCAATATAGTGTTGTGACTTGGCATATCATATCTGTAAGTCAACGACCAGGTCTCTTCAATAAATCTTAAAATAGTAATGAATTGTATTCTTCTAAACTATTGATAATTCAGTTTTTGTGCTTTATTGCAAGGATTTCAAGCCGTCAACTTTCATCAGAAAGTAGGGGTAAATTGAATAAAATATTTTAAATTCTACTTCTCCAATACTTTATGCATACTTCCCTTTAATACGTCTAGTTCAAAAAATCAATTTTCCCTTTCATTCACAATCAATAACGTCACTTTCCACCTCGATTGCTCTACACGATTTCCATTCATTGCTCGCTCTCTCGCTCCCATGATCAATAACACATAGTTGGTTCAGTTCCCCAAATTTGTGCCGTAACGGTGGGAGCGAACGGTGGTTTGTTCCAGCTCTTTCGAAACATGCCCCACGTGGCCAACCGGGTAAGGTAGTAACCCTGTGGGTAAGTTCTGTACCAGAGCAAGAGGGTTGCACCAAATTTGACCGTTTACCAATCGCTTTACAATCGCGGGTAAATCCGGATACCGCCACCATTTTCGACCAGAGCTGCATGGCGAATAAGTTCCGATTTCGATTCGGCGTTTTTCTGTTGTTTTTTTGTGCGGTTTCGGTTATTATTGTAGCCGTGTACCATCACCATTGCATGCCCAATGTTATGGCTCATCGGGCACAACATCGAAAGCGACTTCGACGGGTAGCAATGCAGCACGCTATCCGTGGTTCGGCACTGGACGACGAATACCCATTTTTTTGTGGGCTGATGAATTGAGCAAGTTGAAAGAGAAAAACCGCATCACCATCGTCCGTCATCGATCGGTGTCGTGAAATTGATTGGATTGACTTCACCATTCAGGTCGCGTATTATATTATGGTCCGCTACCAGGGACCACGGTTTAAAGAACCGCCGGCCGGGTGCGTAATTTCGGGTGGAAGAGCTAGAGCTTACGCATGGTGCAATATTCCCAAGGGAATGGGGTGCCCCTATCGTGGAATGTTTTATTATGCTTTTCAAACATAACATAATAATGAACAAAATATATCTACCATTTAACTGTTAAGTATGAGATGATATTAACACATTGCCTTCTAAACACGAGTTCGTGTGAGTGGTTCATTTACTTGCTCTGCTCCATTTCTAGCACGATTCCCATTCCATTCAAACCAACAGAAAAAATGCTTCCCAAAATTGAAACAAAAACTCACACAAAAGAAGTGTCCTAAGTCTCGTAAATTACTTTCCATTCCGTTCGTCATAAATAGCGGATTAAATGTGCGATTCATTCGGGCAATTCGCAACAAAGCAATGTGGTTTCGGTCCATCAGTGGATATACTTTTGCTAGCGCCTAAACACATTGAACCAGCGGGAAAAACAGCGCACCGGTCAGCGAATGGGTCCTGGGTGTTTTAAAGTTCGTTTTCATGGATGAGGTTTCCGGGTGGGAAAAGTTTTCCCAGAGTTGAGTTGAGTTGCTGTCCTTCTCTCCTTGGCCGCACACGACACTTTATACCATTCTCCTGCCACAGGAAGCTGGTATGATCATGGTGCAATTGTAAAGGTACTCACGGTTTTTTTTTTCTTTGCTATAGTCCACAAATGTTACCGGATATCATTTTAGAACTTCACTTTGGTAAACTTTTGGTCACCAAGGAAATGAGGAGGAGGCTTTTTTTTACTCGGAACTCGAGATATCTCGAATGCGATGCAAGATTGTCATGGTATGGGGACACACACACACACAATATTATTCGTCTTCCAGAGGTGAAAGAACGAACTCATAAAGTTCGTAGCTGGTTCGTAGCGCTGAATAGAGCGCCCAGGCCCGTAATCAGCTTTAACGAGCAGCGCTCTGTCTCTTGTTGGCCGTGGCCATGAACCATTCGTTCGTCCACCGAAACATAAATTATCAGACATTGCGCTTGCAGCTTTTTGGTCCCTTCGCGACTGTTTTATTACACCCCAGCACCAGAAAGTTGCCAGAATGTGGACGAAATGTCGTCCTTTTCATAGGCGAGCCACCCTTACGCAAGGGAATGGAAAGTACTTTGTTAAAAATATATAGCAACTGGAAGCTTTCCCTTCATGTTTGGTTGTTGTTAAAACTCCGACAAGTGGACGGTTTTGGATGATTGTATGGAAACCGTAAACTTTTCCACAGCGACAAGTGTATCAGCTTTTTTAGCAAAACAGAATTGCCACTCAACATTTTCGCGTCTTCGTTCGGGGAAGAGGATAATGTTTAGACGTGCGCAAGATTTTAACTGCCAGTGGCAGACGAAGATGAATATCACGGACGATAATTATTACGATCATCGTCCGATATTATTTGCACAACTTTCCAAACCCCAACGCCATGCCGGACTCTCAACGTTATGTTTTCTGCGTTGTTTGATCATGCCATTTGCATAGTGGGCTCCGCACCATTCACGGCTTGATGATTAGTGTAATTAACAGCAAACTCTTGGCAGCGGATCGGTGCATGGCAGGTGTACGTAAACCGACTTTGCATCGAACCGGAGCTTTCGTAAGCTACACGGTTCGTGACCGATTGATTACACCAAGTGTCGGGCTAGGTTACTGTCGTCAAGGGCATCCACGTGAGATTGGAGGTCGTTCCGGTGAGATGTGGGTCAGGCAAAACAGCTTAAGGCAGGGCGTTCGAAACGATAATGGCCAGCGCGCCTCACGGTGAAAGTTGAAACCCTTTTGCCCGGCAAAGGAAAGTTTTGTGCGTCCTTTTTTGTATTCTTTTAAAGAATGCATTTGAGGCTCGTCGTCAAACAAAACATCACGACACCACAGCAGCGGTCCGGGGTACTTGGTAAGCGTTGAGTGCTACAAGCTCACAGACCAAAAAAAAAAAAAACGATGACACCATACGTAAACATTTGAGTCAAAATAAACAAACCATTTAGCGTGCACCAACCAAATCACATCCAATGGGGGTGCCATACCCTTTGGTAGTGGTGGTTTGGGTGTAAAGATTTTATATTTTATTTAACTTTTTTTTCGCATGCATTTTACTTTTACTCTTGTTGTGTGTGTAAAGTGAGTAGCAAGCAAGTGGATGACTGTTTTAATATGCATTTTATGTTTGCTTTACTTCTTTTCTGTCCAATTTTTGTTTTTTTTTTTGGCAACAGTCTGCTAACTCAAGAGGAAGCAGACAAAAGGGTACAACGATGGTACGATGGCGCCGGAGATGATAATTTGTTACCCGTCGCACGCTGGACGTCGTACGTCACCGGGTCGTTAACTTCTTTCACTGGTGTGATGGTTTCAATTGAGCGCTATGCTAATATTTAGATTGCATCCCAAATCATGTGACCTGGAAAAATCAAACTTTATTATTTACACAGCAGCATCACTGCTACCGGTTCACTCAGCTTATTTATTCGGTCACCATGCGATGGCGGTTGGTTAAAAAGTTCTGGTTAAAAAGAAAGGATTTATATTTGCTTTGTCGATTTTACAACGCTTATTTTGGTGCAGAAATTGCAAATAAACTATGAACAATTGTGGAAAGAAGAAATAATGATTGCTTCCCATATTTGCAACAAGGGACAATTTTTGAATTTTGGATAAATCATTTTAAACTTTGTTGAAAATTTTGAAACATTTGAATTACTTTGCCTCGTGTGACTACTTGCAATCAAATAAAGCATTGAATCAACTACATCAGCTCTAAACCAAACCTTATCCTTAGGTTCCTAATTCATTAAACACCATTAAAATTCATGTCCATAATCAAATGCCTAATACTTTCACCGTAAGCACCAATGCTACCCCCCTGAGCACGTTGTGCAGGCGACTTAAAATCCATATTTGATCTACACTCACTTGGCAATGCACCTTCCGTCCAATTAAAATTACCGCCAGGCAAGCGTCGTTCATGGACACGCACAACAAACGTTTCGTTTGTTAGTAAATTCTTCGCGCAACGTGATCATCATTAAAACCTATTTGCAAGCGGTAATGGTTTGCCATTGCCGGGGCAGACAACTCTGGGCAAAAGACTTTGCCGACGGTCAACAGCCCTACCCCGTCCCGCGTGCGAAAGGAAAGCCGGGTCCCTCTTTACGGCTCTATTTTCCTAACTTTTCCTTTCGAGATCGCGTGTACTTCAAATGCAACGCTACAGCTGTGTCCATCCGAAAATTGCGCCAAGTGTGTGATTGAGACCGCGCGCGTGCCATGATGAAATACCGTTTCGATAAAAATAAAGCACAGTTTTGAGGTTTCCCGCCGGGGAGAAACGGAAACAATTGCAACGCGCATAAAGGCTTCGCGAGCGACCGACCCGGCGTAAAGGGCCAACGTTTTCGAGGACGTTCCTGTTCGGTGATTTCGATGCCGTAGACCTGCCATCGCCTTGCATGGCGTTAGTTCGGTGGCGGTTGGTGGTGACGGTTTCGTTTCATTACGATGGCGGAAGCATGCAATTTGATGCTCGTGCCCGTGTTCCGTCGGAAGTTGATGTCATGGGGTTAATCGGTGCGACTAGCTGTGGCGATGGCAGTCCAGAGAGCATGGTTTTATTGGACGGGAACGCCGTGCTTTAAGTTTTCTGGCAGAAGGTCATTGGAAGGTGTATTTTGGGAGGCAAACGCTTGAATACCAGCTATCAAATGGGGCGCGCGAGGTAATTTGCATGTGCATGAACGACTGTACGAGATGTTAGTCCACTAGTTGATGATTCATACGGCTTCTGTTTGAGCTGCCTGTCAGCTTTACTAGTGAACTGTACGTCATACAGCGAGATCGAGTGTTTGATGTATGTACGATTGGTCCCACCAAATAACTTTTAAAGTATTGGTATTTATAACATATTTTAACTATAGCAAACTACAAAGTTTTGGTCGTAACATTTATAACAAAATTGATGTCTTTTATTTTATAGCAAAAATTTGTGTCAAATTTTCATCTATGAATGCCTTTACAACTTAAGCCGTCAACCTTTTGACATTTATTGACATTTATTTCAGATTAAGTTGATTTGTTTGGAACGTCTAGTTTTTTTAGAGAAACAATTTTTTTTCTTATACTCTTGCATGTGTTTACCTTCAGATGAATGAACTAGAATTTAAAAACAATGTATTTTTTCAAGGAACTGAGTGTACATTATAAACTGATTATAAATTACTGTATAGTGTTTTTTTACTTGGTTTAATGAACTATTGTAACAGAATTGCATTAAAATGGGTCCATATAGTTGTTTTACCACATAGTCTGTCACATTCAAGTTATTTATTATGGTAACACGATTCAGATATGGTTTGCCATAACCTCATGCGTTCAAAAATAGAGGCACAAAAGCATTGGATTTCCTGGTTGAATTATTGTATTATACGTATTTTGGATTATTCCACTACCACACCATTCAGAGCAACCCAAAAATGGATCTTTTACATTTTTCCACAAGTTTTTGTTTCAACAATAAAATTCATTGAATTGAAGTTCATTTACATCTCACTCTCATTGATTGACAACTATTTTTCCATTCTTCCGCATGATACAGAAATTCCGACTCAGCATCGAACTACGTGGACCGCGTGCGCATCCGTGACTCGTCCAACTCGTTCGGAGGTCCGGGCCGAGGATCCGGGTGGCGTCAGAAGTCCCTGTCGAATATAGATCTACCGACGAGCTACCNCCAAAAATGGATCTTTTACATTTTTCCACAAGTTTTTGTTTCAACAATAAAATTCATTGAATTGAAGTTCATTTACATCTCACTCTCATTGATTGACAACTATTTTTCCATTCTTCCGCATGATACAGAAATTCCGACTCAGCATCGAACTACGTGGACCGCGTGCGCATCCGTGACTCGTCCAACTCGTTCGGAGGTCCGGGCCGAGGATCCGGGTGGCGTCAGAAGTCCCTGTCGAATATAGATCTACCGACGAGCTACCGTGGCATCGCCGGCGGCATCGGCGGGGGCATCACTGGCGGTGGCTTGGGTGCTGGTCAGTTTCGCTACCGCGACTATGACTCAGGACTGTACGATCTATATTCGCGCATAGACAGCCGCCGGGAGGAGTACGAAGATCTGTACGGTGTCAATCCAAAGGCGGCACGGGCAAACGGGGGCGGTGGTAGCAGTGGCAACAGTGGTCTCAGCTCATCGGCTGGAGCAACCTCGGCGACCGCAGCGACTGTAGCCGGTACAGGTTCACCTGCCGGTGGTGGAGGAAAGTCCGGCAGTAAGAAGCGACACCACCGGAGCCAGGAGGTGATCGCGTATGAGAAGTCTTCCGAACACGGTGGTCACGGACACCATCACCATCATCACCATCATCACGGTTCGCAACAGCAGCTGCAACAATCTGGACAGCAGCAGCAGCAGTTTTATAACGCTGATACTGGGGAAGCTTGCAGCCTGCGCCGTACCCGTAGCCTTGCCGTAATACGCGAGGAGTCGTACAACGATCTACATCTCCCCGGACGTGGCGGCGCTAGAAGATCTCAGCTAATTCCGAGAGCGAAGCTGATCGATAGGAATTTTTTCAAGGAACGGTATGCATTTCTAGATTCCTCTTCCATTTTGTAAGGTTCACCGTACAAACTCTTACTGATCTCTCAATTTTTGTTCCGTGTAGTTTTAGCTACATCTACGACGACAACGGAGACGTACCGGAGACACCAGAAAGTGATGCCAACGGGTACACGTTAGCCCGTCGGTTCTCCTCATCCGCGCAATCGGCGAACGGTGCACAGCAACAACCATTCCCGTGGCACACGGACAAGAGTGATCTTGACTCGATCGACTCATCCATCTTCAAGCACTCGCTGCACCAGCAGAACAGTTTCGACGGCAGCAGGCGTAATTCCATCCGCAGCGATTCGACCAAATTTGTCTCCAAGGTCGAAGTGCACAGCCAGTATTCTGGCGTGTCCGGTGGTAGCAAATCCGATACAGGCGTTGATGCCGACCTGAAGCTACTGGATGATCTTTCGCTGCGAGAAGAGCCCACGCGTGTGATTGGTACCAAGCCGATCGCAACGCTTGACACAGTGCGGAAGCGTACTGGACCGAGCAAATTTGGACCACGGGACGAAGACGAAAGTGGCATTACGATTATCGAAATCAAGGACAGCCAAGTGTCGCATAAGAGTTCGAGCGTTATTTCGTATGATTCAATCTATCTGTCGTCGGAAAGTGATGAGAAGGAGCTGCTGGATGAGCAACAACCGACACCGACCGAAGACGCACAAAGACGACGCGGCAAAGAAGCACTGATCGAGGCTCAGTTTGAGGAGTACGAAGAATTGTTCCACGAGGTGGATGATCTTGAGAGTACCGAAAGTACGATCGACACACTCTACGGACAGGTGACGAAACCGAAACCGAAGATCGTAGGCGTAGAGCCAAAGAAGATCCATCCAAACGATTCGTTGCGACGTTACACTAAACACAACACAGGGCGCAGCACGATCGAACGGCTGTCACTCATCTCGAATCTGAAGCTGAGACAAGAGTTTGGTACGGGAAGCGATCCACCATCACCGGGGAATCCCATCAGCAGAAAGGACAAGACGCTGCAAGCCGTCGACAGTGACTATCAGTACAACTCGCTGCCCGATGCGGACGTCTGTAAGATACTCAGAAATTCGGAGCGTATCGATGCGAAGCTGAGACGCATTGCCGACAGCGAACACAACGGAGACGCAGCGAGCCGTAAGCGTGAGTTTGACTCACTGCCACGACTCAACAAGGCGAACCTCAACCTAACGCGACCTCCGTCCGACGAGGACACATCGTTGGAGGAGTCGGACAAGGGTGCACCGTCTATTGAGGTGGTCGAAACGCCTACCAAAGAGGTACAGGGCAAGGTATATCTGCAGGACCTCGGTGTGGAGCTTGACTACGAGAATTCCGTCGTTGCCGGGAATAGTGATCAGGAGAGTGACATCACCATCGTTGCGCCGCAGGAGAATTTGGAGATACCGACACCGGCAATCGTGGTGACACCGGCCGAAGCTAAATCGTCCCACACATCTGTTATCTATTCTACCTTTGCTAGCACCGTCGGCAAACAGACGACCAGTAAGATTCACTTTGAGAGTAAGGAACGTCAAAAGCCGGAACCGGACGCACTGCGTGAGGTACGCACGAAGCTAAAGCCCATTCCGGTACAGCCCAAGGTACCATTAGCTCTAGCACCAACCGTGAAGCTCGGCGGCAGGAAAGTGATCGTTGATGAAGTTGCCGCCAAGGCGGTACAGCGCGAGAAGGAGTTAGAAAAGGTGCAAGTGCCTGTGGTAAAGCACGGTACCGAGCAGATTGCTCCGAACGTTCCAAAGAAGCAACAAAAAGAAGCTCAACCCGACGTACAGAAGGCGGTAGCGGCACCTATCGGCATACCGATAGCGAACGCGAAAGTACCACCCGACGAACAAGCGGATCTTCCACCGACCGAAGAAAAGCAAGGCAGTCCCAAGGTAGATCATTCAAGTCTGTTTAAAGACACAAACCCGTTCAAGGAACAGGCACGCCGGGAAATCAAGCATCGCGTAAACGATCGTCCCCTGTTCAAAGGTGTGCGACGGTTCAACAGTACCGAGAATATCTTCACCTCGACACCGATCATCGTCACCAAGACCTTTAACAACTGCATTAAAACGAACGAGGTAAAGACCAAATCGTTCGATTCGCTAATCGTGGAAAACAATCAGTGCGACAGCGGAAACAAAGCAAAGATGCCACGGCCTCAGGTGATACAGATAGTGGATTCGAAGCAGCAACACCAACACCAACAGCAATCTACAGCGAACGGTGCCGACACGATGCGCAAGACATCCAAAAACGGTCAACAGACGCAGCGCGAGTTCCTGCACAAGGTGGACTCGGTGCGCAGCTACTGGTCGAAGATGTTGGACGAGGTGGAACAGCTCGAAACGGATGGCGATGCCATCCGCACGGAGGAAGCATTGCAGAATGCAAAAAACGAGCTACTGACGAGCAGCGTAGCCGCGTCTGTGGCCGCTGCTCCGGTGGGTTCTACCGCGCCCTACCAGCAATCGCTGTCAAAAAACGGTAACGCCGAGCGGAAGTCCAGCATCGGCTCGGCGACATCGGAAGCATCGGACAGCTCCAGAAACACCGGTTCCACCAGGACGGTCTCGAGCGGCCAGCAGCGTCAGGCTGCGGCGGCCGGTCGCAACAAGTACTCCACCTATCAGCTCGAAACCGAGGACGACGCGGAGGACGAACTGCGCTTTCAGAGCTTCAGCCCGACGGTTGAGATAATCGAGCTGGACGGGCACAAGCAGGCCGCACTGGTGAAGCCAAAGAACGCGAAGGAGTTGGACTTCGACCACGTGCGCTACAAGGTGATGAAGTCGGAGATGTTTCAAAAAAACTTGCTGGTAAACCATCGGAAAGCGGCTCAGTTCGATGGTTTAATGCAGTACCTACAGGATTACAGCTTTCAGGAGCTGCTCGCTCACAACAACGTTGTAATCATCGAGCCGGTCCGCACGAAGATCGAGAAGATCTCGGAAAAGCCGCCCCAGGCGCCGGCGGCCGTCTGTCGCATCACGAACGGGGCGCTGGGGGCCCCCGGTGGCAGACGCCCGACCGGTACGATCAACGCGTCCGGCATCAAGAAGCACTTCTTCTACCATCCGATCCGAGTAAACAAGGAGCTGCTGGACGAGGAGCTGCCCAGCCCGGACACGGTGCGCAATGTGCGCAAATTGTTCGAGGGCACATTGCGGCTTGGAACAGCCGCCAAACAGGCGTACGAAGAAGCGAAGGCGAACGGAACGGCAGGTACGCTTACATTATCCACAATATTTTATTTGCTTCTTTTCCCAAAAAATTCTACACCTAAAGCAAGGGTAGCATCATATCTTCAAATGTACTATACGATCTTGACCCAACAACTTCCCAAAACCGAATATCTCAATGCGTCGCTCAAGCAATTCAGGGGGAAAACAGGAATGGAGACCTTTGTCTTGTCTTGACTTTTTTTGCCAGTAAACCCTCACATACACACGCTATGAAAGAAATAAGCTCCCGCTCTTGATCACTTGCCCCCACTACCATCCCTCCCGCCTTGCCCCCCGACCCCTTCTGCAACAAGCATCTAACCTCACGTATCTTCTCTTCTCTTTCTTCACGTTCTCTCCCCACTTGTACTCGATATGATCTCCAACAAATATATCAAACCATCCCCTTTTCCTCCCATTCCCACTAATTCCCTCTGTATGTCCTGTATTCTTTTACATTTATATCCCACTCCTTCTCCCGGAATCTTGAAACCTTCCAACACCTTCCCTCCGTTCAATACCCCAACAACAACAACAAAAACAACAAAACTCCCCCTTCTATACACGCACGCACTACCCACCCCCACAACTGTCCGTAGGCATCCGCAAATGGGACTCGGCCAGCCTGTCGAGCGGTGTATCGTCCAGCGGTGACCTAAGCTCCCCCTGTGACTGTGGCGAGAATGAGCCGGGTGCCGGCGTTGCAGCGAGCATGGAATCGCACATGGCCGGTGAGCTGGAGTCACACTACGTCAGCCAGGACGTGCTGGAGAAGATACGCGAGTGCGGTTCGACCGTTACCTACTACGGTGGCCGCGTGCTGGACAAGCGCACAGAGCATATCAGCACGATGACCCGCGCCATTATGCGGGAAATACGCGGCCAGGATCGGCAGTGCGGCGTGTGCCAGCCGCACGGTTGCCACGACGACGATGAGGATGAGGTGGGCGAGTTGGACGAGGAAGATGAGCAGGAGACACACGGTGGGCATGCACTCGGCTGCCCCGGTAGTCTACGAAGGCCGATGGCTGGCGAACGGGAAGGTGGATTAGGTAACGCAGTGTAACGACTCTCTGTTGCGCCGTAGTCTTCATCAAACCATCACCCTAGTCTAGCATAAACATAAACAAGAGGGCACACGTTTTGTTGTAACTTAGTGACCAACTCAATGTCTAAACAGAAATGTTCTTTTCAGTGAGAGTCTTAGTTCCATATGGGTTGTATGTGAATTATTGTGCTTAACTGTTGTGTAGTTTAGATCACGTACCAATCATAGCTCCAAATGTCACGTACGTCGCACAATGACAGACACTGACGATTTGGAGCTTCTAGACCACCCATGTAGTCCTCCCATACAATATCTGTACTTCCCAACTAGAGCAATACTGACAAACGAAAGAATTCTTCATTGAAGAATGCATTTGTAACTAACATCAAGTGTGCGAGTGAATTGACGTTCTCCCTAGAGTTCTTGCTGTATTAAGGTTTTCCTTGTATATCTCGTCCTTCTACAGGTGTTAAATTCAAGCTGGTCAAATCGAATAGCTGCAGCAGCCGGCTGGAACTTGCCGGAACCGGTAAAACACCGCCAGATTTGCTGCGCCCGAACGGTCGCATGCGCGGCCGTCATATCCTCCCGGAGGAAAACTCCACCCGCTGCACGGCCGAGGCGACTATCGAGGAGCCGGAGGAGAGTGTACGTGATATGGTCAGCAGGTTGGAAAGTGGTAACGCAACGCTCACCACACGCACCGCCAACAAACCACGCATCATCGAGTCGAGGTGTATCGAAAAGTACGAACCCGAGCCAGCGATTACGATCAACAACCAGACGACGGTAGAGGGCACGCTCGCTAGTGATCGCAAGTCACCCGGTGCAGAACCAGTCACCGTTAACAATCACATCAACGTTGTGCATCCGGTCCACGGAACCAATGGTACCGTTCCGCAGCCACCACCGATACCGGGCCCACTAGTGATACCGCCACTACTGAGAGGAGGTCCAGCAAAGTCGTTGCCGGTTTGTGAGGTAACGACGGCAATCGCAACTCCAACTCCAACGACCGGTGCCACTTCCATGGAACGTCCACCCAAAGTTTGCCGTAACAAAAACGTTGATCTTGCGTTTGCGGCCACGATGAAGCAGCTGGTCGGGTTGAATGGAAACAGCACCGTAAGGCAGCCTTCTGCGGTGAAGAAATCTCCGTCGCAGGTATCGGTCTCTCAGGAATCGAATGCACATGATCAGCATCAGTCACCACCAGACAGTGCACCATCGAGTGCTGCTTCCGTGACAAAAACCGTCACCTTCAACTTCACGAACGGGTCGTCCGAACAGGCGTCCAATGGGAACGAGGAGTCCCAGCACCACACGAACGGAGCACCAACGGTGGACCACAGTGAGAATCTGCGACCGAGCGCCATTGCCGAGCAGCGCAAGGCGGATGAGCTGACGTCCCCGAAGCTGGTCAACTGGAGCAGTATCGGACGGTTCGACGAGCGCCAGTACTTCGCCAACGACCGGAAGCTGATCGAGAAGCGCAAATACGACGACATGGAGTTCGAGGAGTTTGAGGTGCTCGACCCGAACGCTCCACCATCTTCAGAGCATTACGATAGTCTCAACAGCAAGTAAACGGACGCGGAACGGAGATTGCTGCACCGGTGATTAGGCGTATTTACACGGAAGTATTTCAACCCAAACGGAGGAAGTTGGAAAAGCGTAACCAAAAAAAAAAATGGATGAAGAAGATTTACGAAAAAAAAGCAAGACAATGCCACACCAGACGCACACGTTTTGGCCATGTAGTCAGTACGCTTATTCTTATCGCCGTATTTCTAGCAAAAGCTTAGCATTACTGTACGAACGAACAGGGGCCAAGAGACAACATACGGCACCCATTACCCTACTAACGCTTTAACGCTAACTTCCATTTTTATGGCCAATGCGCACTTTTAACTAATGTGTACACTGCGGGATCTTTCCCGATTTTGATAGTTTTACGCATTTTAATCGTTCCACGAAGCGGGACGCCCTTTTTTTTAAATCACCCAATTCCTTCATTCCTATGTACATACTATGTATTTTTTACCATTTTCATACGATCTACGGCAAAGTGTGGCAAATCTGGTAACACCATCATTTCGAAAACAGTGAACCTTTAAGCATTCGAAGCAATGGCCAATTGTTGCAGGCCTGCAGCTTGTAATTTATTTGCAATTCATATTAACACAACCCTAAACCTTCATCCCTCCCAATAATCCACTGGTTGAAGGCAAATTTTACACACTGTTTAAACACGCCGACCAAAACGATGACCAACGATTTTGTTATGTATCGATGCATGGAAGCCACGGACTACCCACGAGGCTGGACGAATATTTCAAGAAACTACAGTGTAGATTTGTAGCGAAACTACTTAGTTACATGTTATTAAAGGAAAGTAATCTGGAAATAAAATACATTTATGGTTAAACCGACCGGCTTGTCGCTTGAGTTTTATTTTCTATTTTTCAATTCTGCTCTTTTATTTTTTAATTAAAACGTTAATCTAAAAGAAAGATAATCCCATTTCCTTGTGTTGACTCTCAGCACTCAGTGCAGCAATCTCAGCAAAAGTAAACAGTCGCATAATTGACTCTATTGACTTTGCGAATACAGATAGAAACCTGCTAAGGAAAATGCAAAAGGCACGTGTCTGCTCTGTCTCTCTGTCTGAAAGAAGCAACGGTTGCAAAAGGCACTAAACTAATTTAACAGCAGTGCATCAACGTGATACTACCACTTCATCATAACCTTAGGTCCGAAGATATAATAATCCCACATTCTGCTGTGTATCTCCATCACTTTCGCTCTGCCGTTCACAATTTCGATCAAGTACGGATCAGAGGCGAATTGGTGTTAATTTGCATTTGGCGCCTAAAGTGCTGCAATCGTGCTGCAGCGCTAAAGGTATTGCCTACCTTCCGGAGCATTGCTGGTGGTCGGGCTGGATGCACTGCTACTACTGCTGCTGTGCCTTCTGCTCATCATATCACTGCTGGTGTCGCGATTGCTGGAAGTGTTGCTATACGCGCGACGACAGGCCACGCTTTCGATGATGCTGGGTTTTCGGGTACTTCTGTTGCTTCGATTGCTGCATCCGCTGGCTACTGTCACGGTGGAGAATGGGCGACTGGCGCACACAATCAGTCCCTCCTGGAACGAGAATAGAGTGTGCAAGATTTAATAAACACGTCAAGGGATCGTTTCCGTGCTAGTCAGAAAAAGGTTTGTAAAATGGTTTAAATTTTAATTCGTGTATATCAAACTTGCCTAAAACTGGGGCAAACTTTCCTTCCCGCCAGCTGCCCGTTTCACATTTAATAAGGCTCACATTTCACGCTCCAAGTGCCTACATATTTAAATACCCGGAGAGCAGTTTATCTTCCTTTCTATCAGGCTTCACATCATCGCATTAAATCTATGGTACGCTTAACTCCACCATCCAGCAGAAGCGCACAGGATAAACCATTCAACGTTCGCTTTCGTATTGGATGCAAGCGCGTTCCGACTCTTGGCATGGTTCAACTTCCAGCACACGGTGGTTATGGTAAATTGTGGTAAAGTTAGAGCTCACCGAGGAATACCAAACTCATTTCCGGTCGTCTGCAGAGATGCTCCTTCAGGCAACAAAGTACACCGAAAGTGTGCTTCAGGTGGACGCGTTCCTTCATTTCTTGCATTTCCCGTCCGGCTAGTCGGAGAGCTGAAGTGGTTTCCGCATACACTTCATCGTTCGGATAACAAAGGATATATTTGGATTGACCAGTGCCTGATCGTAGCAAAAATAACAAGCAAAACGATTGTTTGCTTTATTCGCATCATGGATTTATGTA
This sequence comes from Anopheles rivulorum, assembly GCA_018908115.1. Lineage (NCBI taxonomy): Eukaryota > Metazoa > Arthropoda > Insecta > Diptera > Culicidae > Anopheles > Anopheles rivulorum. The sequence continues at coordinate 31,012,595 of CM032178.1, read as the reverse complement.
CCCAACGCTGATGCCCATAAAACTGCTGCAGCTTTATTTTTATTTCAACTCAAATGTTTGTCTGCTGTTTGCAAGCATAAATCCAAACGTAAACCGTATGTGCGCTCCCGTCTATCTGAAAGTTCTATCAAAACAGCACAATTATCTCTCCGCTTTGGCACACCGTCCCTACTCATTAACAATATTTTATTAGGAACACATTAGCTATTGTACGGTGATAATTATAATTTATCAAGCAATCATTAAACATTATAACTCATACAAACACACAAAGCAAACTATTGAAAAATGTTGCACATGAAACCCGTTGGGCTTATCGAGATATAACATACCTACAGCTCTCCCGGAACGCTTAATGAAAGCTATTTTCTTGACCTCCAGCCATAATACTGCTGCGAGAGGTTGGAAAGGGATATTAAATATTTATCATAATTACCCAATCTACAGCCGACACACATCGGTGCGTCCCACCAAAACAACCACCGCACCACCCGGGTTGTGTGATTAATGAGAGGGCCTTTTGGGTGTAGTGGTGGAAAGGACACTCACTGAACCATTTCAAGAGGTTCACTGTTCAATGGCACCTTTCCATCGTCCGATTGCACCCCTTGTTGGCGTGGTTGCAGACCACCGAACGCAGGTGGATTAGTGTTTTGACCCACATTGGGAAAAGGTGACCGGTAACATTTGAACGCAAAGCGTTGACCGCTCAATCAATCGGTTTCCGTGGTGTAGTGGTTATCACATCCGCCTAACACGCGGAAGGCCCCCGGTTCGATCCCGGGCGGAAACAATGAAAAACAATTTTTGGTATAATTTTGTTTCGTACAAAACTTGGACACAAATGACGCTAGTGAAACATCACCACACATCAAATAAGTTTCGATTTACGATAAAATGCAATGCAACTATAAAATGATGACAAATGACAAAAAATGTAAACGGAGGTTTGATCGGTTATACTGCATCAGCTATGCTAACCTCTGAGTCAGCAAGTTTTTGCATGCATAAACCATTAATCAGATTTTTTTTTTTGTTTTCAGATCAGTGGGAATGGAATAATATATTTAAAAATTGCTTTTTGTTTGTACATGAGCTCTTGTGCTTGGATTGTTTCTAAAAATGAAAAATGAGGTAATTTTCAAGTTTGTCTCAACGTTTAGACAATTAATGTAGTGACCAGGATAGGGGTTAAAATTTCTGTGTAAAAAAAATCATATGCGAGGAGTTCAATTAACTTCATTTATTTAAAACAGACTGCAGCACATATATTTTTATCCAAAACCAGGCAAAAAAACAACAACATCTTCCGTGACAGTGTTACTTTTCTTCCAGCAGTTTAAAGTTCACATGTGTGACTCTGCTTGGCAACACTGCCGTGACCAGGATTCGAACCTGGGTTACTACGGCCACAACGTAGGGTCCTAACCACTAGACGATCACGGCTTTCGATGTTACGTTGAAATGCTGTCGATTCAACACCTTTTTGGAGTGCAAACCCCGTGCACAGAAATTGGGCTTTAGGTTGGTGCATTCGATCAACCTGAATCATGCTTTTTTGTTTGTCCAACAAATGGAAGTGGAAGTTGAAAAAATTATTGACATTGCTAAAGAACGCATCACAAGTTTTTCGTTTTCATAAGAAATATTGTAAACTTCCAGTTGGTCTCTACGTGCAGACTGTGTCCTGTCCTGTTACCAAGATAACAAAGAAGATTTCTCCCTCTGTCCGAATAATCCTTGGACAATAAATTCATGAAAGATAACTTGATTAAGATAAGTTTGTTTAAAATTAACTACAAAAATTTTAAACCAAAAAAAATCAACATCTTCCGTGACAGTGTTATTCTTTACACCAGTTCGTGAGGCTGGCAACACTGCCGTGACCAGGATTCGAACCTGGGTTACTACGGCCACAACGTAGGGTCCTAACCACTAGACGATCACGGCTTTCGATGTTATGTTGGAATACCATCGATTCAACCCCTCTTTGTGGAGCACAAATTACACTGAAATTGGGCTTCAGATTGAACGGATCGAACACTCCCACCGCACAACAGTGAAAGTACGGCGCACATAAAAGAGCTAAGATTGAACGGTACATTCGCCCCTCCAAAAAGCGAAGCATAAGAAAGCAAACGATCGAAAGAGATGCTGGTGAGATGTTGTAGCTTTGCAAAGAGAGTCGGTGTAGGCATTTAACACACATCTATAGTTACCAATTTTAGGACAAAGTTTATGTGGCATATTAGCTTGAATATAGCATTCTAGTAATATGTTTATGAAACTTAAATACATTATAAATCTCTTCATATATTGTACAGAAAAACTAGAATCGGAAACCATGTAGATGAATAAGATTGCCCAAAAACCAGCAAAAACAAGTTGCGACCTTTATTTATTTAGTACTATCTCAAACTAACAACTATTAACGATATGGGCATAACATCATTCCATAGCAAGATACGAATTCCTCAACTGTCGTAAAAATGATAATACAACGAAATGGTATAAACACAACACCACGGGAATGCAACCTTATTCTTCCCCTTTTGGTGTTGTTCTGCACGTGTCTTTGTCATACCGCCGCTAAGATGGATGGATGACGTATATCCGCAAAAACACGTAAAAAGCCGCCAGAAATCACTCAGCTGGAAAAATGCTACCAACACCGCACCAGGCAGAATATAAATGACAGTGCCACAGTGGCTTAAGCTTGCCACTAGCGGACAACTTTTCCGTCACTTTGGTCAACAGAAACATAAAACAACAGTTCCCCCCCCACCGGCAGTGCGCCATCAAAATTCTACATTTATCTTGGTAATCCACCGTGTTGCGGATCCTTTCCTTTCGATGTCTGTACACGCAAGATGGCCACTTGCTGTCAACATCCATCACCCATCGATCGTACCCGTTCGCGAGGGGAATCGTACACGGAATGCGATTCTTTCGAGTAGAAAGAATGGGATTTGTTTTGCTTAATTCGATTCGATTTCACTTGCGATTGAAGAAGCATTTTCCGTTGTGCAACTGTTACGAAACGATTGCAAAGGGATACAAAGCTTTTCTGATTGTTTTTCAACACCACCCTGATAAATATCTAATCGGTTTGGCTTGTGCGCGAATGGAATGTTACGCTGAATCCTATTCTACGAGAAAATAAAACAACGCTATTAGAGATTAAGGTGATACATAAAGAATAAACAATACAAGAAATTATGTTTTTTTTTAAACTAGTTTAATCACAAATAAGCCATTATAAATTTGTGCTTTTTTGCTAATGTAATAATTTATATAGTTTTCTATCATCTGAAATAAACAAAAAGAAATAAACCAATCATCATCGATGTTTGGAATTATTAAAAGAACAAATAAAATATATTAGCAAATCCAAACACAAATTATACAACAAATATATCTAAAATAAAGCATAAAAACTCTGTAGCTTTCCCTTTAACTTTACGATGAGTCGTCTAATTAAAAGTAGTAATCATACTGCGAAACATAGACGTTAAGAAAGACGAACAATATATTGGGCTTTATGCGTTTTAATAGTTTCGGGAAAAAAACCAAACCAGATTTTATGAGACAAATTTTGATGTATTTCTGGATATCAGCTAGACCAATAAATCTTGGTACTTTGTGCTGCTATTGTATAAAGACATACTTAATAAAACTGCCAAACTTTCCACAAATGTGTGAATGAAAAGCTTTTAATATTTCAGTCAAGAAAATGTGCACAAAATCAAGAAAATGCGAAAAATTCTAGATATATTATGACATCGGGGCGGCCCGGTGGTGTATTTGGCAACGGCGCTAGGTCCCAACACGACCAAACCCGGTTCAAATCCCGGTTCAAACCCGGTTCAAATCCCAAACCCGGTTCAAGCACTGGCTATGCAACGACGTGGTATCTAATAGTCGGGTAAGCCATTTGATGACCGGGATTTGGCATAACCGAGTAAGTCATTAAGCCAAAAAGAGAGAGATAATGGCACAAAGTAATTTAATTTACAAATTAAGCCAGACATTTCACCTATGTTGACAAATTAAATTGGAAACTCTGTATTTTTTTAAGAACAACATCAGGGAGTTTTTTAAACAGAAGAATATTATACTAAATGTTATCAAAAAACGGTTCAGGATCAAATAAAATGAAGGCCAGTATAAATATAAACAGGGCAGATTACTCTGCCCAAGGTGAGCAAGGTAAACATTGACAAACCAAATTAATTAAACCAACCTCTTTAAAGAGCACCAACGGCGTGTTTAGAATCTACTTAGCAATAATATTTAAGGGAGCGAGGAATCACTTAGAACCTACTAGAACCGACCTCTTTCGTTGGTTCGTTGGAAAAAGCATAATCTAAAATCAATGCCAAAAAAATTCACCATCACCGGCCAAGAGTGGAACATTTACCGATCGATGCTAAAAGTGCTGCTCCTTTTCAGAACCGATGTAAACGTGCGACCGTTTTCGCTTTCACTGCCACCGCAAAACAAGTACAATGCGCGCGAAAGCATACAACAGGGAACGTTCTTGAAGGAAACTCGTCTCGTACTAGTTTGTCCCCAGGAAAGGCCAACCAAAAAGAGCAAATCATTCAGCTTATCCCATTGTGATCTCTAAACACGTACGAATTATGAAATCCTTCAAGCTCGTTTCACTTAGAGCGAAAGCTCAATACACAGACCGGCTACGATCTTTTCCATTGTGGTCCCCCGACATCGACAAGCGAGCGTGTGTAATGTTAAACTTCCTTCGCTAAGCATAGCCAGGTATGGCTTTCGACAGTCGGCGTCCATTTATAGCCCCTTGCCAGTATGCAGCACACGTTCCACTGTATTAGACCGATAAACTTTTGCTACATTTAACGCACCCGGGCTTTATGGGGTGCAGGATGGAAGAAACCCAGGAAGAAACGAAACGAAAGGGAATGCAAAATCTTCTTAACCAACGTTTTGCTTATCTAACGTATTTACTTCCCCCAAACATTAGAAGTATGCTGGCGCACCGAAACAATTTGAATTGGTCGGTCTGGCATAATTTGCAATTTTAAACAGTGCGTAGTATTGTTACGATAATCCACACAAGAACCGTTTATTAAACATTGCAAGCCTGTCTCGTATCGAGCCGCAATCATTGCGGACGTTAATCGCCATCAATATTTCATTTTTATTGCTCACATTTAGCACAACACATACGCATATCCGTAAGCAAAGCATCGCATTTCTATGCAACGTTATGCTGGCCGGGGCCGATGGTCACACCGGTACGCTTAATGGACAGCCAAACGGCGTATGCGCTGCATACGAAAAACATCGCGAATGAACCTTTTTTTCCCCCCGAAGGTATAGACGGGGGTCGAATGAACCGCAGCCCCACATCGTGGTAAGAGTGGCGATAAGGGGTGGAATGAGCAAGCAAGCACGAGCCAAACCGGTGGGAAAAAAATGCGAACAAACAGAAACATGAACGGAGCGTCGTACTGTTCGCAATCGGCGAGAGTGGGTAGCGAAGCGATACGAGAGAAGTTCGCCTTGCGTGACTCGTTTCAGCAGCTTTCTTCGCAAAATGTACAATCTCAGCGAAACAATCGCACAACGAATCGACAACACGCACCCGCCTTCAATAGCCGTGATCGTCTAGTGGTTAGGACCCTACGTTGTGGCCGTAGTAACCCAGGTTCGAATCCTGGTCACGGCAGTGTTGTGTAAAAGATAACACTGTCACGGATGAAGGTAAAAATATAAAGGGGATGAAAAATCTTTTTTGATGAGCTCTTAAATGAATTAAAATCAATAAATTTATTTTAATACAGGGTTTCGTTTAATTCGACGGATGCCGTCATTATTTATGTTTATTGGCTAAAAATTAACAAGAATTGTTAAAAATGAATTTTGCAAACCAGATTCTGATTTGGAATCTCGCCAAATTCTCCTATTTAAATAAATGTATGTGTATAATATTATAAATAAAGTACTAATACTATACAGACCGAGGCCGTACGAATGATGACAAGGGACACGACCGCAAGATGCGAATTTCATAGTCAATCTATTTATCTCTCAAGACATTTGTTTATGTTTGTGCTAACACACAAGCACATCTTAATACGCTACGTTTTATCCCGAACTCTTGCTTCTAAAATAAGAATGAACTAAAAATCTTCCTAAAAATAGAACATCAACTCATAAAATACACGAACTTCAATGCGATGGGAAGATTTTGTGCTTGTTTGTTTGTGAAACGGAAAAAAAGGTGGTAAGACCCATTTGAGATAAAACAAATGCCAATCTAATGCTATCATTTATAATGCGAAATGTTTTGAGAAATGTGGTGAACATATGAGCTGAAATATAAGGTCATGAATCAATGAAGGCTACGATAAATTATTGAGTTACCACCCACCACCAACTGTCGGTCCGGTGAATTTCAAGGGTGATATATAGTTAGCAAGTTCAAATTGATCGAACAAAAAAAAACGTTTAGCTATAGCAAACATAAGAATTAACATAAATAATCCAAGAAATAACGAAACCCACAAATACACATTTTTAAACAAGACCTCAAACATATTTTTTAAGCCCTCTTGTGTCTACTTTCTATTGAAAAAGTTTCAATAACTCAAACACGCACGAAAATTAAAAAGTTGTTGACGTTCTGAGCGTATATCTCTCCCAAAGCAGCAATTACAAGTAAAACACAATCCATTGCTTAACTACTTAGTCTATATCCTCTCATCAAAAGACGATCGTCTCTTACAATAGAGAGTAAGCTAATCCTGTATAAACAGAGAATTCAGAACAAATTCTTAAATATGACCCTAAACCACCGGCCAAGGTATCGCACGGTACAACTTCACGAAGAAGCTGGGACACTCCTTATCAAAAATCAGATTCAGAAAAATCTGGATATTACTAAATCTAAAAGTCTATTACCTAATTTTAAGCTAATACAAACTCTGTTCATCAACGAACAACACAAGATAGATTAGTTAGTTTAGGTAGGTTAAGTAGTTATTAGCATAAAATAATATATGGGATGATTCCTGTCATGAAGGTTGGAACCTTCAGTAATATCTGGTTCTTGAACTCATCGTTTAGATGTATTGTACATATACAACAAAGTCAGCAGAATACTACAGAGTAAACACTTAAGAGAAGGAAACCTGTTTACGTGTTCAAATCGAAAACTTTGCTCTTTGTATCGTTTCAATAAATTATAAAGAATAATAATTTGCAATAGAATAAATAATTAAAGTGTGTATTTATAGGATCATATTATCATGCCCAATTAGTTACACATTCGTGTCTAATCTACGTCATGTACAAACTTCTGTACGTCGAATTCACCATAATTCAGCAACAACAATAGTACGATCAATGTCAATAAGCTCTCAATAAGCTTCTGGTTTGGACAAAACACCCACGCCCTAATGTTTTGCTGGGGTTTCTTTGTCTGCTGCTGCTGTTGATGCTCCCATCTCTAGCACTACAGCTGTACCATCTGGGGGACAGTGCTGTCTGCAAAGTTCCGGGTGGTCTTGCGTTGGCGCCAGCAACTCCCTCGAAAGAATGACGTACGCCACGGAAGCAATGCCTCCGAGACCATTGGGGGGAGGGGAGGGGGGGAGGGACGCGACGAATCATAAAACATGCTTTGCCGGTTTGCCGAAAGCGAATGATCAAAGCGTGCGCGTGAGTACTGTGTGCCAAACTGGGCACAAAATGTAATTTCCCTTCGCTCGCGCCAGCGATATGGCGAAAGCTTTTATTGAAGGGTGATGTGTGTGTGTGTGGTGGGCCATATTTTGTGTTTGTTCCATTTCGCTTCGACACAGATAGTGACAGATTCATTAGGCGGGCAGAACGTTACGATGATGGGTTGATGAAAAAGTAGCTGCAGTAAGTGGTCAAATGAGTGTAATAATCATCCATTTATCAAACTGAATGCGTAACAATCAAACGTTGTCGAATAAGGTCGACATTTCAACCGCAATTTATAAAAATTCGTTCATTTCGCTACAACTCCCTACTCGAAGAATCCAAATGACGGTCGGTAAAGCGACAAAAAGCGTCCGAAATGTTGCGCATCTCCCCCCAATCATATGTGTCGGCATGTCCATGCGATACCCGGAAAGATTCTCCCGATTGCACACACCATACGAGTGACTTCTCGGCTCAAAGGTCCGGAACGGAAATACCAACACCGCGCATAGCGAAGGAAAACGTGCAAGGGAGAGCGTAACATAAAACAAATTACGGTCACTAATCCGGGCGTAATCATGATTAAAACTAGTCACGCTTGCACCCCACACTGAAGGACTGCACACTCACGCACGCTTGCAGTAAAAGCATGCCGTGAAGGGATGACGCCCTGACACATGTGTGAATATCATACCGAAAAGGATGCTATTGAAACCAGCACCGTTCGGGGCTTTGCGTAGTTTCGCAAGTGGCAGCATTCTATGCTCGACATATTTGGTCGATTTGGTCGAATTTCGAGGTAAAGAAGAAATAAAAACAAATTTGCAAAGATGAAAGCCTTTTCCGCCGGAAGACCTAGGAAGGAACGCAGTTAAGAAATGCGGAACGATCGCTTCACCAGGGGTTGACGGGCTGCCGGTGACACAATCTTTGATCTTTGCGCATGGAGCTTTGGATGATGGCACATATGCTGTGTGTGTGCTTGGTATGCAACCCAGCAGACACTTTACTCATAAATTATAGGATTACTTTTGCTTTTACCTCCAAATTGTTATCATAAATAGCCCACGAGAAATACCCGGAGTTTTTCCAACATGAACAAACACATACAAAACAATTTGCCGCGTAAATTCCACTTTCCACATCAGCAAATCCACTTCAAATAAATATTATTACAAAACGCCATTTTTTTTTTATTTCCAGGAAATGTCTCAATCAAAACCCTCACATGCATGAACACTTTTTCACATATTGTAACGAAAGCATACCGTGTACCCCGTCCTGCAATGTGCTGCCGGTTGTTGTTAGGAAAGTAAATGTTTGCTCTTCACTGTTGGAGCGATTGGACTTGTAATCAATAATATCAACATAATGTGTGCCGCGGCGCACGTTGTTCAATGCTCTGGACCCGTATCATATATCGATCGTGGCGAGATAAATGCTTATCAAGCCGTTTTCTTCTGCTGACAGTTGTTCATCAATCTCGTACCATGAATATTGCATTTGATTAGATAAAAACTCTATGTTATGTTTTTCATTAAAAATCTTTTCGAGCGTAACAGCTGGATCGTCGCTTGTAATCAATCAATAATGGTATATTATGAAACGATACTCTCGATCGATAATCCTCAATAATGGTAAGAGACAGTGTTGTGATGTAGGAAAAGGTAAGATTCTCCAATAAATATTTCCTGGATAAAACACAGAGGTAGAGACGTTTTATTTTTTAATTTCATTTTAAGCAAATATGAAGATTTACCAAAACCAGATCAAAGGACGAAACGTAACAGTGCCGGCATGGAGCAAAATTTTGTAGAACCGCAAAGAATGTTATCTAGTACGCTACGTAGGCAGAAATTTCTTAAATTCTTTGCGTGATTTTTCGGAGTTCAAAAACACGTCAAAAAGCTTACCAAAAATATGTCATAATTTGGTAGAGAGCAACAAAAAATCCCTTCATAAAGTAAATGTAACAAAAAATTTGTAAGGCAGTTATGCTGAATGATGATTTTTTTATGTTGGGAATAAAACTAGCGTATTAGATTTGTGAGAGATTTTACTCTTTTTCGTGCGATTGCAGTTTTTTCCATTTATTTTGAATTACAGCACAACTTGCATGGTTTAGAAAATAGTATTAAAAAAAAACTATTATGAATAAAAAGGGAAGTATGATTGGACATTTAAAACAAAGTTTTGAATTTCCGAAGCGTTTCAAGGCGTTTCAAGCGTTTCACTACGGAGGAACGGCTCTGGATGGGATTTGAACCCGGTCCGGTCGTGTTAGGCACTAGCGCCGTTGCCAAATACTCCACCGGGCCGCCCTTTTTTGGTACTATTTTACATAAAGAAATAACACATTATTTCTTTCCGTTGTGAAAGTTAAAAGTTTTCATTTTTTTTCAGATCTAACAGATAAGTTACATTTATCCTTCTCTTTCTCATATCTATACATATGTACACACCGGAACAAAAAAGGTTCTGCGTTGATGTAAGCGACAGATTCAAAGCCAACTGTCGTTAAAATATCCACACCCGGATCAGTGGGAAATTGAATTTTACATCCTTATCCCAGCAGTGAACGAGGAGCTTGTTTTTTTTTTCTCTCCTTCCTCTTCATTCCATGATTTATGCGAATTTTGTGTGAAGGAAGCGTATAAAAATCAATCTACTTCCAAAAGCTTCGTACATGAAGAGCTTACGCAGAGGTAATATATCCTTTTGATAGGTTCGACATGGAATAAATCTGTCGCTGGACTAATCTATCCTCTGAGGTTGAAACGAGTTTCGAGCATGTCCCATCTCTAACTAGCTTCAATGCTCTTTTTATCGGATTAGGTAAGCTAATAAGCGGAACCGGCAAAAGTTCAAACGTTTGCAAAAAAAAACAACAACAAGTTGATGGACGTTTTTCAGGTAAGGATCAGACTTTTAGGAAATGTACAAATATTCGTTAAAGTTTTTTTATTTTCTTCATTTGTACTGACACTTAGCAGTAACATTATTCAAACAAATTAATATTCAGCACAAATCTTATTTATAATAATTTAAATTATTTTTTAAACAAAACTCCAACATGGTCCAACCAACCATGACGCGGAAAAGCTGCTCGAAGTATTTGCAGAAGCGTGAAGCAAATTTGACAAGCTTGGTACGACGCTAACCGAATATTTAAGCAATTGCCTAAGGATATTTAGTATTATTCGGAATTGATAAAAGCGACTCGAGTTTCTCCTCTTTGCGTCGCTAAAGTAAACATCCATCCACTTGGTGAAACATGCCCACTAAGCTTCTATCAATGGTAAAGGGTATTATTAACCCGGTAAACGCCCACATTGGTGGTTCTGATTTGTACGATGGTTTTAAAACAAACTTCTCCATCCCTAAAAGCCCAACATTACCAACCAGCGAGCCCATTAGCAAACAGCAGGGCGCCCATCATTAGGACGCCACAATCTATCGGCCACTTAGAAACTGACACTCGATTTTACCACCGTCAAAAGGTCGCAAAGATGGTGCAAGACACGCAGGCAAACAAAACCCCCATCCCACGGTACGCTCGGGGGTTTTCCAACATTATCCTGGGGATTATGCTTCAAATGAAGTCCCCCGTTCGCCTGTAAGGAGGCTGCACAGAATAGTGCGTGTTGAATGCTGTGCCCTAGCTCAAGCAGGTCTTCGAAACGTCTTTTACGCCCAGTTACGCCCATGCAAAAAAAAAATGGCGAACAGTTTGCCACACGCACATGGTTTTGTGAAAATAGAACTTTAAAAGAAAGGAGGCTAACAACTTTACCTGGCAAACCCGTCGATCGTTGCGCGCGTTGCAGGCAATGAATAAATTTAAATATTTGAATATCAATCGCTGCTGGCGGGCGTGAGAAGGTGGCAAAAGTTTCGAATGCACACACCCGACACGGGTCAGCCCCGTGGGCCGTGGGTCGGGCGTTGTTTGATCAAATGAATCCACATCGGAAGTTGTTTGCAAGGGGCTTCCACACAAAAAGGGAAACAACTTCCGTCGCCCTTCTCGTGCGCAACCCGCAGATTTAATCACCGCACCATCGGGGTGCCGTATTCGCACGCACGCAAGTTGTGTTGTGTAAGAACTTTTGCATTAATTACGATCTTCTGCCTAATTGGACAAGAATTGAAATTTACTACGTGTAACCGATCATCACGGGATGGAAGGCTAACGAACGCAAAAGAAAAAGCAATCCTGTGCAATTTTGACGCTACAGAATGCCTTTAATTTATTGCAAAAGAGTATTGCTACCGATTATCTTCTCAGCTACTTTTTCACAACAAATCGATAGAAAATTTTCATGGAGACGCCTGGTGCCTGGTAAAAAATAATTCAACTGAAGCGGATGATTGGATTTCTTGCTGTGCTAACATTACTTATAAACACCACAACATTTTGATTAATATTTCAGTTAAACGATATAGTAAACTCGTAGTAAATTTACAATTTAAAGCAAATATATAAAACGGAACCACCCTTTTCTCGATTAACTTTATTGAAATAGCTCACGCATAAGAACGCTCAAAACCCTAACAAATCAGACAAAAAGCACGAAAAACAATTTGCTTCATTTATGAAAAACATCAGCACCGAAAGTCAGCTCCCTTTAATAATGCTGGCTTACTGAATGTCGGTGGACAAATTGACGTCGGAACCAATCAGCTTGCTTCTGCCGAAAAATAAGGAGAGCAAATCGCACGCATCCTCCGCCTCTCAACATCCCACAAATATTCTTCGCTCAGTGCTTTCTTCGTTTGCCAAATGAGATGGAAATTATTTCTCGTAAATTGCACGTTTGTAAGAATATCATCGTCGCGATGAGATTGAAGCAACCAAAAAGGAACGAATCTTCGGAGGGTGAAACGATGATGGAAAGGTTGGGATGATTCAGCCAAAAAAAAAAAGTTGAAACCGAACAAAGCAGAAGATCACCTAACGAGGACAGCACCAGTGTTGGGCAGGATAAGAAGGCCAACGAGCACTGCCAGTCGTCCCTTTGGCTAGACAATTTTAGCACCTGTGCTGGGTTTACTTTTTCGCTCATTTTCCTATTTGATTTTGCTTTCCAATGGTTTTATTTTTATAAGCGACGATGTGGCTCATAAAGTTGTGTTTGCTACAAAAAGATCTTTCTTCGTAAATAGATAAGTAAGGTATGGCAGACTAAAAAAAAAAAAATACCGTCACATACTTCTCACAGGCCACTGTCTCACTAACCCTTCTCACTGTAGAATGCTTTCTTATGTTAAAGCAAAAACGAAACACACATTGCACGTTCGCTTGCCTATTGTACGATGTACTGATTTTGTCTTCTAATGTTCGTGGTTTGACTTTCTTGCGACGTTTGCTTGCTTTCTTTGCTGTTTTCTTCAATCTCAACGGCTTGACTCTTTCCCCCCGGTATCTGATCATCTGTAGGCGGACCGCGTCGCATGATTACGCCCGCTCGAAGAACGTTGGCACAATCGTCATAAAACTGGCAAGCATCATCGTTTCGTTTTTATGGATTTTAGCGACGTAAACGCACAAATGTTTGATCGAGGTAATGCGTGGTTACCGTAGCCCGGGGTCTGCTTCCCACCAAGCGAAACTGCTTTCATTTTCCTTTTGAGATAAAAATCTATCACCATAAATCTGGCCCACGGGGAAGGAAAAATTGGTGTGGAAGGCCACGGAAGGAGAAGCGATACCGGTAAAGATGGTATTAAGGAATAAGCAAACATAATCTTACGGCCAAAGGAAAGGAAAACGAAAGGGAAACCGGTTTAAGGCACGGTTGGCAGAGTTTCATAAGCGTCAAGCACAACCCCCAAAAAGTGTTTAATTTTTAATCATCATCATCGAGTTGTTCAATCCACCATTAAACCTGCACAGTGGGACAAAATCACTTACACGGCCAATGTTTGCAAGGACGGCCCCTCGTGTTTTTTTTTTTTTGGCAAGAGGCCGAAACCTCACATAACCGCCATATCAAAACGGGGCTGCTGCTGCTGCTGCCGAGCAATAAAACGATCCTGCTAGACTTTATGTCTGCACTGTCAAGGACCTTCGGCAAACAAACTCAAGGGCGAAAGATTCTCCCATTTACCGCAGCTGCTAGGCGAGAAGAAGCTTTAAGTTGCCCCGCACGATGCGGTATGCGAGAGAAATAGATAGAGAGAGAGAAAGAGAGAGAGAGAAAGAGAGAGAGAGAGAGAGAGAGAGAGAGTGAGAGAGAGAGAGAGAGCGAGAGAGAGAGTGAGTGAGTGAGCGAATGAGAACCTCCGGTTTCGAATTATCTTCGCTTGTGTTTCTTCGCTTTTATGGTAATGAAATCCCCGGTGGAGAACTGGGCCTACCAAATCCGTACGACCACCTTCAAATAAAAGACTTCATTCGGTGCCAGAAACGTGTCACCAACCGAGACGTCCGCCTTCTAAACAGCATAGCAACCGATCGGTTGGAAACCGTAATCTTCAACCTAATGCCCACTAAACCACGCCAAAAGAAGAGAGAGTGTATAAAACGCGGTTTCAAAAAAACCCAACAGGCAAATGGAAGCTAAATGGCACGATGTGACTAGATGGACGCTACGATGGAAGATTGTTTTTTTTTCCCTATATTTTTGCTTTTGCTTTTGGTTTTGTTCAGCTAACTTTTGACATCACAAGGACGAGTCGAATTTTTGCTGCTCAAATTGTTTGGAGAGTTATGCCGGGGGCGAACTAAACCGGGCCGAAGCAAAGAATGCTACGCTGGCTAGATATTTTCCCGGCGGGAAAACTATCCGGAGAGCGAAACACATTTACCGATTCGGAGAAAAACAAAAACGGCTCCTTACAAACATGATACGGAGATTGGAGTACATCCAACCGGCGGGAGAATATCTCTGTGTGCGTCTGTCACAGGTCACAAACCAATGTCAAAAAGAATGCACGTAAACGACAACGTAACGATGCCAAAAACTGGAAAGCTCTCGATAGAATGTTTAACCTCTCTTAAGGGCTCTTATCGTTCGCTGTTTGCCTTTTTTGTTGTTGTTCTAGTGCTATACGCTTCTTAGAAATATCGAAACAAAGTTAAACGTGTTCGGCAAGTTTGGTAATAAAAACGCCCCCGTCCTGAAAAGGCATAAACAGAAAACTTTCGTTTACGGTCAAGAATTTGNGTCAAAAAGAATGCACGTAAACGACAACGTAACGATGCCAAAAACTGGAAAGCTCTCGATAGAATGTTTAACCTCTCTTAAGGGCTCTTATCGTTCGCTGTTTGCCTTTTTTGTTGTTGTTCTAGTGCTATACGCTTCTTAGAAATATCGAAACAAAGTTAAACGTGTTCGGCAAGTTTGGTAATAAAAACGCCCCCGTCCTGAAAAGGCATAAACAGAAAACTTTCGTTTACGGTCAAGAATTTGAGGATATTCTTCATCTATCGGCACTAGGCGCACAACCACTAGCTTAGCGTGAGCAAAACATCAAAAAACAGAAAGATTTTTCTTATGATGTGTGAATTATAGATAACACATTTGATTAGAAAATTTGTATCTTCACTCATATGTCACACATTGTTATTTTATCAAACATAGTTTGTGTGATACTGTACGATACATTTTAAATTCTTATTTTAAGAGTAGATATTGAGCCACCATATTTGAAAATGTTCTCAAAGATCCATGGTTTGTAAATATCTGTTAAAAATATTGAATTCCTAAAATGATGTATGAAATAACAACCCAAATCGTGCACTCATTCTCAAGCAAGTACACACATTCTGAAAATTCCAAAGCGATTTCTCCAACCACTGTTTTGAAAATTTCGACTCAGAATTTCTTGAAGACCTGTGAAGCGAGTAACAGTTTTTGAACTGATGCTAGATATTGCTGATACTAGTACTTGATGATAGTAGGCAAAATAATGACAAATTGTCTAGTCTAACTTGCGTTTTGAAATTTGAACATCTGCGAATTCGTCTAGTACTCAAATTTTTAAAACTCAAACCGTAAATCTACTAATTATTGGTATCTTCTTGCATATAATTTGAATTTCAACGACATACCTGTTGATACCGTGAATTCGTAGTTATCTTTTGTAGGACTACGAAGGCATAGGGCTTGAAGACCCTGTATGTTTTTATATTTGTCACAATTATTATGTATGTGTAAATTTTCTCGCAAAGACACTTCCCATATTTGAAGCAATTCTCCTTACAAAAATCACAAACTTAAGTTTCAATGATAAATCTGGATGCATCTCTCTCCTTAAAGTTCCTCCATTCATTCTCTTTTTATGAAAGATATTAAGCAACATGAAAAATGTATGTATTGTTATTTTACTTTAAAATTAAAAAAAATGTTATGCGCATAAACACTAAGCGCCAATGTTCATAAAATAAACGATATAGTAAACCATAAAAAACGTAAACGCAGCAACAAAATTTATGAATCATGCTGGTCCTAAACATAACGAAAAGATTTTCTTTTAAAAAAACATTGTAACACTACAACATCAGCAGATGATACTGACAGCCCAATTACGTGTCTAGTTTATGATCCACGGATCCACGCTGCCCGGGTATGCTGGTTCCCGTATCCATTTCGCCTAGACGCTCTGTGTGCTTGCTTTTCCACCGCAGCAAAACTGCAATCTCTGCAGGATGTGCTGCTAGTCAGAAATAACACTCAGGACGGAGGATAAATAACAACGAGTCACTCGTCGTGTCATTGGAGCATGGCAATAGCAACGAATCTCAGCTGCCGTCCACAGTGAATGTTTGTCACACGTTTGCAGATAGCAACCCACCAGACTAACAGCGCCTAACGAACAATCAAAGATGATGTTCGTGATGATGAATCATGTGCAGCTCTGTGCAGGGGTTTTTGCATTTGAACTGATGTTTCCTAGTTTGCATAGTTCTATTTGTGTGCGCGCACAGACACCCTGCAGGATAGCAACAATAATTTAAATAGATGTATAGTTGTTCCGCATTTCAGTCTCCTGCCATTGCAGCTACAATTCAACATGTTTTGGGAGAACAAATAAAAAAAAGTCCAAAATAAAAATACACTAATCCAATCATGTGCGGGGGCATTCAATAAATCAGTTTTACCCAGATCCCCAGCCTGAGCTATGAGAACACACGATGGACGTTCATGCACCGGGAAGGGACGCGAATAAAAACCGATCATATTTTGGCTTCGATTGCACATTCTGATTGGCCAGAATTAAATTACCCTGCATTTTCCACTTCCAGACATCGGTGAACCAGAATACAATGGGAAACAGCTCTGCGTAGCAGTGGGTAGACACATAAAAAACGCTGTCCTCCGTACTTGACCGGGGCAACTGGATGTGGCAGTGTTCGCTAAAATGTGTGGCCTCGGGCATTCGGAGTTGCATATTGAAATCGACCTGGTGCACAGTAGCACAGCCAATTGAAATTTGCAGAATGAATCAACACAATAGCAGAAGAGATGAAAATAAACTGCTCATTAATATTCAATCAATTTGATGCAGCCTTTTAGTCCATTAATTCATTGGGGCTAATTATGCTGCCGATAATACCAATAGAGTGCTATTTTTGGTGGGACTAAAGAAAAACAGTGCAAAAAAAAAGCAAATCGATTGATAAATGATCGGTTGGAATCATCTATGTAAAAAAACAGCATACAGATATCAAATAATTCAACATTAATTAATTGAACAAAAAAAAAGCTACGAGCGATAAATTAACAAACATTTATTGGGATAGGGTCGATGTATTTGTGCTGAATCCATGACCAAGATTCTACTACGTAAGAGTCGGGGTACATAAACAGCATGATAAACAGAAAGTGTTCAAGTGAAAACCATTAACACAATTTCTTGATTCTTTGTAACTTGAAGTGGAATATTTAGCGATAGATTTGGATTTTCCACTTTCAGGATCATGTTCAAAATTAAAATTGATTCTATGTAAAAGCTTTCTCAAGAAAAACGAGCAGAATCCATGTAGCTTTGCAAAACTTCCCGGAATTCTAAAAACGATTGAATTTTAAATGAATCTTAAAATGGGTCTAATTAGGTTGTCTCAAAACCCTGTAAACGTATCCAGAAATATCCACTTTTCCATCGGGTTTGAACCTAAATCAAAATACCTGTAAAAATGGAGGCAAATCAACCGCCCTATTGTCTATTCTAGAAGAGAATTATGCAATTTGTCTGAAACCTCATCACTATTTTACCCATTTAGTGTTACATGTTGTTGAATTTATTAACTTCCATATAAAAATATCTATTAATACAAATCAGTTGAGCAATTTTTCCCCCCATGCAAATATGGCAAACTAAACAAAATCAACAAAGCACGAAAATAGAACAAAAACCTCTCCCAATATTGCACAACATAACAAATTTGTTCAATTCCGTGTACGCATGAATATTTATAAAAGCGATCGGTTGTTGTTTTTTTCTTGTTCTCTCCTTCTCTTTTCCGAAACATGTGACTGACATTCGAAGTTCAACAAAAAAAAAAGACAAAACACACAATCAGCTTCCAACCCGGTGCCAAAAACTGTCATGGGTGTGTTTCTTACCAGAAAACAAAAACAGTAAAAACAAAACAAATATCAACCCACACACACACACACACACATACACAAAAAAAATCCAAAACAAATAACAACTCAAACAAATAACGGATCTTGTTGAAGTGTAGGTAGAAGAGAAAAAAGCCGCTGTTTTGATGCTGCTGTCACTTCCTTCCAAATTATGCTAGACACCAACAGCAGCGCTGATGCTGTACATTTACATGCCGTATCGAAGTTTCAATAGCCGAACCGGTACGAAACTGTGCGTTACCGGTAGGGAAAAGCTCCAAACGTTGGTGGGTTTTGCTATTTTTGACGGGACCCATCTGTGCCCCCTTCGTGCGCGCATTGTGAAATTGACGGTGACGGTGGGAACTGTGTGTACCCCCCATCGGTGCCAACCCACCAAGCAAGCAACACAATTTACAAGGGAGGAAAAAAAGCTCCATAGAAATGGTGGCGCTATGCTGTACCACACCTGACGGAAACACACACTCGTTTTATGCCACCGGTAATAAGGGAAGGAAATTGATTTTCCATTCATACACGGCACAAAGCACATTGTTGTAATCAACTTTTCCGCTCGCTAATGTGTGTGTGCGTGTCCATATACAAGAGTGTCCTGTCCTGACGTACTGGACAGATTTCGGCCAAATAATGAACGTACTATTGATTCGAAAATGTGTCCCGCAGTACACAGCATTCCCAGTATTCTCATTAACATCCAATCAACCGACACAGCGTACCGTTTTGTCACCGTACATTTGATGATCACCGGAAGGAAAAGGTAATAAAACAAGGTAAGGGGGGTGGAAGGGGGAGGGGAGGGATGGAAGGAGAGGCGAAGGAGTGAGGAGGGTTGATTTATTCTCCGTCCTTCTCTCCTTGTTTTTTTTTTTGTTTTGTCCAATGTTCCGATTTAACGTGCCCATCTTCTCATCGTGTGCTGCTCACGCTCCCAAAAAAATGGACCAATTTTCCATTTTACCAATCGACACTAATTCACCCCAAGGTTGACCCCTGCTGCGCGCCGTACCAGTGGTCGTCCTTCGTTAAAAACGGCAGCAAAGGTACACGGCTAAGGACACCGTTTTGGGGAACGCTGCGTCTGTCTGTGTGTGTGTGCATGGCATGTTGAATTTACGACAAAACACGTTACCTTCCCCCCAGCCGACCTGTTCCAAGTGGGCCCACCACCTTTCCCTCTTCATCCGCTCAACGTGCTTACCGAAATTTAGGACATTTCGATGAATCAATCGATGCCACTCTGGAGTGGCCTTTTTCGTCGAAAGGCAAAACACATCACAGCAGCAGCAGTGTTCGTGTTTCGTATGAATAATTTATGATTTATTGACCAACGGATGGATCGAGCACTTCGGCTCGGTTTTGCCATGTCTGTCCGTTGAGTGCCGGTTTCGGCTAAAATTCGCTCTGGCCGTCCACTGGACCGTCCACGGGGTTTACCATTTACCCATCCATGCATTGAGTGTGGGCCGCGGTTTGGTTAGGACGATCGCTGTAGGTCTAGTTTCACCGAATGATTCGCCCTTCTACAGGGTCGCACGATTGTGGGTCAACAACGAAACCGGTGCTGTAAGGATGCGAGAGCATTGAGATAAACTTAAATGCACAGCTACATCGGCAAAATGTGATCCTCGTTCTGCATCGAAATGAGCGAATTTCCCCGGGATTTTTCCAACGATTCTTTTTATTTCCTTTATTTAGCTCATAGCGGGTAAGCTTTTAGCTTTATGCAGCTTTTTTTTGTATGGGCTCTTCTATTTAGTTTTCTTTGTAGCCTGCTGGCAAACGGAGATGGAAAGAATTTTTACTTCCAACACATACAATACAAACACTGTAAGCTATTTTCTCCCATTCAAAAGGCACATCGTGAAAAACAAACATTGTGCTGCTCGCTGTTTTGGTAACGTTCCAAACAAATGAAATTGGTGCTTTTTATTTAACTTTTTTAATGGCTTCTTTATCCGGGCCGGGTAGAACTTTATGACTTTTTCCACACACCAACAAAAAAAAACCTATCCCAATTCCAGAAAACCTAAGAGAAAATACAACTAGCACTATCCAATGTCACAAACTATGCGTAATAAAACCATAACTCGTATCGAGACGAACACCAAACAAGGAAAGGCACGAAAAACCCAAACGAGACCTTTCAGACGGTGGCGCCCGTTTTGGGTGGTGCCGGGCAAGGAGTGAAAAACCGTTCGACAGGTGCACCAACCCGTAAACAATATTCCAAGGCCAGCAGACGGTCGACGCCATTTAGCCACCACAACGGCAAACGGGGGAGGGGATTTATCCTGCCGGCGACTAACTTCATACCTTTCTTCTAGGGAAGAAGGTTATGATATTTATGCGACAAGAGCGAAACCTGTCACCGTTTATTAGTGCCATTTTGGTGTAGCGCACACCGAACGCTTAGTTCGGATTTGCAAACAAAATCAAAACGAAACGTATTGTTAACGCGCTGGCTCATGCACACCGTTGGTATTTGTTGTTATTGGCTTGCCGAAAGGACTGATTAGTTTTCTTCCACTAAATTACAGTAGCGGACAAAACAAGTGCATCTGAAGCTTCAGCATTGGAAATGGAAAAAAATGATAATTGGGTAAACAAATTATGCAACAAATTCTAAGAGAACCTGAACATCTTTATCTGTTGGAAAACTACAAAAATATCCAGAAAAATATCCATTCCAGAAAAAAACCAGAGTGAGAAATGAAAGATTTGATTTTCGTGTCGAATTTAAAATTACATAATCAGTAGCACAATCTTTTCTAGTTGCTCGCATAGACGTCAACGCAAACTTTAGGCATTCGCGCAAAAAAATGAACATATACGATATTGTTTAAATATCTATCTTGGAACACAATATCTTGAAGGTCTATCTTGGTCCACAATAACCAAGATAGACCTTCAAGATATTGTGTTCCAAGATAGATATTTAAACGATATCGAATATGTTCTTTTTTTTTCAAAACATTTTCGTCATTTATTGCCATTTAGGCCATTCATGTGTCGAAATTTTCCATAAGTTTCCTTTTTAATTAATTTCCGACTGAAATCGATAGCATTTATTGCCCAAAAGTTTATTGTTCCAATGGAATAAACATCACAATCCATGCTCTAAAAATTAATTAATTTTAAAGGAATTCATTAAGTTACTTTAGAATTTTCGAGCTAACGCACAAGTTTTGGACTATCGAACGCTCATCCAAATAATCAATCATTGAAACAGCGATAATAAACGACCAAAATGGTGTCCTTTAAGGAAAAACTAATTAAATTATTCCATGTATCTTTTACAAAGTTCTCACGAGCTACAGAGTTGTTTTGTCCGATACTGTAGGTCGTTTTTGTTCTGCTCTTTGGCAGTACATCACCATGCAAAAGCTGAAGAAGAATTAGCAGCGTGAAATTAAAGTAAGCAAACAAATACTGCTAACCTTTTGTTGATTTATTGATAAACGGATCAGAGGTTGAGGTGGTGGTGCCAGTCGGAAACGAATGATTTTTTTTTTTTTTTTGTTGATTTATTTACTTTCCACCGGCACCGCTGTGGCACAAACCGGCATGAGCGACCGAAATAAAATTTTACAATTGAAGCATGTGAAACGTTCATGCGTTCCGATATGATTGTATGATGCGTTGATAAACACCGAAACCGAAGCATGTTGTTACCAATGCATGAACATGGCGCGGCAACCTGCTTGCCAGCCACGACAGCACTCCCGGCCGCCGACAAAACATCGGTAAACAGCTAACACACACGCACACACACACACACGCACACACATACACGCACGAAGATAACGATTGTATGTTTTTCTTACGGTTCCGACACGGCGATGTTCGGTGTGGTAGCCGTTGGAAAAGGTTTGGCAGTCTGCTGATAAGAAGCATTCATGTGCAAACTAACCAGCTGTGATTTTATTTGTTGTGTACTGTTGAGAATCCAATTTTCAGCTTCCCCATACGTTTACCGGGGTGGGGGAGTGAATTTTTATGCATTCAAACATGGTGCGCTGGTGGAGAGCAAAAAAAACATGCCTAACTTGCTGCACGGCTGTGACATAATCGAATTTTTCTCGCCAGAGCACAAAAAGGAAAATATCTGCTTCGGTAAGGTTCGTAAAACCTATACAGCACATTAATATCATCGTCCCTTATCGAGCCATAAAATTTAAGATCTTCATTTTTGAAACATGTTTTCACTTGTAATTGATCATTTTGATGGAATCTTGATATTCTTTCGATACTCCCAATCTTTTAATGACATTTTTTGCCGATTCCAGTTCCAGATATTAACCAGTTTCCAAGTAACCCTCAAAACTAGCACATTTTAATCTTCCGAATTTCCCAAACACCAAATTATTACGAAGTTTCTTTGAAACAGTAATACATTTGTTAATTGTAAAAAGAAATTAAAATTAATTAAAAAAAAATACAACATCTCAACTACGACGAAAACAATAAAGCAATATTGAAACATGTGTTGGTTCATTCAAATTCAACCAGTGTTGCAAAAACATTTCCTTTTTTCGTCACAACAAGTGTGTGCCGAAATTGACGACGTCACGAGGGAAAAAAAATCAATTACAATACCAAATGTTACCCAACAAGTAACTTATGTTCAAATATATCCTCCCGGTAATCATTTTCAGGAAAAGGCAGCAGGTAGTAAACTTCCTGCCTTGACGAACAAACGAGTAAACCGTAAGGAAAAAACCGAACCCAACAATAGCAAACTGTCACTCAAATTGTGCAAAATTGTGTGAGCCAAAGAAAAAAAATCATCATCGGGCGCTTGGGAGAAATATGGTGCGGGGTAAAAAAAAAGATTCCCTTTTTGGCATTCACGTACGGTCTCTCGGTAAGGTGCGTGGCGTGCGTACTAGTGATGGGCACACTGATTTAGAATGATTGAATGAATTAAATCTTAGCAGAGAGTGAATTCATTCAAATCTCTGTGAAGAGTTTTCATAACTCTTCTGTGATTTAAATCATTCATGATTGATTTAACTCATGAGTGAGTTGGTTTGTGATTTAATTCTTCGCGGCGACCACTCAGAGTGATTTAAATCATTCATGAGTTATTTAACTCATCAGTGTGTTGTATCAACATGTGCTAGAAAAGGTTTCGATACATTGGATGAAGAGTAGTACATTTCTTTCTGTGGGGACTAACAAGTCCCAAGTCTAGAAACCGTCACGATAATGGGACTTGTTATTCTCCACAGGAAGAGTTAAATCAATCATGAATGATTTAAATCACTCTGAGTGAGTTAATGGTCGCCGCGAAGAATTAAATCACAAACCAGCTCACTCATGAGTTACATAACTCAGGAATGATTTAAATCGCTGTGAGTGAAGTGCGCGGCATGAGTGACTTAAAGAGTTAATTCTTTATTCCGAAACACTCATTCCGATTGAATTCCTTCAAGTGAGTTATTATTCACATCTCTAGCGTGTACCACGAAAGTTGGGCGGCCACGCGAAACGGACAGATGGAATGCTAATTTCCATGACGTTAACATAAAAGGGAGTGGTATACGGGGAGAGGGGTGAGGGGAAGGAGTGGGAGGAGGGTTGACCGAACTTGTGCCTTCTTCTTCCTAAGAGATGAATGGAGGAAGAGATGAAGGAAGAATGAGGAGAATCGAAGGGGGGGTGGCCGAAAAAAAGTTTAACAAACACCCGCATAAGCCGCACAGCAGCAAAGCGAGAGTATAAGGAACATGTTTATGGAAGCATCGACGGATGAGAAAAACCACCAACAAAACATACAACGGTGCCATACAAATATGTGTATACGCGTCGTGGGTTTTTGTGCTGTAATTAACGAAAATGTGATCTATTTTTAAAACAACGCGGTTTGCCTGCTTGCGTTGCTGCTGCAAACGGGTGTAAAAGTTTGAGATACATTTTTTTTTGCTTAATTTTTGTTTTTGCTACTTGAATATTGTACATTAAGTGCAGAAGATAATACACCCGCTGGCAATACACAATTTACTTTGCGTTTTAAATACTCACATATAAAAGTCAGAAGAAAAAAACACACACACACACGCGAAAAACAAAGTTGCAGGTCGCATTTTTCAATTACTGTCAAATATCAGGCCGGCCGGGTTGGTTGCAGGACAGGAAAATTCGTTTTCGTGACATTAAAGTTTAAAAATAACCAACAGCACATTCTGATTCAACAGGAGCCATAAAGCGGAACAGGAAAAGAAAACTACAGACAATCGTAAGACGTGCAGCAGTAAGACAACAGGTGCCCGCCACCTTACCTCTCCACGGCTGGTAGGGCGGTTGGTAAAAGGGCTGAAACCACTTCCATTCAAACGACACGACAAACATGAAAACGATACCGGCTACCCGGGGTGAATGAAATGGAGGGGGGGCGGGGGGTGAGGAAGGGGGGGGGGAAATATGGATCAAATGTTTTGCTCGCTTCTTCACCTTTTAGCAGCGGCACGCTCGTTAAAGTCGCACCGACGAGTGGCGCACCGGTGTCACTGTGCCATCCTCGATCCTGTTGTTGTCGTTTCTTTGACTGTCGTTTTGTAAAACGAAACCCTTCCTGACATCTTCACCCTTTCCTTTCAATCCTTGCCCCATTTACCAGGGGTTTGGATGCCCTGTGGTTAAATTCCCACCGTACACACTCACTTTACAACAACTCGCCACCGGTCGGTTTCATGCCCTAGAACATTGTTTATAAGATTGCATTCACCGATGCAACAACACCAATCATGGCTAGACGACTCAAGGGAACGCCCCACCCCCTCCCCCCCTCTCTCCCACTGTCATAGGAGGTGTGACGTCATAACAGCGGTGATTACTGACAGCCACTCCTGGTGGCAGCCAAGTCTCCAACGAGTGCCCCTCAGCTGACACGTCACGGGCGCTGCTCAGCTGACCCATTTTGATAAATGTCTTGGCTTAAGTTCGCGGTGTAGAATGCTAACCATGCTGCCAGAGGTTTTCACCATAAGGTGCATAGATTAACTGCTGCTGCATTACTGTTTATTTACAAACGTTTATTTACAAAAAAAAATGCCTTCAAGAATTAAATTAATGGGAATGTTATTAATATCTGGGTTCTTTTTCTTATTGCAATTGAAAATTGGGATGATTAATTTTAGGCATTTAAATGTGTTCTCATCCTGACAAAATGCTCAGATTTCGTGAGATTTGTCAGCATGAAACATCATTTTGTTCGGCGGAACCGATGCTTCCGTTTGGATGAAATATGCACTGTTTTGTTGTGAATTTGTTGCAGATTTCAAGGTATCTTCTTAAATTCACTCTCATACAACACTTGGTCATCATAATTGACCTCGAAACACCAGATATCGAGTTTTAGAATATTATCTTCATCCCAATTTCTCAGTCACTCAGGAAATTTTGTGACATAAGAAAAAGGTCGTAATCGCATGGTACTTTGAACGTGT
Organism: Anopheles rivulorum; assembly: GCA_018908115.1. Taxonomy (NCBI): domain Eukaryota; kingdom Metazoa; phylum Arthropoda; class Insecta; order Diptera; family Culicidae; genus Anopheles; species Anopheles rivulorum. Next base: position 30,986,842 of record CM032178.1, on the reverse strand, counting down.
GAATCCTGACGTTGTCCTGATGGAACATAACACCAATTCTTGATGTTTTTGCTCGATCGCTAGCTGCAAACAATTCAATTGTTGGCAGTAATGATCAGAATTTGGTATTAGACAATGTGGAAGCAACTCATACTTAATAATTCCCTCATAGTATCACCAAAATCGTACAGAATCTAACCTTGTTTGGTTGAATTTATCGATTGGACATGTGTTTTAAATATTCGCATAACAAACTTTGAGAGTTTAACACAAATTTAGCGGTTATATGCACTTATTTACCATTGTTTGTCTTATTGCTCAGAAAGAACCTTCAAAAGAGTAATCCACTGTCAAGATTTGAACCCAGAACGGGCGAAAAAATTAAAAAAAGTTTCACAAACATTAAAACAAATTTAATAGAAATTAAATTAAACGACTATTTACAGTCATACGAATTTTTAGAAATTTGTAAGCAACTAGTTAATTACTCGATGTAGGGAACTTTACACTTTTGTATCTTCGCAAGAGGAGCAAGCACTACGATACGATTTTCCCAACAAAAAAAAAAACAGTCGTTTATTGTGCTGTCGTAACTTTTCAGGTGTGCAAACATTTTACACGAAAGGAAGCCGCAGAAGACAAATGCTTAAAATCAAATAAAATTCAACCCATTTGTGTTGTGGCGAATTGCTGGCCACGCATCCCAATTTTTATTATTTTCTTTAATGGCATCCTTTAGCAAACCCGTGGAGCTTTATGGGCACCAGTTACGATAACAAATTTAAACACCATAAAGAAAGGGGGGATCACATTGTTTCGGGTGTGGTCTGTGTCACCCTGATGGTAGGGTAGAAACTTACCTTCCGCAACGATTGGTTCCTAGCTAAGCTGTTGAACATGGCAGCCACTAACCGGTGCCCAACAGGCCGCATCGCTTCACCCCGCGCTAACAACATGTGACCGTTGAGCAGCAATGCTCCGTTTAGTGCCGCTCTAGGTGCTGCCATTATAAATTGTGTTTACGTTTAAATACACCTGTTTTCACCAAGATCGATCGACAAAAACACAGAAACACAGAAACGCAACACCGAACGGCAAAAGCGTTTGACGTTTGACCGGAACACAATAAACGGACCCGCACGCAGATTTCCGCAAAACAGAAATCAACAAATTAAAAGTAAAAGTAAAAACAAACACACACAAGGAAGGCAAACACACGCGCGAGCGCACACCTACACAGGTAGGTTGGGTTTGGATAGAAGAAAAAATAAACAACACGTTTAAAATACACACCAACCACTTGCACTTTGCAAAATTGCACCGAGCGCTTGCACTATGCACTAACCCAAAACACGCACCCCGGCACACACACTGTACACTGTATGGAGCTTTGGGAGAGAAAACAAAAAGGCAAGATAAAAATAATGGTAACATGAGATAAAAAAAAAAAAACACATATACGCATGCTTTGATAGATAAACAATAATAACACGGTGCTCTCTCCCGGCTGTGTTCCGGTATATCACAGTGATGACCAAAAAAATACAATCACAGCAGCACTTGAACTTTGTTTTTGTTTGCTCGTTTCCGTTCGGCCCGTTTCACATGCGCCTAGCGAAGTAACTAATTAGCACAATAGTAATAATAATATTTACACACACTGGCACACATAGAGTAGACTGCATTTGTGCGATGGCTTGTATAAAATAACACTTTTTCAAACAAACAAAACACACACACGTCAAAGACAGTGTTGCACAAATTTTGGAACCATAGCGCTCTCTGCTTCACTTAAATCTCTCTTTCTCTTTTGCTCTCTCACTTTTGACTAGACTTTTCCATTCGCTTCATTCTTTTGCTTCTCTTCTTCTCATTGACCTCTCGCTAGCGCACCATTTAGAGCTCCAGGCGAAGGTGGTTCTGCTTTAAAAAAAATAACCTTCCCACACACACACACAATGCCCGAAAACATGGTGCATACCGGAAGCTATAGGGACACAATTTTGGCACATCACATGCAGCCAGCTCCACACACACAAACATACACACACAAAACACAATGGAGCCTCACGACGATGATCGCAAGCTGCTGCTATCGCTTCTCTATCAATCGTTGCGTTTTATTTTTGGGGCTGATGATCGCGCGCGCACTGCTTCCCATTCGTTGTGGAATGGAGCAACCCAGCACACAAATACACACGTCCGTACCAAAAAAAAACCGGTCCGGCAAAGTGTTACTCCTCCTAACCGGCAGGTCGTGATGTTCGCTGGTTTAGGAACGGGAATTTGATTTTGTTCCTTGCTTTACGATTGATCACGACGCACACTTTGATGTTACAGCCTACTACGGGTGTAAAAATTGTTTGTTTCTTCACTTTTAAAGTTAAACTATTTCTCCTCGTTCTTCCTGTTGGCCCCAGTAGCTGCTGATAGCAAACATGTTTCAACCAGCGACCAACATTCGGACCGGCGTTTTTTTTTTTTTGCTTGCTGCTATCCCGGGCAAGAAAGCTCTGGTCCGGCCCGTTACTGGATGCTGTTCCTGTGGAACACTGTAGCAAATGCCTTCGCTAAAACGTGCTGCTAAGACACAATCGCACAACCACTACACAACACACGGCACACACATTTTGGGGCGGTGGATGTGAGAGATGGCACACACAATGACTCACGCTGGAATTGCACGGATAACGCTACAGCTAAACCACACCAGCGCACGACGGAGGTTTATTTTCAGCACTTTGACATTCGCCGTTCCGTACGCACACACACACACACACACTACGCACCTACAGCTGCTGGAACACTGGGGGGCTCAAACACACACCCGGTTTTGTCGGAAGAAACAGTCGCTGGGAAGGACAGCCCGAAAGACAGACCGGGAAGGGATGTATGTGTGCGCGCGTGTGTGTGTGTGATTGCTTTTTTTCCCGATGCTATTTGCTTGAGAAATTCACAGCCCGACAGCGACGACCTTTCTTCCGCAGCACAACGGCACAGCGCGAACTGTTCGTGTTGGAGCTGATCAGCTAAATAAAATTCCCCGAACGCAAGATGCCGAGTTCGATTCACGCATCCAAGAGAGAAACAATGAGCAATGTGCTGTTTTGCATCTCGCTTTTGCGCTTGACAATCCGAAACAGGTTCTACTTCGTGTCTTCTCGCTTACTCCACCTGTGCGAGCACATACGCAATGTGGAACGAATGCTCCGAATCTGGTAGTGATGGCACGCACCACGTAAACGTCAAACACAAGCAGCTGGGACGTTTGCATGCAAGACATGCAGGTGCACGTGGTGTGCAAAGTAGAAAGCAGGGTTAGACAAGTTTGAAAATATTTTCGTTTTTTTTTTTTATTTATGTTAGAACGGAACAGGCCGTATTAGAGAATATTTTCGTTAATTATTTAATGAAAAAATATAGGAGGAATAAATGTACACCTAAAGAACTGGGTAACTATAGAGAATAAGAAAAAGTAATTCTGCCACATATAACGAGATCTACTTTTCCCATTCATTGGGACTATTTGAGAGGTTTAAGATATTCCAAATATTCTTCATGGGATAGATTTTCAAACGTTCTGCTCATCCAACGATGAAGCTACTCGAAGGAAAACAAATAAAACAGTTAGTTAGCTCTGATAGTTTAGACAATATTTTAGGTTTTTAACAAGAAATCGTTCCATCTGAAAATGAAATCATATTTCTCATGTGTCACGTTTATCAGAATTCAGAATCAGAAGAATTATTTCTTACGAATCTTTCTTTACTCGAATTAGGCAGGACTCAAACACTGCAGGAAAAAGGAGCACGTGTGAATTATGCACTTTTGAAATAATTCGAATGAAATGTTTCAAGCTGAAATATTTCATGATTTTCCACGATCTTTTAAGATTTTGAACCATTTAAACGGCATTTGACCGGGAAAATCATTTTATAATTCTATACTTCATTTATTTATACAGGGAATAAATGAAGAAATTAACACCTAAACAGTATGAGAATAAATCAGCAAAGGTAAATAATTTCTTTCAATTTTAATTTACAGACTCTCAACAAAAATAGGAACAATTTGTTTCATTCGCATTGATGCCTTCATCCCGTTGGAACATGGGCGGGATTTGGACATAATTTTTATTTCAAGTCAGCCGCGAACTTGAACGCTGTGATAATGTTGCATCGCATTAATATATCTCCCATGTTCGTGCGCTTTTTCGACGTACTGGATTTTTTTTTCTTCTTCTGAATTTATTACACACTACAACGACCACCATTTTGGGGTTACTGACCGCAAGCGAAATGACCACCTAGACAAGGTTGTTTTTTGTTTCTTTTTACTGCTGCTGTTGCTTTTAAACGTTTGCAGTACCTTATTAATAGTCCTTAGCTGCCGTTGGTGTCGCTTTTTCATTCTGCTACTGGCTTTTATGTACATGCTGCTTTATTAACATTATCCATGGCGCACGGGCACTGGGACTGTGCTTTGTTGCTTTATTTTAAGCTGCAGCTACGTTTGCTTTACACAACGCAGTTACTTATTCCTACTGCCCGTATGTGATACCAATCATGTTTAGGCATCAGGCCCTGTACTTCCACCAGCACTTCATTTGATCCTATCTAGTACTTTACACTGTGTCCCCCAGCACACGCGCCCCTCCAAAGGTCCCAGAGCACAAATACATTTTATTGTTGTGTTAAACGTTTCATACAATACCTTCAACAGTTGCAATTATTGTATTCACACCACGAAGAAACAGGTATGGCCAAGGTGACACACGTATGATAAAAACTCTCCAGCAGAATGAAATGAATGGGTTTTCGTTTTCTGGTTGCTCTTGTTGTGTTTTTTTTTCGAGTCGGTTTAACAGCTAGCAAGAACTAATTCTCCCCTGAGAGAACAAAACAATTATGCGTGTGTTTGTGTTTGCTTAATCAAAACGAAACTAACTTTTAAAGCATAGTTTAAACATCTTCCCAACCCGCCATGACTGTTTATACCATCACTATCTTATTGTTTTCCAAACTTCATCTTTCTTTTTAATCTTGTTTCGATATGTTCATAATTTGCTTTCGGGTTTCAATTTGTAATTTGTTTTGCCGCTTTGAAGTTTGTTTGTTTGTTTGTTTTTTGGTTTGTTTCTTAATACACACTACATTTAATCGTTTTCTCTGCACGAAACAGTAATTGATTGAACTTTTTTTTCTTTGTTAAACTTACGCACCAAAGCATACTCATTTTACGCTGCTGGAAAAGCGGCGAACCTAAACACCGCAGTTAGTTGTGGTTGCATTGGCCCGTTGCACTTTTGTTCGTTTCATGAGTTAAAATTAAATCGTTAAGTACCGTGTATAAAATCATGAAAACAAACGGAATGCAACGTACAACCACTCTCCCGCTGTAAGTACTGGCGTATTATTAGCGCTGGGTTGGGTTTAGCTCATTTTGTTTCCATTCCTACACGCATCGTACGCATCCTTACCCACTAGCCTGTTAAAATATCGAGCATTTATGTTTTGCTTTACGTTTAAATTAAACACTTGTTAAATGAAACAGTGGCCATCGATTACAAATACAAGTGAGTAGGCGCCTAAAATTACCCCCATTTTTTGTTTTTGTTTTTTGTTGTACTAACAAGTGGAGTTAGATGAGCAAAATAAAAATAGAGAAAGAAATAATAATATCACTTACATATAGGTATGGCTAGATGGCTGTTACTCCTGTATTTTCCCATTTCATCACCTCTTTCAAGAGCAGATCATATGCTGCCGTAGCAGCAGCGCATCGTATCCCATTGATTGGGCGACTAAAGAACTTGAAATTCTATTAAAAAATATCGCATAAAGGTCAAGATAATGAATTGCGCGGTGCACTAAATCACTTAAATAACTTAATAATCACTAGCATAGAAATTTCGCTGCGATTCAGTTGCTGTTTTGCTGCCAAAATAAGAACGGACCCTGAGGTATCTTTTTTCTTAAGATAATTGATCCTTGCCTTCCACGATGGAAACATATCTCCAACGGAATGGATTGTCAAACTGAAAGTTACACTGCTTTTTCTTTTATCGAACACATTGAACTTAAGTTCAATGTAGTTGATACGTTCTACTAACATAGTACCATAAATACTCTACTGCAAGAGCACGAGGGGACACCTCGGCTAAAAGAACTTACATTTACATATGCGCACGACACAATCATAACGAAGGAACCACCACGTAATACTAAACGAAATATGATACACTCTTCTCACATCACAGCGGTTCATGGACAGCGGGGAAACATCTGACTGGCTGACTGACTGACTAAACGGGCCTAGCGTCTAGCTTAAAACCATTACACGCATTTGGATTTGGCCCAACATACGTGTGACACTTTTTACAAGCTGTACAGTTAATATGCTTAACTACTGCTGCTGCCTTACACTCTCATTTACCCGCATTCGACCCGTACACAATGTTTGTGTTAGGTAAAGCAGTGTGGAATACTCCCGCACTAGGCGTCCTTTTCGGCATCACGTCGGCATCTTCACGTTCGTTAAGACGTCACCGATAGATCCTCCTTCAGCCATTGGGGAATTGGACGTGAGCCTAACTTCTTCAACAGCTTCACCAGTGCCTGATTGTGGATGCGATAGTATCTAAAACGAAGACAGTGAACATCATTAGTGTTTGTACATTACAATGCGCAAGCAGCAATGCACTTACTTTTGGAGCATTTTGGCACTCCGATCGTCCATCGGTGGATACTGGCGGCCTTTCGATTTGCCGAGACATTTGTTACGATTATCGGACACCACCTGGCAGTAGAACCCCTTCTTATTGTCGAAGCGCAAATGTCGGCTGTAATCGTACGGGGGCAGCTTTAGGAAGCGCTGCAAATCATTCATAACTGTCACCGGGTTCGACTTTAGCTGCTCGCCATCGATAATGTACAGCTGCTGCTGTGGATAACACGCGAGCCATCGTTCGAGATGCTGTGCGTACTTGCCCGGATTCAGGCAACGGTTTCGCAGATCGCGCAATGCTTTCGGTTCCGCCTCTGAAGCAGTGATGACCTGGAGGATAGAAAATGAGACCGTTTTACATTAACGCTTTGCTACATCTCTAGTGCTTCAACGTCCCTACCTGATAGAAGCTGTAATTATTCGCTATCGGATCTCCGTGAGCCTTGATGTGCTGATACCAGGAGTAGGCTCGTTTGGCGGGCGATATTAGTATGGTTACTAGCTGTGCTTTCGGTAGGAGTGCATGGGCCCGTTTCGGTACCAGTTCTCCATCAAAGTACGTGGCGGACTTTTCAAACATGAACTTATCGTCCGTATCGTTCGGCTGCAGCGGGAAAAAGTTCAAATACCAATCTAACCCACGGTAGTAGTTATTTCCGTTGAAGAATTGAATCTCTTCAAACGTGTCCGAGTTTGGCAGATTGCTTGCGACCGCCGGATGCATGCTCAGAAACGTGTAGAACGCCGTCGAGCCCGTTTTCTGTGGTCCGAGCCCGAGCAGCTTGGGCAGTGTTGTGCGTCGCTTGTTACCAGCCCAAATCTTCGCGTGCCGTGGATCGTCCGCCGGATTACCCCAGATTGGATCACGTTCTTCCGGGTGCAGCTTGAAGTACAGCTCACCGAGCTGCAGCGGCGGAACGGACGTCAGCTTCAGGTTGGTCCAGCAGCGGAGGAATTTAATTACGGATTCGAACGTGTACAGTGCTAGCCGATCGTTGCCGTAGTTGGACATGTGCGTCATGAAGATGTTGATCGGATTGTACACGATCGTTTGAAACAGTTCGCCACCGCGGATCGATTCGTCCAGCTTATCGCGTCCACCGGGATAGCTGTCGATGCAGATTGTGTGCGTAAACAGACCGCACGTTTGCCGGGGCAGTACCATAATGTTACGGTGGATAAAACCGCGGCGTAGCCGAGCTGGTCGAAGATGTGGGTACTCTTCGGTCGAGGTGACCTTAATGTTCCAAACCTTCTTCCAGGCGGTGTACAGCAACTCATGGGCAGGATATACGCCCGAATGATGCGGTGACACCGAATATCCCGAATCGGTCGGTATGCCGTGTTCCTTGGCAAAGTCTTTGTTCAGCATCATATCGTTCATGAGCTGCGTCACATTCTCGTACAGATGCGGTTGCTGATGGTTCCACATGTGCGAGAACCAGTTGAACTGGGCCACATTACGAAGCAGCATGTCGTCGCCCAGATTCTCTTCGTGCGTCCCATGATGGAAGTACTTTCCGGAGAAGCCCAAATTAAACCGAAACCCTGGTACCATCTCACCGATGCGGTTCTGCGTCGCAATCAATGCGTGCACATCGTCCGGCTTCAGCCGCGTACCCTTCTCGCCCACGAAGATATCGTCTATGTCAATCAGGATACGTCGTTCCAGGTTGAGGCTGAGCTGTCCATGGCTCAGATAGGAAAGCGAATCAAGGAACAGCAATCGATGCAGCCAAAATTTCAATCCCGAACCGAACAATATTCGCTGTATGCCATCCACCTGTCCGTGGTCCTGCAGCACGGTAGCCAATGGGGGTTGTGCAACACCGTCCGTCGGGTAGTCCATCACGTTCTTCTGTGCCCACTCGAGCGGTTCGTACCCGCTGTGATTGTGCTGAAATATTGCCCAATCGTTGCCGGGTAGGGGACCCCAAGCCGTATCGCCGGCACGCGTTAGCCGGAGCACGGGTGAACCAGGGTTTAGGCTCGCATCCCGTAACCGCAGGTTCGTATGCACATACAGCGGAAAACCACGCAGCTGTGCACCGACCAGCGTTTCCTCGCTCGGGCTCACGAAGCCAATGATGCCGACCGAATAATCCCGACAGTATTTGTCCAGCAGCTGCCGGTTCCAGTTGTCCATGTTGAGATATTTGTCCAAATTTTCGAACACAATCACGCCATACCGGCCCTTATCCTGATTCGTCAGTACCGGGAGGCTTTTGCCGGCTACTTCTACTTTGTACCTATGAGAGAAATAACAGAGAGAAAAACAAGAGTTGTGTTATTAGCATGATTCATACAGTTGATTACAGCCCACAAACCATAATTGTTGACCACAAATAAAACGGTGAATAGAAAGGTTGAAATGATTGATTTACTGCATATAGAGATAATAAAAAACATATTTGCATTGTATTGCTAATAATCCAATCAATAATTAATAACCTATAACAAAACATTGTAAGCTACCCATATGTTGTATGTCTTCTTTTGTGTTTGTGGGCGCTTATACATATAATAAGTTGGGCTTTGTGTACGCAATTAAACTAATGGCGTATTGAATGTTTAAAAACCGCATTTAAATAGGTATTATTTTAGTGTTCCATTCCAAATACAATCCTGTAACACGTAACAAAATAGAAGGGAGTAACATGTTAAAAGAGTATTAGAATATAAATACATATCAAATATATCATGTAAATCAAAAATTGTCTATGTATTTCGTCAACACAAGTGGAGTTGACAAAACGGCGCTAAGCCGTCATAATAAATTATAAATAAAATAAATAAAAATATCAAAAATGTTGGATATTCATGTATCCTGATGTCACTTTCACTTTTTGATTCAAAGTGAGATGCATAGTCAGCATGACTGAAGACTTTGAATATTTATATATCATTCTTTCGTACTTTGAGGTATCCGAAATACCTGGAATATCTTAAGGTATACATAAATATGTTGGACAAATCGATTCAAATCAATATACCAACAAATAAAGACGTTACAACCATTACCATTCAAAAAAGCACATGTTCAACATTCAAACACGTTTTGTGAAGAATGTCACAAGTACATAGAACTCCCAGATTTTGTAATGCATTGATATTTTCTAGATCTGAACAAACAAGTATATATACAAGATGTATATATTTTGCCATGAAATTATAGCCTTATTTATATGCAAAGTAGTCGTACCTGAGTCTACTTTTCCGAATATTTATTATAGTTGTTTTTACATTTCTCAATAAAAATGTACAATTTTTCCTGAAAATTCACTTTCATTTAAATGAAAATAAATCCGTATAACCTCTTATCACTCTTTCACCAAGACAAAGATTAAACAAAGCTTTTAGTAGACAGCGCCAGTCCATTTTCGATTAATCTTGATTAAAAAAAAAAGTCAACTTTTACCATACCATTCCATCTGTCCCACTGTCATTAAAGGGCCAGCGAGCGTGCGAAATTAATGCTAGAAACGGACAGTGCTGCTGATACTGTTTGTGCTTCTGACACGATAATGCACCATTTGCTTGCTTTGCCGACTTTATCATCAACCAGAATGGTGAGTGGCTCCGGATATGATTTATATCACATGCCACCCCATTTTCCGTTCCATTCATAATCGAGACAAAACATATTAATCTTCATTCGTATGGTCAACCTCGTATTTGCAGCCGAAACTTTGCACGGTTCGGCCAAGATATGCGATATGCAGATGAGACCGACCGGTTTTGCGGTGCTGCAGGATGCGGTTGACCGAGAACACGTGCGGCAGGGCATGGACGCGGAGGAAACGTACCATCCGCCCATATTAATGACACTTTCACCCGAAAAGCCCATCTCAAAATTACTTTCCGGCTGTCATCCCTTTTGCGGTTCGGACAGCAAGACAACCATCTTGAAGACGGGTTCTAGGCGGTACCCGGAGTCTAATCTTCGTGAAGCGGGATCTTCCTGCGTCATCATGTTCACTTTGACGCATCTTGGAATCGTGTGCCGGTGGGTCCACCAAAATGCACAATTAATTCAGCAGCATACCTATTTTTGCACATGTGCCCCGTTGGCGTTTATCGGGCGAGTATCTTGCTACGTAGATTTCCCGCAACGGTCCTCCGGGCCAAACCGTGGAAGAGAAGTTTTCCTTCAGATTTTGAAAATTGCGTCGTTCGGACTGGTATTAAAATGTCTGCTCTGTCGTACGCCATCGTGCCGGCCGGCCCGCCTGGCCAGTTGCCCATCGGTGCGATATGATTCAATGCCGCAGTGTAAGTTCGTGTCGTATGCCATTTCAACGCACGGAAGTCAACATTGTTTGCCTATGGAATAATGGTCTCGAGCTCGAGCTAGACAGGCGAATGGTTCTTTCCTAGTGCGGCACGGACTGCTGTATACCGGTGAACCGTCCGGGAAGCAAGCAGACAAGCGACCAATCTCGAGGCCATTGGTTGACCATAATTCTAGCCGCAGGCTAGAACACGAGCCTTTCCCTCTGGCAAAAAAGGGAGAAATTCATATGGGCGGAAACATCTCATAAATCCTGGCCGAGATTAACTGCGTACGGAGTAGTGCATGCCGGGTACTCATTTGTATTCGGAAAAGTAAGCACCACTAACTACATATAGAATCGTTTACTAACTACTTTAGACCGTTAGAGAGAATAGTAATGCAGCATTGGTTAAGGTCAGTATAAATCTTTTTTTTATAAGGACATTAGGATATTCAGTCGAAGGAAATTATCTTCTTATGAAAAATATTTATTTCAACACAAATTTTGAAGTAAGTTCACAACACAAATAGAAATAATAGATTGGTAAAAAAGACTAAGCTAATGAAATACTACAAAAAGTAGATAAAAAATAGATGTAAATAAACAAACGCTTCGAAATAGTACAATGTTGTGAATAATAATAAACAAAAAATTACAAAACACAATTCAAAAGAAGAGTCAAACAATATGAACAGAAGCGACTAAATTAAGAAACTTGAGTTTTTTTTTATAAAAAAATGGAAATAATTAATGAAAAAAGGAATGAAACAAACAAACACAAAGCCTAAGGGAAGAAGCTTCGTTCACCAAATTGAACAAACAACGTTCACGCTGGGAAGAGTTGACAACAAACGATATAATCCGTCTCGTGTAAAGTAACACGGTTGTAAAACACCCATTAAATCTATTTTCGTGCCGTGATAACGTTGTACAAAAATAAAATAAAATAAAAGGGGGCGCGTCATATTAAATACGGCATCGTAAACTGCTCAAAAGGACGCTCGCAAATTAATGCGGGCTACAAAAGTGCATGTTATACATCACGGTAATAAAGAAGCTTTTTAGTGTTGTACTGAGCGGACAGCACCGGACAGTGCGCTGTTCGTACGGTCAGTTCCAGGCTGGATGAAGGCTATTCATCCTAATGATTGCTTACCGACACATCCATCTCGCCCATCGTTTGGGGTGTGGTTATGAAAAGCAACCAAATAAAATGAAGCACAAGGACACAGGGAAACAGAGAGAAAAACAGAGAGAGAGAAAGAGAGAGAGAGAGAGAGAGAGAGAGAGAGAGAGAGTGAAAGAGAAAAAAATTATAACAAAAAACTAACACCAACAACTGGGAAAGTTCTATCACCCGGTGGGTGGTGGGTCGCAGCGGGTGGAATGGTGTTGTCATTGGGAAAGTTTTGATTTATTATTATGCTAATTGAGTGCTCGCGCGTTGGCGCCTTTTTTTCATCACTAAAAAGCATCCCTTCGTGCCACCCACCTAGCACCCACTACCCGCCCGGTGGTGGAAGTTTCCTTTGGACACAATTTTCACACCCACACACATACACACACATACCCCGGACAGCACCGACAAATCCGGCAAATGATTTTTCCTTTGCCGGCACGGACAAAGACGTTGAGATGGTGATGCAGCTAAAAGCTGAATTTCATGTCTCGCAAGAATACGAACGAAAACCCTTGGCCCAATGCAGACAGGATGATGTTGCAAAGTAAAAGCTGACGCTGAACAGTACGCCGCACACTTTTCGCCGAGAAAATGCGTGGAAAATGCATGGAAGCGGATCGTTTGCTTCAAAACGTTTGCAGTACTACCCACACCTAGGTTGGGTAGGTGGTAGATTTATGTTAATTAAGTAGTTGGTAATTAATCACACCTCCCGGCCCGGGAGACACAAGGGGCACGGAAAGTGTTCCCGGTGGGGTTGATACACTTTTTTTGTGTGTTCTTTTCCGTGCTCTGAACCATCGGAACAGTCGCTTTATTCGTAGTGGCACGGAAGGTCGACGAATGGTCATCGTATCACAATTTATATTTATCACAATCAGGACTGCAAAATGATTCGACGCTTTTCTTCAAATATTCGACAAAGAAGGTAAAAGTGTTTTGCGTTGTAAAAAAAGCGTTTTGAATATATTAATTAAGCGAAGGAAGTTTTTTTTTGCGAAAAAAACTCATTAATTTCTATTAACCGTAAAAAAACTCATTTTTCATTTTCGAATTAAACATTTTTTGTTTTATTTTTTGCGCGAATCCGGGAAAAGTAGTAAAATCGTTATTAGTAATAACATTGTTAAATTCAGTTAAATCAAAATAGAAATAAAAGATTTATAAAATGACAAGACTCTAGTCTAGTAAATGATTCAATCAAATTAAAATCTTTACACATTTAAGGTGTATCACATGGGGCGACCCGGTGGTGTATTTGACAAGGGCGCTAGGTTGCCAACACGACCGGGACCGGGTTCAAATCCCATTCGGGCCGTCCCCCCGTTACACGGTCTGACTAGCCTGCTACGAGGTAAAATTAGTCTAATACGGCCAGACCGTACTAACTAAAAAAAGGTGTAACACATAAAAAAGCAATGAACTTATTTAAAAGTTATATTTCACATTTTCTAGCAAATGACAAACAGCACATTTCATTTGATTTGTGTTAAACGAAACTTACGAACAGTGTATTTCCATAAACAGAAGCTTCAATTATTTATCATCGTAAGCCTCACAAACAAAATGTCAAATAGACAGTTTTTGACTGTGTAAAACAAAAACAAATTGCATACATTAAGACAGCACACACTCCTATTTTGGGATTTAAAGCTTACGCATTCAAACTGTTGCAAACGAAGGAACAAGAAAAGCTACTTGTCGTCTTCGTCTTCTACAGCAAGAAACGGGCGAACGTGTATCATTTTTCACGACACATTCCCAACGTTGAAAAAGCTCATGCCGTCCCGTGTCGGACCATTTCCTTTTGCGTCGTTCGAACACAAAAATAACAAAAAAAAAACAAAACGAAAAAGACATTGTATTTGATACATATCTATAAACACTCACGAACGTACTCTGGGCAGTGCTCGATGCTGCACACAATGCTGCTATAATGCTTTGCGTGTTATTGTCGCCACTATGCTGCGTATCGAGCAGAGCAGAAGAAGGGCTTTGGCGCTATTCGCTACTAGAGAAAAGACAAACGATGTCCGGCAGCTTAAGAAAGAAACTTGCATGGTACGGAGACGGAGTGTACACAAAATGAAGCGTTGCCGGAACATGCTTTTGAAATGGTATTCCGGCTACAAACGTTGGTTCCGTCGGTAGGTCGGCTGGGCAGGAGATGAAATATGAAATATAGATATTTACTAAACACACTCATGTATGTACTTGGTTGTTTTTTTCTTTGTTACCATATTATCGGTTTTGTGCGGAAGTAGCAAACAATAAGTGAGCTGCTGTGTGGACGCAGCATTTATCATAAATGGATGCAAATGAAATGAACAGCATACAGCAGTATTACGCTTTAAAAGATAAAAAAACTATTACAACACAGTCCGGAAATTGTTATTTAATGTGAGTTTGGCGAAACAATTCCAGCATTAGAATCAAAGATTTCTAAATGATTGTTTAAAATATGCAATTTTATTCCTTTAAAAATCGAAAGCTTATAAATCCTTTTTTAAATTTTATTGTATAAGCTATATGTTTTAATCCTCTTTGCTTTTAAAACCCTGCACATGGTGAAAGATGGATGATCTTTCCTGTGTTTGCTACCATTAATCGTGTCCGATCATGCGGGGGGCGTAAAGTCGATGCAGTACAAAAAGGGCATGATGAAGCGAGCACATCATTTGCACCATTGCACAAAAGGAACAGGACTGGCCGCTTCTGCCGGACACACCATTACAGTGACGTACAAGGCGTCGAGATACGGTGTTTAGGGCAATTGAGCAAAGCGAGAACCGGTACAAAACAGAAGCCATGTTTAACAACCACAACCTGAATGACATCCTCCTCCCACTGGGCAATGGGGCGCCACGTGCCGCATGGCGTGTGATCGTGTAATGCTGAAAGTAAAACCAAATGCATTAATGCATCCAGATGTGCATCCTGCAGGGGCTGCGGTGCTAGGTGATTGTGCACCGGTACCGGTGGTAGAAAGGAGGACCAACAACTCAATTACTAGGTCTGCTTATCAATATTATCGATCGGTGCGCCTCTTGCCGTGCACTAAGAAGGCGGAAACATTTTTATTTAGCTGCTTTGCAGCGTGATTGTTATGTTACGCCGGGTACAACCAGGCACGGGCGATAGAGCACGATGTCGTGTAGCGAGGACTTTAAGTGTTCATTGACTTTTTTGTGTGTGTTGGCTAGCAATTGTTGGGATATCTGGTGTGTTCCAGAGCGTGCCCATCAATAAAAAGGTGACTCTTAATTATACTTTTATTATACTTTATTTCAATTATCAAAATATAATCCTTTTAATATATGCAAGATAGTTCTTCAACGACGTACAATTTTATGTTTTGTTTTGTAACTCACAAAGCATTAACGTTAGTTCATGAACACAAAATCAAACTGATCTTTATAGTATTGTTTTACTACCTTTCATTCTTTTGTTAAACATAATGAAGCATGCAAAACTTATTTTTTGTGTAGGAAAATAATTAAAAAAACAATTATAATTGAAATTTTTATTAGGGAACACAACATTAAGCACATCATTATGAATACAGGGCAGAAAAAATCGAGGAATCGTTAACAAAAGAAGAAACAGATATTTTCCCAATTATCTATGAAAACAATAATGATTAAAATTGTTATTTTTTATGATGCTTGTGTTACGAACAACATAGCAAAATGAATTGAAAAAAGATTCCCGGAAAAGCCATCCCGGGAAAGGTCAAAAGACAGGTTAACTAAGTTGCACCGAATGATGACCATCGCAATTTTGATGGACTGGAATTAAAATCCAATCAATAAGCGAACGGTTCCTCAATTCCTAGAAGGCACTATGGCGTGATTCAACAGTGCCGTCCTGGTAAAAGCGAACCATTAAAGGAGGAACCCCGGGATGAGTGAAAAATTAAATCCAATGCAATGTTTTTAATGGAGTGTAAAATCTGTGTACCCTACACGTTGTTGCGGCACCCTCAGCTTAAATGGAGTGATGTAAACGTGCATAAACGGGGTGGGGTCACAAAAAACAAAACCGGAATGGCTAGGGATGGGTGCGGGATGGGTCATTATGATGATGATGTTTGGTCACGGGAGCGAGTGTTGATTCGTCGTGTGTAGGATTTTGCACAAACGCTCGATCCGCAGAAAAAGGGCGAATGATAACGAGATCAACAAATCAAAAATATGTTCGTCCTCGCATGTTGTGCAATCAGCCGGAAGCATACGGTTAAGTGCATTATTAATAGCTAGAAGTAGGGATTGAGCAACATTTTTTTTCCTCGTTTGAGTAAATTACAGTGAAGCGTTAATGAATTTGCAGTTTTTTTGTTTGCAGCTGCACATTCCTATAAGGCTCTTTAAAAGGATTTCGTTTAAAAGCTGAGTGCCTTAAATTATTGATCAATTTGCAATGGCATCATTTACTAACAAGTGTGAATTGTGTACTTGATTAAGCCACGGATAGTTATAATCAATACGTCTTGTAGCTTTAAAAAGAATAAACAAAGAGAAGGCATTGCCGGGCAATTGTAAGATATTTGCTTCAATATTTTGCTGCGTTGGAAAACAGATGATATGGAATTTAAGAAGCGTACATGACATGCCCGTATATATAGAACATTTGCAATATTTGCAACCAAAAACGTCAAGATATATGTAAACAAGAGTTGAATATAACGTAGATGATGGTGGTGTATTTGACAACGGCGCTAGTGTCGCTAACATGACCGGACCGGGTTCAAATCCCATTCGGACCGTCCCCCCGTAGCACGGTCTGACTAACCTGCTACGTGGTAAAATTAGTCTAATACGGCCAGACCGTACTAACATAAATAAAAAAAAAAAAAAATAAAGTTGAAAAAAAAACTTATTATGGGAACCCCCTATGTAATTGTACTATGCTAATGTACTTAATGCGATTTAATTTAATTCAAGGTTTAATTTTTCTATTTTATATTATAAAGCTTAGTTTTTTTTCCGTTTTTCAGTGAATAAAAAACCAATCCTACACTTTGATTACTTTTCTTATTTATTGATGTATAAATAATCTTTAAAATATGTAGAATAAACGAGATTATAGATACAAGCATACAATTGGCTCATGTGCAATGTACATTACTTTCATCTTTCTCACTCATTTCATCTCTTCACTTTGACCATCGAATGTAAAAATGTCCCATTAATCTGTTTTAATAACATATTTTAAAAACTATATATTGATGATTTTTTATTATGCTGTAAAGTATATAATTAAGTGTAAAAAAAAGTAGTTTTTCCTTTCCGTGACAGTGTTTTCACTCGTAAACACTGCCGTGACCAGGATTCGAACCTGGGTTACTACGGCCACAACGTAGGGTCCTAACCACTAGACGATCACGGCTATCGGGCTTATTAAACACCACATTTCTTCTTTTCCAACAAAAGACTCTCCCAAAACACCGGCGCAACCCAATGCAATGCATGTCGAACCCAATATGGTGAGCTGGTGGGCATTTAAACTGAAACTGGTTCACGCTAAATAAGCGGTAGAAAGGTGGATAAAGAAACATATTCGATAAATAGCCCCCTTAACAAAAAAAAAGTGGGTAAGCCATGCTGCCGCCAATTTGAGCAATCGAAGCACAAACGTAACTTCAATCCATTCACATTTCGCTCGTGCGCTTGTAATGAACCAAAAAAAAAAGCGTCAATTTCCAATGGGGTAAACCCACACTGTAATTGACTTCGATTGTGTGCGGTTCCAGCTTTAAAGAGAGCCCCACACAGCAGTAAATTGAAATTGAAAACAGCTGACTCCATAGGTTTATACGTCTGTAGCACACAAAAAAAAGGCGAAAACCGTGTGGTAAAAACCATACCACATTGGCATGCCAATTCACGCCAACTCATCATTATGCGCTGGTGTGCTGGCTTCTGCACCTGGTTCTCCCAACGCCAAGCATGGAATGGAAGCAAGCAGCCGCACAAAACCATCATATGCTTGTACGAAAGTCACACGAACTAAATCGGACAGCTGTCAAGGTGAGATTGAGATGGCTTTTAACAGCCATTCTCCACTGCAAAAGCGCGCGCGCACGCGGTAGCTGAAATGCGGAAGTTCCATATTTTATTTTTAAAATCCTCCACCTATTCGCGTGTGGCCCGGTCCTGAACTGTGTGCCTGACAATGACAGCACCCGGCGGCAGGCAGCTACAACCTGTCTGTGTGTCTGTGTGTGGTTTCCATCCGTTTTCCCCCCAATACTTCCCCAGTGCTTTTGTGGGAAGAGACCAAAAACGAGGTAAACTTGGAGCGTAACTTTTAATATCACCGATCGACGTGGTTTACATGGTAGATTTCGAACGGGGTAGAGCGAAAACGGGCGCAGAACGAACGGAGATGGTTTTGTAAGTTTTTCCTTGCCACGTTGCTTTCGTTCCTTTTCGGGAAGGGGGGGGGGGCAATTTCCAACAATCATCTCTAGCAAATGCACCACCAAACGCGTACGTTCGCTGTACGAAAAAGCGCACCTGAAGAAGAGTTTTAAAGGATGTGACTAGCGAGAGAAAAAAAAATCAAGCATCCCATGAAAGCGGGTGAATATAATGGGTTCCCCGGCTTCATCTTTCGCAGCTGACATAGAAACAGACATCCCACCCCTTATAGCAGCAGGTGGAGCTATAAAAGGTAAAACTTGAGCAAGGAAAGAGACAAAAAAATAGGAAGAAAGTACAGAAAACAATCTAGAGAGCATCGCAAGAAAGAATCAAAAACAAAGAGAGTGGATATGAAAGAAGAAAAAACAACGATGTAAAACACACTCCAACCAAGTGCACTAAATAACATTATGAGATGCTTCCGTTTATTTTCTAAGTTTTCTTCTCTTTCATTTGTAGTTTTATACCATTGCATCTATTGCAGTGTGTTATTCATAGATAAAAAATAAGTATTATAAAGTTTTCAAAATATATTGAATTACTACAGAAAAGCTAATTTCAAGCAAAACCTTAACACACTTAATACTACAAACTTTATTTATCAACTCTTTTTGTATAGTGAAAATAACATTGAAACCAGAATCAGAAAACAAACAATACGTAAGTAGTAGACATTATTTCTTAATTTAGTAATTTAATATCATTTAATTGCACAAACAGCCTGCGTATGATTTCCTGCGAAAAGAAAACTTGTCTGACCTTTTGTGGGCGCCTGTGATTCGAAATTAAGCGCTGCATTAAAACGGGATTGATGATTTTCCCACACAAAACACAAACATACTCAACGTGTAAATAAACATTGTCACACACAGAGGTTAATTATGTTGAACTCAAATTTGCATATTTAATCTGTGAAATTAATTGTAAAAACCTGTCGGTAGCGATCAGTTGCATATCGTACTAATTCCAGCAGTGAGGTGGAGTTTTTTTTCACTCTTGTTCGGTACCAATTTTGATTGAAGTTGCACAGTTTGTAAATTGTTTGATCTCACGTTTTACAGAAGGTGCAGGCATAGGAATACACATAACAACTCTCGACACGAACTCCTCATATAAATACAAAATCGAAAACAACACGTCCATAACCTCTATTGAAACAACTGCAATAGAAAAAGCATTAGAAATAGCATATGAAAAAAAAATCCATAAACCAATAATGTACACTGATAGCCAAGCAGCAAACGAAATAATTAAGAGAACGCAAAAGGAAATACACATAGGAAAAACTTTAAACAACATATTAAAACTTGCCAAACTGACGAAAGCAGAAATTAATTGGGTTCTAGGACATATAGAAATTGAAGGCAACGAAATTGCAGACACATTAGCGAAATAACAGATAAACGAAGAAAATCTAATAAAAAAACAAGATAAGAATGGAGGATGCCATAACACCGAGTAGAACCAAAATGATAGAGGATACAATAAAGTGATACCAGGATATGTGCGCAGAAAAGGACAAAAAATGCGAAGAATTTCAACCCAACTTTGAACCCATACCTTGGCATCAAGACATTGAGGTATCGGCCACTGAAATACGCATAATTAATGTCAAAAGCCCGAGACAGTCAGACATATGATCTTCTCATGCCAAAAATATTCACCAGTAGGTTTGTCCTTAGAGGACCTCAAAACACATTGGAGGGATGCAGACGGGAACACGATTAGAAGAATCATGAAATTCGTAAGAGTGAATAGACTAGAGTTCTAGAATAAATATCCAAGGCCCAAACAATCGGAAATTAAACCCAAGAAACCAATTAAGCCAACCAACAATGTAATGCCAATATGATTCTCGGAAATCGAAAGGAAAAATTAGAGATAAGTAAGCCTCTGAATATGGACAGTGAAACAGAGGTGTCTCTGTCCATAGGAGTTCTCAAAAATTTCACATAAGAAAAAGAAGCAGAATAAGTTCTCATGTTTTTCAAAATGTGGTTCTTGAAAATGGTATGATTACGCCATAAAATATCGCCTACAAACGAAGATGAACAACAAACACATTTCGCAAACATTACACTCGTAAAATCACACTTAAACTTCATCCTGCTCCGCACGGTCCAAAACTCATTTCGATAAATTTTTCATTAACTACTCCCATCACCCCGTTGCACACAGCCACCAACTGGCAGCACTGCCAGGGATGAGTTTTTATGCGATGTTCCGGTTAAAATTATTGCACCTGGCACGGGCCGCACACGATAAAGGCGAAACCTCATGTTTTTGTTCTGACGTCGTGACGAACGAGCACACGAGATGAGTGCGCCGCGGCCACCGGGCAAACACACAGAGCACACACACAGGGGGTTCACCAGGCACACGGCCACCAGTGTGCCAGACAGGTAAAATGTAATGTATAAAGGAAAACTTTCGCTTTAGGTTTAGGTTCCGCATCTTTGCCAGAACTTTCACATGGTTCGGTGCCGAGTGGGAAAGAAATGATGGCATCGTAAGTATGCAGCAGCACGGGAAGTGCAACGGGCCGGGAAACAGTTTTCCTCAACGAGGCCGAGGAAATAGAGAGAGGAGGGGGAGGGGGGGTAGTGATAAGATTGCGATGCCCACAAGGCAAACATGGTACGCGACCCGTTTTCAAGATGCTGCTGAAAGAGCTTCTTATGATATTATGTACAATTTTTTTGTTTGTTGGTTGCTGTTGCTTCTATATTGTTCTATTAATACTACACGCGCACGAAGACTGCCGTTGTATGGGAGAACTCGTTTGCGTGATGCGCTTTTTTTTGTTGCTGCTTCTTGGGATTTTCCGAAAAGCAGCATGAAAAAAAACAACAAAAAAGAAAGAAAGAAAAAGCCGCACGTTACCCTTACCTGATCCCTGTGTTCCTTAAGTTTCCTTAAGAAGCCGTCGTTCCACATGTCTGCGATTAAGCGATGGAATGCGACGAAACCCGTGAACATACGCGCGCTCGTGTGTGTGTGTGTTTCTGGTTAAGTAACAAAATTGCGGCACAATAAATTATGTTTGCCCTCCCGGAGGCTACAGGGAGAAAGCAAAAAAAAACACATGCGTAATGCATCGCCCAACCTGCTGCTACTACTCAACGCTGCCAAGAACCCTCGCAACAATAGAAGGAATGGTGAAGAAGAAGAAAAAAAATTAACCATCCCAGATGGCATATCAGGTCCACACAGTGAGCAACCGTTGCCAAACTGTACCTCGTCGCCGTACCCGTAAGGATTTGTTCTTGTTAAAAAGCTCACCGAAGCACCGAACTACCGTCACACGGATTGGTGCTTTGATGTGCTGCAAATTTGAGATGGTATTTAAATTTCATACCTTCATCAGCAGCTTAACCATTTCACGTGTAACCAGCATATGGGGGGGGGGGTCCGCAGCATATGTGGTTGAAGATTTTTTGTTTTTCGCTTACTTCGTTGTGGAAAATATGCTCAAATTTAATGCACAGCATGTTTGGGGGAAAAACCTGGGAGCGGAAAAACCCAAGGAAAGCGCGTTAACGGGCGATGGAAGAAAAACGCACAAATCTTCTTTGCCGAAGGTAGGCACCGTTAAGACATGCTGAACCAGAAAAGAAAGATGGATGCCTTTTAACAAATATACGAGTGGGGACCTTTCTAAAGGTAAAGCAAAAAAAAAAACACACGTACACACATGTGTGCGTGTGAGGAAAATTCCCAAAGAAGATCACGTTACAAGCGGATCTACATTAACGTTTCTTACATCTGCTAAAGACACCGGCGAGAATAGCTGGAACTGGAAAGCAAATGGAGGAACAAAGTTCGCAATACAGCATACAACATGAGGCGAACATGGTTGATGGTTAGATTAGTTTTGTGGTTAAGATGAATTTCATTACAGGTAAACATATAAAAGGTGAGTCGAAGTTGGAGCAGTAGTAATTACAATTTGTTTTGCATTACTTCTAAGTTGCTTTGTGTATGTGTGTGTTTTTTTTAAACATCGAAAGCTCTAGGAGATTCACGAAATTGCTTTTTTGAACAAGTTAAGCAACTGTTGATATTAAAAAAATAATAAAAAAAAGTTTATTATATTGTGTTTGAGCAGCCCTGATAGGACCAAGCCGATCGGAACTGAACGAAACACGATCGTGTGCTTCGGTCTGCAGGGCTCTCACGAGTGAGCGCTCGGGATGAGAACAGGGGCTCTCATTCCCACAAAAAAAAAAAAAATATAAATATATGTTATTTAGCATTAATAAACCCTCTTCTACTTTAACACCAAAAAACACCACTGGTGTTAAACGCAACAAATAAACATATCCGAAAACTCCGCGACTGAACATACTGATATTTTTGTTTAAATTTTTAAATCAAATTTGATGAAATGTAAATATTTTGTAAATATTATGAAATATAACTTTAAATTACTATTTTGATTAAGTTAATACTTCATATCACATTTACTTTAATAGCTCAACTCCTCAACTCTTATGTAAACAACTTAACTGATTATGACATTCGATAAATTGTTAAGTATTTTGTGTCTTTGTAATGTTGACAGTGCCATGTCACTGACAAATGACCATGTCTTAATAAATATTTTGCGAAGGATAGAAATTTTTAAATAAGTCAGGATTTATCAGTTTACTACTCGGATGAACTGGATACTAACTACCCAATTACTAAAATTTAAAATATTTAGTACAAACTATCTTTGCCACAGCTTTTGTGCTCATGCGAATAAATAAGTAAAGGCGCTTGTAAAGTACGTGGAAAATTACCAAAAAAAGTAAATGAGTCACACAATACATAAATAATTCCTCCGAAGAAGGCAACAAATTTCAACCAGAGCCTTACTATCGACCCGTTGGGACATTCGCTTGCCACACCTGTCGTCTAAATTTGTCTTTCTACACTGATTAATGTAAGATAGCCGGAGCCCTTTCTGCATTAGCCATAACATGCCCCAGAACACAGTTTCCCTTGCCAACGCTTAATGATTGGCTGTCAGTAAGTTTGAGGTTCGTTTTTTTTTGTGTCCTGCACTTCTTCGCCGTTGTTTCTCGCAACGCTGCTGGTCGTAAAGTTGGGACGCGAACCGCGTNCTATCGACCCGTTGGGACATTCGCTTGCCACACCTGTCGTCTAAATTTGTCTTTCTACACTGATTAATGTAAGATAGCCGGAGCCCTTTCTGCATTAGCCATAACATGCCCCAGAACACAGTTTCCCTTGCCAACGCTTAATGATTGGCTGTCAGTAAGTTTGAGGTTCGTTTTTTTTTGTGTCCTGCACTTCTTCGCCGTTGTTTCTCGCAACGCTGCTGGTCGTAAAGTTGGGACGCGAACCGCGTGACCGGCAGGCAAATAAAGGGATAATGGATTTTGGTTCCGGCAAAACCATCCATCTTACTAGTGGATGTTTACTGACAGAGAACATGGTTTACGATTTGCTCGAAGGGTACGCGGTAACATAAAAAAATAATGTCCACTTTAAACAACTTCCACCGTACGTACGCGCCGCCGTGCCTTGGTACAAATGAAGTTTGATAAATAAACGTGTTAAGGATAAGTTTCGCTCGCAAAACACGCACAAATGCGCGCCCGATTGTTGTGCGTGGCAGAAAGGGCACCAACATGAAAGCACTACAAAAGTTTCGGCACACTCGAAGCTTTAATCTAGCAAAAACAAAGATCAATCGTGCTTCCTAACCCGGTAGCTTCGAGCGAGTTTGCGAAGAAGTTAGAACTGATGGACATGATAGTCGACGGTCGTTCGGTGTTCCGGAACAAGCCGAACCAGAAGGCAGAAATAGAAGAAAGTTTTCCATTTCATTTGCTGTGTGCGTCTTTTCGCGCGCACACTTTTCGGGAGTGGGCAACCAATTTTTTAAACCAAATTCTACAGTGGAAGCTTAAGCGTGTAAAATAACAAGTGGAAAAATCGCCACCGAAGCATCGCTTCCCCCACGACAGCAAAGAGTTAAGGAAGCTCAAACCCAAACCATATAAGAAAAATGAGGCAACACAAAAACAAAAAGAAAGCACATCAGAACGGTGGAAACTCTTACGGTGCGTTCGGTTGGAACAAACAAAGGAAATAACTTACACTAAATCAAGTGAACAACTTTTCGCCACCGCTTCCACCGGTGCTTCCGATGCCGAATACTCCCGGGAATCAGAAAGGGGTGAAGGGGATGGGACCTAAAGGGATGAGAAACAATGATGGGATTTCCTGGCCACACCGGACTCGCTGGCACTAGTAGTAGCCATGCCAATGGGCTTATCCTCTTCTCCTTCCGCGCACATCGCCACAATCCAATCCAATCCTTACACATTTTTTCATACACCAACCATGCCCCCCACCCCCTATCCTCTTCCTCTATCCTCTATCCTCTTCCTCCCTACCATCCTTGCAACCTTCCCGGCCTTCCACAGGATAGTTGGAAAAACTATTGGTGTTCCGTTCCGCCATCGCCACTCCATTATTCGACCGAATGAAGCATGAAAGAAGATCTTCCTGTTGATTAAACTTTTGCTTGCGATTTTTCACATCACCCACTCTCGTGCACACACACACACTACTGTAGAACACACTTGACGGTTTGGGGAGTTTGTGTAGCTGTGTGTTTGTGTGCGCATGTACTCGGACTTGACTTTTCGATTTCGAAAAACCTTCACTTGCCCCGTGGAGGGCTTCATATCTTGCAGCACCTCTTTCCCACGTGCAAGCGCAGGGTATATCTCCTGATTACTAAAGAGTTCTTTTGCACGTTTTTCTTTCCAAAATCCATGCCCGGACCTTTTGTGTCTTTTTTTTTTTTGTTTTCGTGTTGGAGTAATAGTGAAAATATTCAACCAACCCGTTCACGTTAGCAAAGAGCAAATGGATGTCTCCACTGGCCGGTTGGCTAGGGGGGGCGGTTGGTACAAATGAGAAAATCAACACACGCGCCCGCCCGCCGGAACTATTTCGAGGAAGAATTTCAAGAATGTGCCGGTAGGCTGATGAAAAATCGCACGGCAAAAGCGACGGTTGGCGGGATGTTTTGTTAAATTCCATGGAAAACTCTTTGCCTTGCGATGGTTTTACATGGGCAGCGCTCGTGCAGCTCTACACGGAGCACGGATTGTTCAATTTTAGGCTACATAAGGACGAGGATGGCGCGCCTGGCGAGGCGAGTTGCATTTTGCTGTCGCTGAGCTGTTAATTCGGATTAGCGAGAGCACTTTGCAGTCTTCGCCCGATGTCGTTCTGCCACTGTATTGTTTGCTTCCCTTGTGTTGATGCAAGCCAGTTTCCCGCAGCTAGCTGTCAACGAAAGCTTTTTTCATTTTATCTTTCCATGTAATACCAGCGTACGGTGGGCATTTATTTAAAATTAAAGTTCGCGGAAGAAAACAGGATTTATTATTTAAAACATGCAAAAATAAGAGCAACCTGTTAAGACGCTGTTTCTAATTTTTTAGGGGCATCTACATAAACCACCACAATGGCAAGTGTCATGTAGGAGGCAAATTTGTATAATCTTTTATATTGCCGTTCTGATTATGTAAATTTACAAGAGGTATTATCAATTAAAAAAAGTTATATTTGCCTTCTTGAATTCTATTTTTTTTATTCGGAAAATATCATTATTCAGAAACTATTATATGAATTTAATATTGTTTTTATAAAAATAAATGTAAAGGCTCTTGTTTAAAATATATGGAATTTATAATACACTTCAAAATGAAAAAAAAACTACGAGCTACAAATATTTTCAAATAAATTTTGAAAATTAATTTACTTGCGGTAACTCAGAGATTAAATTAACTCAGAGCATAGTTGATATTTTCTACCGAAGATCGTTCTCACCAAAAGTATTCTTACTTATGTATATTCACACATTTGCTGTATTTCTCATTGTTGAATATTGTATGCAATTTGATTAAAAATATTTCAATCCATTAAATTGAGATAATTACACAGATTACACAGATAATTCTATTACTCTAAAACATGCACTTAGGGTAGGGTTTCCACAATTTCCTAAAATCATTTCACTGAGTAGTTCCATGCTAAAGAATGGAAATTATTTCGCATCGACAGATATACGCCAAATGGGTTGATTGGACACATTACTTTAGTAGCTACAATGAACAACTCCGCACAGAAACGACTGTCGGTACATGACAATAAGCTTTACTAAAATAAATCGTATAGTTACAATCAACAACGTGCACTATTCCAGTGTCCACTAGCTATATAATGCGCCCTTTTCCCACTCTTTCTGTCGACAGTGGAAAGTGTCTTACACGGTATCGCTAACCCACGGTGGTGTTTTCCCGAGACATATCCCGATCGTGCGGTCGTGGACCTTTTTTTTTCGTTATCGCAAAACTAGCTATGGCACCGATACGTTCACCGTACTGCGAAAGAATAAATTCTTGCGAAATAAACGAACAATGTCGGAGAGCTGACGCGAATGGAAAGCGTACAAAATACGACATATCGTTATCACAACGTAAGCGCCCGATTTGCCATGAAACCACCAGCCAGCCAACCGAAGGAAAATGGTCCAGAACGGGAAGGTGGACGAGGGGTTTTGAGAGAGAGAGAGAGAGAGAGAGAGGGGGGGAGGGGTGAACAGGAACATTTTTACGCTCGCTGGTCGATTGATAATGGCACAATAATTCCAATCCCAACCCGGAGTGGCATTCTTTGGGTCATTTCATTTCGGGATGTGTGTTCAGAACTGTCTGTTCCCTGTTTTGTACGCGTGGGGGGGGGGGAGGGTAAGCACTTCATCTGGGAAAAGAGGGTAGCCCACCAACAAAAGTTACCGTCCCAACAAATGGGCTATCCTTTCCTTATTCTTTTTTACTTCTGTATGTGTGTGTGTTGTTTTCCCTTTTTTCCGTAGAAGTTTGCACAAATTTAATCAGAACCATTTTTCTGATCCGAAACCCCGTACCAATGGTTGGGGCTGTGTTGGAATGGGTCAACACATTGCTCTGCATTAGTGCTCGGTTCGGTTGAACGAATGTATAGAAATGCTCTGAAAGAAGTTTTTTTAATACGAAACAAGCAAAAAGTTTCCATTTTACAGGCGTATATGGATGTAAAACGAGTTCTGACATGAAATGATCCTATATTATTATCTTCTTTAATATGCGTTCTAGAAGAAAAGTGAGCATTATGTAAATTGGGGGATAAAATGGAACATTTGAATCAATCCAAAGAACAACCTTTTTACAATAGCAGCAGCAGGAAGAGTCAATTTCGGTTTAATGTTGTTGGTGTATAATAAGTTTAAAAAAGTTTACAACTTATTTACAATCCCATCCCCAATACAATAGCATTGAATTACCAGCGCACGTGTTTATCATCTCCGTCTGTCCCGAAAAAAAAAAGCAGAACACCCTAAGTCTTTCAATAGCAAACTCGTTATTGACCTTCCGGTTTCAAACTCCATTATCCGAAATTGGTTGATTGCTGTGCGCCACACAACTGTCACGACAAACTTCTACCGGGGATCATTTGATGAAGGTTACCGCCAGTCCCGGAACGGTGTGGGTTGTCATTTTATCAATGCTTGAATAATGATCCTAATTGCAAGTACCGGGTTTTCTTTGTTTTTGCCTTACGTCCCCCGTACAGTATCATTTTTCCTTTCCACCATGAACATGAGCAAATCTCGCTATTGTGCTTTTCTGCCAGAATTTCCATGAAAATCCTTCACATTGGTAATTCTGTGTGAGTAAAACAACAACAACAACAACAACAGTAGCTAAAAGAGCAAACTCAAACCCAGCTGAAGGTTGATCATTTGCAGCTTAAGCATTTTCAAACCCGGATTACCAGCACCTCTCGTTCGCATTAGCTCCACTGGATCGGATGTTGTGGTTGCGAGATGTTCCGAGCGCCTGCAACTGGAATGGAAAATAGGGAAGCAGCACTGCGCACGAACTACCCGGGAACTTGAACATGAAAACTATTGAGTGGCAACAACGGTCATTTGTCCGAAATAGCTTCCTTTTTTCTTTCTTTTTTTTTTTTGAGGAAGCAGCTTTCTATGACCAATACACGGAGGAATACTCGAACACATTGAAAGTCCACCCTGGAGGGAAGCATGCAGACTTGGGCAGAGGAGGAGCTGAGGGGGACAAAAAAAATGCATAGTACAAACATTCGGAAAACCTCCCCGGAAATTATCCGGCTGTTGGTTTTGAAAACAATCCCACCACTGTTTAGCTGAAACAAATTTCCTAAATGGAATTTGAATCCCCGAAAACCCGATGGTACCGGCATTTTGTGGCAAGAATGTAGGGAAAGAATTGGGTAATACAGGATATGCATAGGCAAATGCATTCCTACAATCAACGTTCATAAGCGTTCGGGCCACACGAGGCGACCGATGAGAGACGGAGGAATGCTTCGGGAGCACCGTCTGCAAGCGGTTGAAGGTTTATTTCCAGTTCGCTACCTTCGGATGGTGCAAAAATTTATGCCAATCTGCTACCAGAGGTTGAGCTTCAAATGTGCAGCATTTCGGGTACTGCAAATCGAGTGCTGTTGTGCCGCTTTGAGCGTGCCCCGAAAATTTTCGGATTGTTTTGCTCAAGTCGTGTCCGGAGTGCAGCTTAGAAGCTTCACGACCACAAGAAGGATTGGATGCATCCGGTGGGGAATCTGGGGAGGGAATGATCATCAAAACATCAAGCACCACCATTCGCAAAAACATTCGCCACATTTTGGATGGAAAATACACGCCAGCGCAATGCTTTAATCCGATTCAACATCGGTGAAGCTCTTTGGTAAACTCTAAGCTCGAGTCAAGCGATTTCACCCCTCTACACTTGCTGTCTGGCCGACCGCACAAAACCCCTCACCCCAGTGGGTGGCCGTAACCGATGATGAATCGTCTGACGAGCGGAAAGTTGAAACAGGTTCATTATTTTGAATTTATTGATTCCAGTAATGGCAACCGAAGTGGCGTTATCTGGCAAAACCGAGCATTCGGAGCTTGCTCGCTTTGCCTCGGCGTTTCGGTCGACCCAATGGATCGACTGCTGGATGGATGATGCTCCTGAAAGGCAACATCATTTTTGTGTGCGCGGTAGCAAATTTATGACTTTTTCCTCGCATCACTTCCCTCGGTGTTCCTGGTTTTCCCAAACGCACGTAAGCAAGGAATGAAGAAAAGCTCCTTTGGGAAGGAAGGCAGCGTTCCTGGTGCGGGATATAGTTAAACGTCCGTGAAACAGCTTGCCATTATGGTTTGACCTGCTGCTCTCGCTCGCCGGATCTCGATAGTGATCTTGGTTAGGCTGGGGTTGGTTCCCTGGAGCGTGCAGAAGATTCATGAACCAATACGTTTAGTTACCTGTATGCTTTTGCCTTTTGAAGCGGAAGGATATGAAATCCTGCGAGACTGTTGGGGAACTATAGTTCCTCCCGGTTGCATCGTTCGGTGCACTAGGACGCGTTTTGCTGGGAAGAAATTTATGGGCTGCCGAGCTCTAATTAACCGTTGCGAATGGCGCACGCTAGAAATTAAAAGAAATCCATCTTGCGGGAATGATGCGAAACGTCACATCAGCCTTCTTGGAGGGAAAGTATCGAGAAGGTGGATGAATTTTTGTTTGTGCTGTCTTGATTTAGTATCTTTTATTTGATAATAATTTATACCAAAAATACATTAAAATAGCACATTTCCATACATTTATAGCCCCAGAAATTACGTCTCCGACATGAACTTTGTCCTGAGTTTTATTGGAGTTTAATGAAAGCCTCCAAAGAATTGTTAGCATCCCATGCGTACAGGATGGGATACAGGGAAGAGATATCGCTGCAACGATTGCACCGAAGAGGATTTTAATATTACGCAGCAAAATAAACACGTCAAGTTCTGTCAAGTTGGGCATGCCAGTAAAATGACACCGGACTACCTAACTTGGAAAGCGCGAATTACGAATTTGGATCAATGGTTTGTTTGGGAATACTTATAATCAAGAAAACAGTACAATTCAACAATATGGACGTAAGTTATACACTGCGATTCAGATTATTTATGAACTATTTAACTCTAAATTCTTCACGCTAAATACGTGTCTAAATTCTTCACACTAGCTATCAACTCGCTCCAGAGTTTAAAACATTGTTGAATCTGTACGAGTGAATAAAATACGTAACTCTGTCTTGTATTTCACTAGATAGATAAAAAAGAATTGAGAAAAATAGTAGGAAAATTGAAATAATCACGATACAAAGATAGAAAAATAAGACCTGAAATATGTAATTCCTCTACAAAAATGGTGCAGAACGTTGCATTGTGCTTGTGTTCTCAAGACACAAAAGAAAATAAATAGTAAAAACTTTAAATCATGAAACCAACAGGCCTTGAATTGAATGAGTGCAATTAGCATGCGGTTCAACTGCCGGTTTTCATTCAAATTAAAACCATTTCCATAGCGATGCAAAAATCAATAGAATACTCCATTCAATCTCTTCCCAAGTTACGGAAAGCAGTAAAGGCTAAATTGAATAAACTGTCCATTGCTCCAGATTAGGAAGAAGGGCAATTAAATATTAGTTTGATAATCTATCATCATAAGCAAACCGTTGCTATCTATCGACCACTGGATTGTTCATTTTTGCATTCCCAGCTTACAGTGAATCCCACACAAATACCACTACGGTGGTGCAATATTACAGATACAGAACAGATACAGAACGTTGCATCCAGGTTGGGTTAAACCAGGCGATCGAGAGGGTGAAAACTTTTCAGCAAACAGTACACTCCTTCCGCATTTGCCTTTTCCCGATCATTGTCCGACTACTATTTACAAACGGTATACACATCGGATCGGAATGGTACGAGGTGTATCGGTTACCGGATGGGTAGAGGCTCTTTTCAAAAACAGCTACCGGATCACGTTGTTTACGAGTTACCTGAGTTCATCCAGCAGAGTGAGTTTTTCGCCTTTGAGACATCATCATCATCATCATCAACAGCCACTAGGAAGATGTGAAGTCTCAATTCGGACGATTCCCCTAATAGAGACATACTTTTTTATTATTGCACCCCAAACATGCGACAAACCTGAGCCCTGTTATCAAATCGAGCAAATGAAAAGCTCGTTCTTTGTAACGAGAAGTGCTGGCCACAGCAGCTGCTGTTCTGGTTCGAATAATCGATAAAAATTATCCCAACTTCCGTCGAAGACGATCAATGCGCTCACGATGCTATCAGCAATACTGGGCCTTTCATTTCCACACAATCTAAACACCGATAGTTGACTGGGAGCTTTCGGCAAACACAAATAAAAGGAGAGGGCATCGCATTTATGTGGAGCGTAAATGGTTGGGCTAATCCCTCATAAAAAGAGTTTTCCGACTAGGAAGTGAAAATATGCTTATTTAATCCGGTGCTGAGATTTTGCATGTGCGGTGCATTCTACAACGCAGACGATAGACGGCTCCTTCCACTGCCACTTGGCACTAGGAATGTTGTGTCTGGTAAGCGTCTGGAACTCGGATTAGACAACCCGCCCCGTTTAAACTAACACCATGTAAGGGGAACTCTCGGAAGTCGGAAACCGGAAGTAAATTACTGGCATTGTACGGTGCTTGGCAATGGCCGGAAAACGGAACTGCATTGCACAGTGGTCAGCATCCAGGGGTGTTGTGTATGCTAACCCACCGAACGTATGAAAGCCCATTTCCTTCTCTCCACCATACCCGGTTCGCTGGTACATGTTCTACAGACCCACCTGGTGTTGAGACTGGCGAGATCATACCTATCCCACCGCTCGGTCGGTATGACAGAGAATGAGAAAACCGGTTGAATAGTTGTTTGAATTTTGGGCAACGCATCCACCCCCACAAGGTAACTAACATACCAAAACGTACAGCTGCCTTTCCCCGAAGGTAAATATATCGCTAGAAGTGGAACAGCGCCAAATGGTTGGGCATTCAGCAAACAACGAGGAACAGTGACCGAAAACGCAATCAACTTCGCTCCGTAAACATGCCCTCGAGTAAGCTTTGTACAAGGCACAGTAACGGTGTAACACGACCAATGGGGCTTACTTATGGTCCTCTAAGTGTACGATCGGGATATTCGGGGAACGCTTCTCGCAAGTAGGTGCCTCAAGTGCGTCACAAAACCATACGCAGATGTGTAAGGCAACATCGGATGCGTTTCGAGAGACCCAATTTTGGGAAGAACCATAAATTCATTAAGTCTCCATTGAATGACTAGGTTCGTTAAAGTTAAGCATAATAGTTGCATGGGTTAAAAAATGGCTACAGCAATTGTTTTCATTTCTTAACTTAGCACCATTGAATTCGCTTCGAAGGATATAAATAATATAACAGACAAACATTACCATAACAACATAAAAAAGACCTGCGGTCAACCTTTCACCCAAGCAAAAGGAAAACTGTCCCCATNGAGAGACCCAATTTTGGGAAGAACCATAAATTCATTAAGTCTCCATTGAATGACTAGGTTCGTTAAAGTTAAGCATAATAGTTGCATGGGTTAAAAAATGGCTACAGCAATTGTTTTCATTTCTTAACTTAGCACCATTGAATTCGCTTCGAAGGATATAAATAATATAACAGACAAACATTACCATAACAACATAAAAAAGACCTGCGGTCAACCTTTCACCCAAGCAAAAGGAAAACTGTCCCCATACTTACTTGATGCGATTGTGCACGAGCAGCTCGGTGATACTCTTGCCCAGCTGCGTGTAGGTCGTCTCGACGAAAACCAGCACCTTCGGATCGATGCGCAACCGTGCCTCGGACCGATGGTCCGGCGTTAGCGCACCATCGATTGCGGTTTTGCCGTTCAGCATCCGGCAGTGGATTTGTGGCGCCGGTGGCCTTGCATCACGATGCATCAGACTATGGGTAGAGAGAGAGGTGCAGAAATGGAAAGAAATGTATTAAAATCGACTCACCACACCCAATTCCATTGTTGCTTGATTGAAAGACGTGCCCGGGTACGGGTGAGGACAAAAAACTTAGCAGACACCATCACTAAACTATAACAATGGAGAGAGAGAGAGAGAGAGAGAGAGAGAGAGAGAGAGAGAGACTGTTCCACCCCCAAATGGTGAGTTTTCCGTTGAAAACCCTGGGCGCTTCAACCCATCTTCCAGGGATCTAAGCGACATTAAATAGTCCTTGTTACAGCGTGATAGCGAGGACAGCGGGTACGCGCAGCGCTACTACGTTGGGAACAAACAAACGTTCCCTAGTAATCGCTTTTGTGGTCAAGAGGATAGAGTTTGTCACAAACAAATCGTCGCTTGTTTGTCCTGTGCACTCTCTGTTTTAGACGAAAGCGCTGCTCCATTCATTTCCCAGGACACACTTGTGTCTCACTTGTGCCGTGGAAAGTGGGACCCACACACTCGAGAGCCTGGTCGGATTTTTGGTACCAATTTCCATTTCCATTTGCATACTACTGTTCACAGCCACTTGCCCGTACACCTGTGCTGGTTAGGGGTGCTGCCGTGGTACACCGTGTAGAAGTATTTTTGGACAGCGCACGAACGATCCGGACTATAATTTTGTTACAGCACCAGTGTTTAGTAGGTTTAGCGGGTTTAGTGGTTCGATAATTAATTGGCACTGGTTTCAGTCGGATGTTTTCCGATCGATCCGACTTGACACAGATCGACTAGGGTTGCGCTGATGGAATTGGAAACGTCATGAAAGGAAAGCGTTACGGTCAAATGGTTTTTTTACGGTGACGCGTTAGTGTAACCACGGTTGAACGTTGCTCAGAGCTACTGAACTGTAATTGTAGAAGCATTCGTTGAGTTAAACGAAAGTGATTTGCCCATCAATTAACGAGCTGCAGGCCTGTCACGATTTAATAGTAATAGCAAAAAAGTAGTTGTACTAGTGGTTGAGAGCATTGCACATGAAGCGTGGTGTGAAATATAAATTGATGAATTAAATTAAAATGCAAACACACGACTGATGTTGGCGTGTTTGAACCATAGTTAATAAAGTTTTCTTTGACTTTAATTAGTTTCTAACTTTAACTTTAATTTAATGTGAAGACTAGAACAGAAACTACTGATTCATCTGAGTTACTCCTATTTTGTAAATTTAGTCTAAAATCGTCACGAAAGAACCGATATTAAATGTCGGTTAAACTATTCTTCAGGATGGACCATCTTACTATGTAAATGTAAGGCTAGCATATAAGTCAACCTGGTAAATCAATTAATCAAGGAAACCCATAAATTACCATACCAATGTCTTTGGTTTTAGTGTCATTAGGAAATGCCACTATTTAATAAAGGAGTTAGCTAACCGATAGTCTAAAAATGTACTTTAGCGTAGTTTTGTCCAGGATATCCTACAAATATTGGTTACCTATTGTGTGGAATTACCTACTTTAATTTTTTCTACATTCATTCCGAACATTAATACAGTTTTCCTTCATGATTGGCCACTTTACACCGTCCTGGGTTTTTACTTTTATTCTACTTTTTTATTATCCTTCTTTCTTTATTCTTTGGGCCGCTCCGGGGTTTCAGTTTTCCTTAACAAATAATTGAAGTTTATCATATACCAATACTTTAACGGACAAAAATGTTGTGTTTAAAAGTATCTTCTCAACCTAATAGAATGAAGGAGGATAAAGGGATATTTTCCGACATATATTGATTGAAAGATACATTTTTGCTCTAGAAAAATCGATGCAGTAGACTACAACTGCTACTGATCATCGCGAGTCGCGACACGAAGCCAATGAAACTGTTAAGAGGCTTAAGTTGTTAAGAGAAACTGTTAATAACAATAACTATTTTCAACAACGGCTGCTCAAAATTATTGTTCTGATTAATTTGCTGGCGCTTCGCTCCGTTGCGACTCATCTCGCTCGGTAATTAGCGACTTAAACTTCAGCCGCTGTATCAGATTAGCAATTAAATTCAGACGTTGCCCATTGCCCTATCCACTCAGTTCATAAAATTAAGTTTTTTCCACAAGTAGCTGATGGTGGGCTACTAATTTGATAAAAATGCCATAGAAAACCTAATCGAAAATAAATTTCAAATTAATTCGACATGTGTAACTCTGTTTGAGGGCAAATTTGTCAGGACAGCTACTATGTTCATAGTTCAACATGACTGTACTGCAATCAAACGTGCTAACGCAGTTGATAATCACAAAATCCAGAAGCATGCAGCATGCAAAACGATACTCCTTTTGCATTGAAAAGCCCGCATACAAATATGCAGCACCACCGTAACATGATATAATGTGGCTTAATAAATAAGAATGGCCAATTACATTTTATCGATAGACACATCAGTAATATAAATCACAGCAGTATCCTTTTATGAGGTTCTGTTCTGCTTTTTTTCTTTAAACGTTAAACATGATCCAAACAGCAAACAACCGCCCACCGAAAAGAAGCGAACCATTACCAGCACCGTAATAACAGCGCTTATAACAGTGTAGCATTTTACGTTTGATGATTACGGGTCCCGGTAATTTACAGCAAAACTCCATGCTCCACGGTCATTAAGTATCGATTAGTAACCTAACCAAAAAGAAAAAAAAAACAGATTCTTTCACGAGATGCTACAGGGACGTACAGAGAAGGAGTCGTTGTACGTTTTTTTGTGTGAACAATTCATGAAAAAAACAGTACACAAACCAACAGCAAAACAGCGACAGAGGCTCTCGCGCGCCATAATTATGCTGCGTAATATCTTGTGCGCGATCAAGCACAAGTTTTTGCGTCGGAAAATGGTGCAAGGGCGATGGAAAACGCGTGGAAAACGCTTGTAGCCTTGCGTCGGGGGTTGGGAAATATAATCAAAAATCTGATAAGTCGTTGAGTGTTTCCGTACCATCCGAACGCAGGCAGCGGACGTTTGAGGGAAGTAAATGCACATCACTTTGGTTCAATTTGGCAGAAATTGGCACGAGAACAACCGAACGACAAAACGGAGGGGGGAAGCAAATGGGTGTATGGTGTAGAGCTGGCCTGCAACCGAAGCAAAGCAGAAAACCCTCCCGGCTCGCCGACGGCCAGTGGGTGAAAATTGCAGACAAATTCTTTGCGCTTCTTTAGCGTGGCTAGCCACTTTTTCCTTCAGGACGCTGCAATGATGCATGGAAGCAAAAGAGGCTCTCTCTGGCTGGTGCTGCATGATGTCCCGCCGTACCACGGACCAACGATGAAGCCGATGCTCTTTTCGCTTGCAAATCTTGCCGTTGCCTGTGGTCCGGGGAGGGGGGGGGGGGGGGTGGCAGATGGGTTGGAAGATAGGTTCGGGTTCGGGATCGGGTTGGCACACCGATGTGCGACGTGAAAATGCACCGACCGGCAAAGACCGAAACCGCAAATGCTTCCCCTTCTAAGTGGTTGCGGTGCACGACACGAAGCCGCAGCATTCGCAGCGCGCTGAGAAATTCTCCATTATAACGTAATTAATTTAAATTTATGCCTTATTCAGTGCAATAATAAGCAATTAGCGAAACCATCGACACTATCTTTACCCTGCTGCGGCTCGGGGCTGCTGTGCCGTCGTGGCGGGTTGGTTCACTCGCGACGCGCTGCTGGAAAGATAATTGCACTTCTTCTTTTGGTACTTTTTTTTCCCTCCTTATCAAATTCAGTTTTCTTCAACCCAATTTTGTTCGACCGTTTCGATAATAAAGGGAGCACGAAAAGCGAACGAGCGGGGAGGGGGCGAGAAAAAAAAGAAGCTATCTGCCAATGAAAGAAATGACAAGCAAAAAAGGCATTTTTCGTCCTTTACATTTATTCTATCCCATCGTGCAAGCGAACACACACAGCCCAGACATGCATCGATTTTATCTTGAAATGCAATTTTGTGCCATCCGTTCCCATCCTTCGCACTTCGCTCTACAGAAAATCGTATGAATTATGCACAACCTTCAGCGGGCTGCCATCGATGCAAGTGATTGAACGGGATTGCCAGAAAAATGGAACGACACGATCAATCGAGCAAATGGAAAATCGGAATTTATACCCGTCATCTCATTTTCATCATCTTAACTGGATGAAGCACAAGAAAAAAAAGGAAAAGAGAGAGAGAGAGAGAGAGAGAGAGAGAGAGAGAGACACTTCAACGAGAAAATTGAATTCACGATAAGAAGAAAAATGAGCAATCTGATTTTTTTCTACCCCACAATCGCAAGAAACATGTGTATGGGGTAAATTAAATTTTCCTATTTCGAGAAGCATTTTCTTACTGAGGAAAAACAATCTGTATTTAATGACATATAAAAAGACACAAAAAAAATAGGATGAAGCACTACAGAATGGAAATTAAATGCACATTCAACCTAATAGCCAACACAAATGAGTTGGACAGGATGAACAAGAAACAAACCAGAACAAAATTTGGCGTTGGTAATTAAGAACACATAATGACCAGGCAGAGATGTTGAACCGTAATAAACAACAGGAAAAGGCGATTTCTTGTACAGTTTTTGTTCGGTTGTTTTGTTTTTTTTTGGGCATTCATTACCACCGAAAGCCATATGGTGCTCATTAAAAATATCATTTGTTCGAATGTGAAGAAATGCTTTTTTGTTTTTGCTACCGCCAACGGTCTAGCACAATAGAATATGCTGAGAGGGAAACGTTTTGGTTAAAAGAACGAACAAAATAAAACATATCGCACAGTTATTATTTATTTGCGAGTGTAGTAGCATACATGCTCTGGCGAGCATCCGTTTCCGGCAAGAGCTGTGGCTGCCACCCTGCAATGGTACATTGACCATAGAAAAATTGAAAAGGAAGTTTGGTGCCACAGAGCGCGGGCTTGTACCGAATAGGAGTTTGTTTGTTTTTTTTTTTGTTATACCATCATGATCGCCATACGTCTGCCGCCATCACACCTCCTCGCGTCTTTGGGATCATTACAATAAACTGAGATTTTTTACGGTGCCCGGCTATGGAGACTCATATATCGAGAGGCTCTAGCAAGGGCACCCGCTGAGTTTGGAATGAGAAACATTTATTGCACACACATATCCCACCATCATCATCGTCATCGGTGGAAAGCTCGATGAACTTGTGCCAGATCCTTCCTCCAAACATCCTCAAAAAGAGGGGATAACATATCGCTCACCGTTGGTGGGATGGTAAGAACTTTTCGGAGCTGCCCGGTTGCTGCCGTTCCGTACCATTTCATCCATACCTCGGCATCGGTGGGAGTTATGAATATTTGCCAGCATTTGTATGCGCTATTCCACCATCTTATCTGCTGCGCTATGCTCGAACGCTTGAACCAGCGCAAACTGAGCAACTTCGCGTACGCCTGCCGGCAGGATCCTTCACGCGGCGCATACTCTATTCTGACCGTGTGTATGTGTGTGTGTGTGTGTATATGTGTGTGTACATGTACGTGAGGAACTTACACACGCCTTCATGCGCTTCCGGCAACTGCGCTCCCTGTTGGCTGATTGAATATTTGGTTCCACTCGGGGGTACATTGCTTTTGCTGAGAAGGATTCACATGGTTGAAATAGTTTTTGGTCATCCATGCTGTTTTTTTTTTGGCTTTCGATAAAGTACCGAGGAAAAAGTGGTTTTTATTGAGCAATTTCTTACCGGAAGTAGAAGAGGTAGTGTCTTTGTCTGGTATCGATACGTGAAAATAGTGGCAATTTTTTGTAGGTTTAAAGAGTTTATTAATTTACCAGATTAATGAAAAATTACGATCGATCGACATTAAAAGTTTTTCGTTGAGTTCAATCGTAAAATCGGTCCTGAATTGTGCTCATTTAATAAACCGTTTATAAAGTGGAAAAGATTCAAGATCTACTTAGAAGCAATCCAGTTCAACTTGAACAGATTTCAGGAATGAATAAACGATTACCAACGTATCCTTTAAATCTCTGCGATACGATTCGATTGATTTGATAATACTGAACAATTAGGTGTTATCGTCTGTACTTGATAATCATTAGTTTGCACTATTTTACAACGGAGTTGTTTGGAATTGGATTTCAACGATGGACCTCTTTTGATAATTCTAATAGAAAACCTAATAAAAATATCGATAGCAAAGGGACTATCCCAAGGGACTCCAATTTATTTTAAATAAATAAATAAATAGTAAAAAGGCACTACAATACGCATATAATTATAGCTTCAACATCAATAATATATGAAAGGATATTCCATTTCCCAACAGAAATCCCCTATGAAATTACTCCAAAATGCTTAAAGACCTAACAGCCAGGGAATAATATTTTCTATATCTTTATTTCCACAAGACAACACAACTGGTTCAATTGTTGGCTATTGTCGTTTTGACAATGTTAAGAGAAAACTAACTATATAAATCTTGTCATCTATCTTTTTGGACAAAGTGAGAACATTATTTTCTTCGTTACTAAGCGTGTTTTCCATGGCGTGATCAGTCAACTATACCAATTCTTGTTGAGCTGAAACATGGTGAAGATGTTGCAGTACCTACATACTCCAATAGATATACGATTTATTTATAACTTTGATAAAAATTTAAACCATTGAGTTTTCGTAGCATCCTATTTTTGCTTGTACAACATTCACCAGAAATACCAAAATATATAAAGATGATAATATCTAAACTTAGATTGCGATGCACAATCCAGTTGTCACCGCGGTAAAAATAGTAATTAAAGCGTTACCGTTGACGATACTATAAACTTTATTTCTTAACCAAGACATAAAACTGTCACCGGAATGGTATTCAAAAACATTCCTGCATTCGATCCATTAAAACGTCACAAAACCTAACCCATCACAAACGCATCTGCACACCGTGAACCCGAGAAGGCAAGCAAATTCCAGTCACGTTCCAGCTCGGATGCTCTAGATTCGGTGCGGTCTGGATTTATATTTAGAAAATTGTGTGACGGATTAGCCTAAAAGTGGAAGCGAGTTCCTGTTGTCTAACGACAAATAATAATAATAATAATAATAAAAAACAAAACGTTTCGTTTTTATTAAATCTGTACCTGAAGGCAAAACAAACAAATAGCTGGGAATAGAACCTAATGCTTTTCCGCATACCGATGCTAGGTTGGGATAAAAATTCCACACAGTTCCGGATAAAATCCGCTTCGCGATTGGGAGCAGCATCTCGATTCGTCGAGAGCGCGGGAAACAAACGGTCGGGATTTTTAAAGTGTTTCGAAGCCGTTTGTTCGACGCAGATATTTAAACGTCGGTCCTGCTGCTGGAATGCTTTTGCTTTGGAAGCGTTCTTTGCTGGTGTGTTTCTTTTATTTTATATGTTTTTCTACTAGCGCCATGTTCCGTTGCTGTCCGCTGCAATACCTTCGGAATTGAATCATGTGCAGGTATGATCCGTGGATGTTACCACAAATCGTACAAGAGTGCAAGAAGAAAGAACCATCCAATCCATCCACTGCCGACATCAAACGAAACGAGTGTACCAGACACGGTGGCCGCAGCACGGAAACGTCAAGATGGATGTACGTATTGTGCGGCCAGGATTCGGCCATCCCAGTCGAAGATTCGCCCAGTGCAGGGACACCACTATGGTGCGGTGTCCAAAAAAAAAAGGCATCATCACGAGATTCATGAGCGTTTGATGGTGGAAGGTGCATGATTTCCTTCTCTGTTTTCGTAACGATGAAAAACGAATCTCTTTTGGTATAGAAGTCGATTGCAATATAGAGAAGCAACAAAAACGACGAAAAAGCTAGATGGGAAGATGATTTTCTCGCAATGTGGACGGCACACAGCAAAGAAACGAAATTGGAGTGATGGAATGTTACCGAATGGGAATGGAAATGTGGTTCCCGTAGCCGAGGTTTTCTTTAGATTTTTTTTAAGCAACACGATCGAGAGCATGCAATGATTTCGTTGTTCGAGTCAAAAGTGCAATTTTAGTTCCTGTTCCTGTTGCGGCGCAGGCTGCCGGTGTTTGGGCAGGCTTGCACTCACTCCCATCCCTTCACCGTACAAAGGGGGTTAGTGA
The DNA here is from genome assembly GCA_018908115.1 of Anopheles rivulorum. NCBI lineage: Eukaryota > Metazoa > Arthropoda > Insecta > Diptera > Culicidae > Anopheles > Anopheles rivulorum. Next base: position 30,945,258 of record CM032178.1, on the reverse strand, counting down.
TTTTCAATTTGCACTCGAGAGCGAGAGAGAACAGCCGAAACCGCTGCCACACGATCCTGTCTGCCGGCGATCCATTTCACCCGCAGACCGGCCACAAGAGTTTTATGGTTCGGATTTTGCTGTGCATAAAAGTGTGGGACGGAGGGAAGAATGTTCATTTTTTTTCTGTATGTTGTAGCTTTCACATCTACCACACAGCTACCGTCGGACCAGGCTGACGCTGACTTCGGTTATGCGAAGTGAAGTGCCCACTGCAGTTTTGCCTCTTTTTTTTCCCGAAAGCAAAGTCTTCCTTCCATCCATATCAACAGTCCCTCTTTCGGTTGGGTAAGAACGAAAGAGAAACCGGTCAAAAAGGACTTGCCATTTTGCAGGCAGTGTGTTGCATGCAGTTCTTTTTACCGAGTTATTTTTGTTGTTGTTTTGCACTTGACCGGAAGCGATAAAGAAAGCGCACCGACGGAAACGCAGCAACACACAAATTCTTCAGCACAACGAGCAAAGAAGTCAGGCTGGGGAGGAAGATTATTGTTTTTTTTTCATCTTCTCTCTCTCTCTCTCTCTCTCTCTCTCTCTCTCTCTCTCTCTCTCGCTCTCTCTCGATCACTAACTTTCCCTTTGGCTACCTCAACCTGACCGGCCATAATTTGCATGCAGCACGAGTGATGCTGCTTATACATCTCGGGGCAGGCAACTATGACTATTTCCCAGCATTATAAACCCGCAGGAATGCGCAACAACGGGGCTAAAATGCTGGCGGTACGGCGGACACCGGGTACCGGCAACGCAATAACATCGAAACGAACTTATTTTCCAACAAATATGCTTGTTTTCTACAATGCCTTNCTCTCTCTCTCTCTCTCTCTCTCTCTCTCTCTCTCTCTCTCTCGCTCTCTCTCGATCACTAACTTTCCCTTTGGCTACCTCAACCTGACCGGCCATAATTTGCATGCAGCACGAGTGATGCTGCTTATACATCTCGGGGCAGGCAACTATGACTATTTCCCAGCATTATAAACCCGCAGGAATGCGCAACAACGGGGCTAAACGCTGGCGGTACGGCGGACACCGGGTACCGGCAACGCAATAACATCGAAACGAACTTATTTTCCAACAAATATGCTTGTTTTCTACAATGCCTTTTCTGTATTATTATTTTTTTTCTTATCATCATCTCCATATTATCCTTTTTCTACCATTGGCACAATGCAAAAGTTTGCTGACTTTGAACGGGCTCAACATCCTCGGAACGAGTGCGCAAATCAAGTTAGGTCATAGTAGTTGTTGTTGTTGTTTTTTCTTGTGCATTTTCCTTCACTCCATTATTGCACCCACAAACATAGCAACGAGGTGACGTTTGTTCACGTCAAGTGCGCTTGATTGGCGAATGAATTGTCGATCGTTAGCGATATCTTGAGATCTTTTTGTGTGTTCTGGTCTTTTTTTTCCCCCCAATCGGTCTTCATGGATGATTATTACGATTGTGAAGCACACAATTTACTAACAATGAACTGTTCTTTATGAAATCTTCAATCTATGAAGTTGTGGCAAGGAAGGCTCCAAATAAAATATCTGTTCTTTTCAGGAAGATTTTTTAAATAAAAAATGATATTAAGCGATTTAAAACAACATTAAAATCTTAAAACCAGACATCCATGACAAATACATTCAAACTAAACACACAATAATTACTGCGAAAATTTTAATCATTATAACGACACAAAAGCATCTTCTGTTTACAATTCAAAACAACCAGGCTTGAATTTGACGTTTATGAAATTGAAGTGGTATGAGTTGACATCCACACACAAGGTGTTGACAATGTGGCTGTTTATGTAAGTAAGTTCACTATGGAGTTGACATAGAAACCAATAATGCTGAGATCTATGGCAAAAGCTATGATTTCATTCGAAAAAACGCTGTAATTTACGTTATTATGGATTTGTGTTATGGCTTTTGGTTTTATACACTAAAGATAATGGAAACTGAGTGGTATCTGTTCGCCGGAGCTAGAATCGAAAATTTCTAGTTACGCACTAGTTCGAAATATGCAGTTTTCATCCAGATTTAAATCAGCAAAAACTCTGCACGAAAAGGTGAAGAATTTCACTCTCAAACAGCATATAAAAATCTATGAACGAAGGATAATTAGCTTCGATTAAAACATGCAATGCAACATTTGCAGTAATACATATTTATTTGATAGATATGCTGATTTTATTCGGGCGTGAAAATGTTTAATTCAAATCCACTTTTCTCATTATATACGCGCACGTGGAGAGAAAGCACTACTAAACTATGTGTACTCTACCGTACATTCCGAGTCCTTCAGTTCTCACATGGCCGCTGAAAGTGTTTCATCGTACGGGTTCAAAAAAAAAAACGCACAAAAAAACGACATCATCATAAATGACAACGACCTACACCGGACCGGCGCTACCGGGGCCATCGATTGTTGGCGCTTGAATCGAAGCGATACGACCGGCTCCATTCCGACCTGTCCGGGCGGTCAGCAATGTGTGTTTGCAACTTGGGGAATGTTCATGCATAATGCAAGCGGTCAATCAAAAACCTGGAATGCCAATTTTTGTGCTTTTGTGTACCGAGCCACAGCTAGGTACCCGGAAACAGCGCGCGAGAAACGTTCGGCGTAAGCCATCCAGCCACCGTCAACCAATCGACACGTCACACGCCGGAAGTACGGGAGGTGAGTTATGCCCATAATTCAAACCTGTGCCGCACACAAACAGTCGGAATGTCTAGCTAATTATCCTTCATCATCGCGCGAAGTGTATGTGACAGGCAAAAGAGGGCTTCGGGAATGTGATAGAACTTCAGCTTCAGGGAAGCGTGATAAATAGTCAGCTTTATGCTGCTAGAATGTCCACCCCCGAATGGGTGGATTGCAAGTGTTGGTGGGCAGCACACAACGATCACAGCCCAGCCTATACCTCCTTCCATCCATCAATCAACCCGTAATGCGACCTCCCATCCCGCCCAGTCTCGGCTACCCAAAACTCGGTAAAGTGATTGAATAATGAATTTATGTCGTACGGACATTAACGTCCAGTGAAGGGTGGCAAAATACGCTCCCACACGCCCACTTTGCGTGCCCACACTCGAAAACCCCTTCGGGACTTTTGATGACCACGGAGGCATACAGTCACCGCATCCCACCTGTGATGGTGGTCGAGTTTTTACTCACAGCAACGAGAAACAAAAAAATATGGCGGTAAACCGATGGAGATTGTTCGGTTTCTGGTGCATTTAAGCGAAGCGGAAATTAGCTGGTGCCGCACTACCAACGATGTGGTTTTAATAAATATATCAAGCGTAAATAGAAAATCGTTACTTCTTTTCCACCACTACTGCCGGTTGCCCTCTTTCATGGTGTATCTCGTTTTTTCTTTCATTTCCCTCTTTCGGGCACATAGCTTTATGGCCGCGGGTGGAAACGTTTACTGTTTGAATTTAAATATTTGATTATTACATTTGCTGCCCTTTTGACCGGGAACCGTGGAGGCGGGTGTTTATGGCATTAAGCTTCTTGTTTGCTGTTTCGTGCACGTGAAATTAGTTTTCCCAAACTAGCAGAGTGCCCGCCTCGAGCAGTGAAGCAATCAGTCAACAAATGCACCAAAATAGTACACATGCTGCGAGAGTGTGGCAAATGTTTAATTAAAATTTGTTATTATTTATTTAGCTAAATGAAATAGTTCGGTCGTATTGAAGTCGGCAGGTTAGATTTACCACGAGAACTGCCTTTCCGGTTATTTTCATTGGTACACTTCCGTTTAACCATATTAATTAGTTTAAAAACTTTTTTTTTATTCACGTTACAACGACAAGGCCGTGTATTTCAAGTTTAAAAAAATAAATTATAAAAAAATTCAGATTTTCAACTGTTTTTTTTTAAATTTAAACCTCAATATAAAAGCGTTTCATGCGTTTGGTAGATCTAGTTTTAATATTTAAACGAAGATATCATTACTCAATTTTATTTTTTAAATAAACAAAATATCATCACAATATAAAAAAAGCAAAATAAAGTGACACAAAAACACAATGACAGAAAGCAAACTAACTATAAATTATACTCGATTATTTATCAATAAAAGACGATGTGATCATTATCTGTGTTTTTCGCTTATTCGACAAAGGTCAAGTTCCGATGCGAACTAAAACTTGACGTTCAACTGGAATCGCGAACTCGTATAATTCGCAGAATTATACAGTACACAGTATTATTTAATACAAAATATAAACATTTATTACGACGAAGTAAACATCATAAAACTGGACGCCATTTCAGTAAAACATCTCAACCCCACATCAGAATTATTATGAAATTTCCTTTCACACACTATGCACACAAAACGATACGCTGATTGCATTGGAAGATATGCCACTTTATTGCTTTCGTAATACACTCCACTGCTGCATAGCTACACATCATCATCACTAGTCCTCGCATCGGAAGTACTCTTGCCGGTCGAGTGCCGGGGCTGTTGCTCAACCTGCAACTGCAACCGATGCAAGTCATCCGCAAGCTGATGCACCGTGTTGACCAACCGCTGATTCTCATGCGAAACGTTCCGCAGCAGCTGTTGCTGACGGTGCATTTGTGCGGCTTGGCGATCGAACATAAAGTCTAGCACCGTGTACGTGCAGCAGATCTCACTGATCCACCGATCGCGGCAGGTCGCATCTTTTCGCACGACCTGTATTTTGCGCGCCTCGATATACTGCGTGATCGTTTGCAGCCAGCCACAATTCCAAGGATTCTTGCGCAGTGACACCACCGTAACGGCCGGGAACGATTCCTCAAAGTACGGCACGTACGAAAGCTTGTTCTTGCTCAGCGAAAGCGTTTGCAGCTTCGGGAAGAGCAAAGCGGACCGGGAGTCGAGCGTTTTGATGTGGTTGTCATAGATCGAGAGAATTTTAAGTGTACCCGTTGCGTTCGCCAACACCTCCATGTCAAAGTATTCGAGCGAGTTGTTGTAAAGATACAGCTTCTCCAAGCCCACCAGAAAGCGGATGTTGCGCGGTACATTGATCAGCCCATTGTGCACGATTGAGAGCACCTTAAGTTCACGGTTCTCTACCGGCTCCACATCAAACTCCGTCAGTCCGTTTCGTTGGACGTTGATCTCCGTCAGGTTCGTCACCGGTATGAACAGGTGCTTGATGCTGGTGCTGTTGTACACATGCAGCTGCCGGGTGCTGCCCAGCAGTGCAAAAATGTCCTTCCCGAAGTACGGTATTGCGCCGGATTTGATGAGCAGCGTTGGATGGCGCGGAAATTGCACCCGCATGTCGGCACTCGAGTCCCCACCGATGCCGTTGGTGGACACATCGAGATGAACGTTCTCTATGAAGCAAAATCCGGCCTCATTTATAATGGAGCACTTGTAGTTCTTGGTCTGTGCATGGCAAATGCAACCGGACAGTGTTAGAAGCACGATTGCCTGTAGCAGACGCGAGATCCGGACAACCATCGCGAAGGGAGCACGGATTACGGACACGAACCGACCTGGAAGAAATGCACAGCGAGACTGTGGGGGAATAGCCCTGGAATGCAGCCCATACCGGACCGCACCGTGTTGGACTTCTGTGAGGAAACCTTATCAGCAGATGATGCTCCTGCCGCTCTCGACGACGTCAAGATGGATTAATCGGTGGCGACAACGTCAACCGACCCTTTCTAGCTAATGGAAGAATCGTTTCGTGAGCAACGCGAATCTAAACAATCACACTCCGGGCACATTAATGGAAAACAGCTTATTAGAAATTAATCTCTGTTTACCGATCCGGATCAAGCGTACTACTGTGCGGAATCGGGAATCAAAAGATTTGAGTACGCATCGGCTGTACGTTCAGCCAAGGTTACACCTTCCTTCTTTGACGAACTGCACCGTAAGGGTTTAATGACGGATTGAGTTCAGAACCCGTAGCGAAATTGTTTACACTGACGGGGAGCAACACACTACCAGCCCTGCCGGTTCATCATCCTCCCTTTTCCTCTCTCCCAATTTAAGGGCATCCCGCATCGGATAACGACCCTGTTTAAAGCCGGACAGCGGTTGAGCAAGATAAGCTTGTCCACAGGGTACTTCAACGACGGGCGCTTTCCGAACTGTACAAATACAACACTTCCGAGACGACGAGCGTCACCGAGACAGTTGGTACGGAGTGCTGTGGTGGCGCAGATTTTCGCCGCTTATCGGACGCATTCTAGGTGATAATTTACCCGATCCACCCAAGACCATCGCCGCAATCTGGTACGCGGCAGTGTCAGGCAGTACGCGCCCGAACAGATACGGTGTGCGCGCGTGATAAAGGCAATGGAACACATCACATCGTTGCTTCGCATCTAAAAGCGGGCGCACGCCCGTCCGTAGTTTTGAAAATCGTTCTGTGCTCTTTGCATTTCCGCTACAGGTCGGATCAACGACGGAAGTTGAAAAGTTCGTCCAAAAAACCCCGGAATTGCCTGTTTTTCGTCCTCTATTTCGTGCAAGCACTTTTTGGCGGATAAGGACGTAGCGAGCGACCATTCGAAAAGGGTACGGGTTGTTTGCTGTGCGGGAAGTATTTAATTCATTAAAACTTTCCGCCTTTACGTACGACGCCACGACTTCATCCGTTTTGCTTTGTGGAACGCTTTTGTTGGTAAGATTTGGTACGTGGATAGTGTTTGTTGGTTTGTTTGCTGTGCACTGGGCACAGGGAAAAAGCTGTAAGGGTACTAAGAGATAGAACCGAATATTCGGCATGGTGGTTAGTAATTCTTGTTAGTTTGTATTTTAACCGAGTTTCGTTTTGTTCTCGTTGCTTAGGACTTTCGATGCTGCATTTTGTCAATGCGTACTAATTTCTTTAATAGTTACGTTTAAGAATTAAAAAGGTATATCAAATAATGTTACGACATAGCTAAAAATCACACTTTTCTTTCGCAATTATAAGGTAAATAATCCATAAAATTAAACCATAATTAATTGAAGAAAAAAGTATAGTTTTGATTGTAAAAATAATTATAATTGACATTAATAGCAATCATTCCGGTCTTTATTGAGTTAAGCTTTCACAATAAATAAAGGTTCACGAGAGGATGATTTACATTACAGATTAAATGTAATCATTAGTCAAATGAATAAATGAATAAATTAAACGTATTTTACAGCTTACTGGACAAATTTTTACCACAAAGCCGGAATGAGCCGAAGTCCTTGCTATGGAGGCCGATCAAAATGAGATTCACTTCACAATCTTCGGTGTGTTTTATACAGCACATTCGAAACATGGTACCATATTTGGTGGAACAAACAAATTAAATGTTCTCATTTCACCATAACTGCACACAACAACAAATGGCCACTTCTGCATTAAAGGCATAATCCTAAGCACGAAATTTATTTAATCCTTTGTTCGTAATCATCAAAGTTCTTCGTGCCTAGTGATACCAAGCGTTAAAGTTACAATGTAACGTTGAATATTCATTCCCATGTCAAATACTGTTGAATATTTACACCAAAACGTGTGATTTAATTCGTCGTTCTACAATAACTCTTCCCTACAGGGTTGTAAATATGACCGCGCGGTCGAAAATCGTAGCTTAGCCACTAGGAATGTAAGCAATAAATCGAATGCTGACTTTAGCAGGTTGCGGAATGCTGCAATTATACTGGCATGTGGCCGAGGTTGCATGTTTATTACGCAAAACAAGCACGCTAGCACAGTTTCACGGAAAAAGACCTCGTATCACATTAAAAACCCACCCAAGCAGTACTGCGAAAGCACGGTACGTTGTTGTGCAATTAAACCAAACAAGATTGTTGCCGGAGTACAGAAATCACGAAAAAAAAAACAAAAACAATCCCTTGGCACAGTGTGGGTTAAAATTCTTGCTTCTCGTTTGGAAATCCTGGAACTCGCGCCACTGACGTTGTTTTGGTGTGCAAAATTTGGTGTCCCCGGCGCCATGGGCCACAGAGGCCGCAAGAATCATTCAACGGAAAGCCATTCTTTCTTCGTGTTGCTGTTCGGGTGTGCTGGTTAAATCTGTCGCCCGGGCTACCCCTGTAGCCGAAAATTGAAATTGAAATTAAGATAAAGTTTAAATTTAATTAGATTTTATCACACTTCCGTCCGTTGCTCGAGGAGGTTTGCTCGCGTCCGGGAGTGAATCCGGTGAGCATGGATTTCCAAATCTATGGCCCAAGAAACAAAAAAAAAAAACAACATGCACACACACACAAGCAGACTGGAGCCTAGGACCGGAATCGGAAAAGCACAAACCCTTTCCATTTCCATCCCCATCTTGCTTTCACCTCGCGACCCGAAATGCTGCGACACGGAATGAAAATGAAGTTGCACTCTCCGGAATGGAGCCAAATATGCACAAGGCAAAGAGATTAAGTAAGTTTGGTTTCAATTTTAACCCGACCTGCTTCCTTTTCCACCATCCGTTGCCTGTCACCCCACGGTTCACCCTCATGGAAAGGGTGTGAGGGGTTGGTAAATAGCAAGGATTATGATTGTCTCTGGCGTGTCAAACACGAAGTTAAGCGGGACCAGATAGAATGCCCAGACCGTGGTGGTAGACAAACACGCCTCCCAGGTATGGTGATAAGCAGGGTGTGTGTGTGTGCGTGCGGTAATCGTTTTCAAACAAAAGTTGCTACAACCATCCGACCGAAAAGCGCACATCTCGAACACTGTTCCGGCGGTACTAATCGTCCGGGAATCATAACATCACGGAGGAGAAAGGAACAAATGGTGGCCCTTCGGTCGCACGCTTCTACACGAATTCGGGGAATCGTATTGTGGGAGCTTCATTAGCTTTCCATCTAGATGCCGAACAACTCTACACGAGCTTGAGATGGGATACATATCGAGACGATCCTCACACGTACGTTTGCACAGATCAAGCTAAGTTGCTTAATTCCAACTGGTTATATCCCATTGTTGAGATAATACAATTTAAACAACTCGTTCATTGTTAAGTTTTATTAAATCCCATTTATTGCAACATTGATAACAATGCATCTTCCCATTGCAGGCTAATTTTGTCCGCTCGTCAATGCATCAGCCGCATGCACCGTAAAGAGAGCAACGGTATTGTAATGCTTTGTCTGCAATAGATCAAGATTTAAATTGGGCCATGGGCCAAACCCTGGTACAACGTACACACCGTTGCTTTTGCTCATCTGCATATGCACATTGTCTCGAGGCAGGAATCTGCTTCGGCTAACCCGTGTACCACACGCCTAAACCACCGCCCTCAGAACGTCGTCGTCTGCAGCACTTAATAAGAACATTCCAGGCTAAGACAGGCGTAAATTAAATTCTTATCCATTGACCTGTGCCGGTTGTCTTGCTCTCACCTTTTCCTTATCCGGACTCGTCGAATGGCACACAATTAAATGCCTGAGTGGAATAATTTACAGTTCATCGATTTCGTAGCTGCACGAGGGAAATGTGTATGTGTACTCCGGGATGGGTTATGTTTGCTCTAAGACATGAGTCCATTTCCCGGCTACCCTGAAGACGCACACGCCACCCCATTAGGAACTGAATCTAACGGGGGAGAGATAATTCTAGGTCATCCGACATGTTGCAACAGTCAGATGGTGCCCTTTTTTGGAATACCAAAACCAGCACCAGGCTGGATGTCAGGACTTTGGCATCATCATGTCGAACGATGCGATAGGGATAGGGTTACACTATTGCTGTGCGCTCTCCGGTAAGGTCAGCCTGTTGTGAGACATCGTTCAGCTCGGACGAACACGGAACGAATCCTTCCTGGGCGTAGGTCGTTCGAACACACTCACACACATATGTATCCACACGTGTACCTTTCCATTGGTGGACCGGATGGCACACCAAACACAAAGCATATGTGGATCCCTTACTGCAATGTTCCCGCACCGCCCCAAAAACCCTTCGGGCTGTCAACACACGCTTTTGGGGCGCTTGACGAAAGTGTGCTAAATTGCTGACTCTGCACCCAAATTCGGACAGGTGGGAGCGTTAAAAGTGGGTGACAGTACCGGATAAACGCCCGGATGGGACACCGGAAAATTGTCGTTTCTCGGGTGAAATGTGAAACGGGTGGGATACAATTTACGATCGCAGGTGTGTGTGAGTGTGCTTTTTTTACACGGACCAACATATGCTGTCTATTCGCTCAGTACGGCAGACAAATAAGACCCAGAAGTATCGGGGTATTTATGGATCGTAGGAAACACAAGCACAAACAGTATGTGGAAGAAAACATTCCGAAATATTTAAAAAATAGTATTACTTTAAACATACTTTTATGTTAAAGATTAATCGTAGATAGTAAAGTATAATATATAGTTTTCGTATAGCTTTACAAAGGGTGGAAATAAAATAAATGTATGTATCTAAAATTCTTAATGACCCACATCAAGAGTTGGCAAAGTTTGGTTACAGAGAAACTGTCAAAAATTCTTACAAAGAACACAAAACTGCATCATCTCCAGTAATGTTTTTCTTGGTTTTACTACACTTTTTTCATAAAACGTTCTGTGCTATCAATTCTTTGTCGATCTGAGAGATTACATTCTTGCTAAGTTCTGGCTAGATGACTTTGACTAGAAGTAATGAAACATAATTCGATAAAGAAATATTGCGTGTTTGTCCTGTGTGTCTAGGACTTGTTGATAATAAGAAGTCGATCTCGAACATAACAAGATTTTTTTAAAACAGTTCCAAAATCATGACTACAAACCATTATATCATTTACTTCTCAGGTTTTCTATCGATTTAAAGCAAAACTGCAAAATAGAATGTTTGGAAAAGGACCTCCTTAAACTTTACACACTTTGCTTGGGGCATAAATATAAAAACCAACAGAAAAGAGATGCAGCTTGAATAATGTATAAGAATTTTAAAGTGTCTAAAATCCAAACCCCTGGTTTAAATTCAGAACTGCGAATGCTTTGTTTCGCGAAAAACACCTATCATTGAGAAACAACACTGCACAAAATAACCATGTTTTATCGCCCGGGATGACCCGATGACATCCTTCAATAGTGCGGAATATTTTCCGCCCAAAAGCTATGATACAAGAATTCTCATATTTTCTTACCTAGTAATTGGCGAACTATCCATGTAGTGTGCGAACCCGAACACGGTGATGCAGGAAAGGGCGAGCAGGAACACAAACATGCGCATCTTGCCGACGTAGCAGCAGGAAATTACTGGCAGACAGGCACTTCGCTCACCGCCGTTACCGTTGATGTTGAAGCCGGTGATGCTTCCGTTACTGTAGCTACTGGCACTGTAACCGCTGTGTCGGCTGCGGCTACTACTCGCACTACTCGAGCCGGCCGGCAACCCAACGCCGTGATTGCTATTTACACTAGCTAAACCGTACGTCGCGCTCGATGGTGCGACACTGACTCCGTAGGTAGCTTCCGTTACCGCACCAGAACTCTGCTGCTGATCGGACGACCTGCTGGCTCGTGGTCGTCCACTACCGTTCACTGCACTCTTCATACTTCGGAGATCAGCTGAACAGCCGGCTAGATTGAGTGTGATGTGTTCGTTCGCCGAATGCGTCCGCGTGCCTCCGGTCGTGTCCGAACCAAGCGTCGGCGGGTGCTGCTGCTGATCGCCGGTCTGCCGATGCGATGCCACACCCCGCACACTGCTCCCAGCGTCCTCTCCACCCACGTGCACCCAGTGTGTACCACCGGGCGCTGACGCTGGACTGTGCGGGTAAAGGTGTTCGGTACTGGCCGATGGTGACGATGTGGCACTCCATAGCTTTACCGTGGATTCCGATGCTTTCATGATGAGGATTGACCTCGCTTAGCGCGACGCCACCACCTCGTCCCTTGGCAATATCCACCTCCGGCACAAGGGGACAAACGGATACGCCGTATCACTCTGCACGGTTTGAGATCCGATTGGCCGAGGCAGCTTTTGCAAATCACCTGTGCCCGGTTTGTGATGTGTAAGTGCGTTGCTAGTCTAATGTTTCTACGCGGGTGTACTTCTCACTGCACTGCCACTACAGACACACACACACACACACTTAGCTAAAGTGTGATGTTTTGTAGCGCCGTGTCTTCTCTATCGGGTGTATTCGCTCGTACGTAATGTGTTTCTTTTAATAGGTTCGGTGTGGCACTCCTTAACCTCATCGTTCTAGCGTACCACCGAGCTTGCATCAATCACGCGCAGCAATTGGCTCTGAATCTGGGCAAAAAGGTACGTGATGTTATTCGACATTTACATTGTTGCCTGGGCACGGTTCCAGTGTGCGTCACACCGCTCAAAAGGTAGGATGAATGCCGGAGTCGGAGTTGATTTTTTGTTTGTTTGTTTGCTTTTCTCGGTGACTCGTAATTTTTCACTCCCAGCTGAATCGATCGAGCCGTTTGGGAGGGTATGGGTATCGGGACGTGAAGATCGGTACGTGATGTTCCTAAAATGAAACAGGAAAACATATCGACATTAGATACTGAGCTTATTTATTGCATGTTATTATCTTTAATATGCTTTAGAATGTTTCACAAGAATGTTACACATTAGAGGATAAGAGCAGATTAGTGATATACAAATAAATAAACAACGTAGAAATGCCTTATCCTGAGGAGCTGCTTTTAAGATTAGCATAAACCATATTGTTAAGTAAAAATTATGTTAACCTTAATTTTCAGACATGGAATGTGAAGTTGATATAAAATATATTGATGTATTGATATAAAATAGTTTAACAAAAACTTTACCAGGAATCCCTCGCTGTTCTATAAATGATATCTTATTCAAGATATATCCTCGGCCGGTGGTTCTGCAATGTTGATTTGCATTCCAGTCATACCACACTGCAAGGTCAGCACGATTCTGGTGACGGTTTACGATTTGATCGTCACATAAAATGTGTTTGTTAACTATTTGCCATTATACCCCGGTACACCCGGCGGTCTGCTCAGAACGTGCCTTCATCGGGGCGTAAGTGTGAAAGGTGCGTCATCGGTTGTCTGACAGTCTCACCCACCAATACCCCAACGTTAGATTTTTGATCCAACCGGGACCGAACCCGGGGACCCGGGAAATGAGGTGGTGCCGGTGGAAAACTATAACCGAAACCAGGAGTAATGGATCGGAAAACTGGTCCGGTACGTGATCGACACGCACCAACATTTATACAGCCCACTCCCGCTCAAGTTTCGGTGCCGTTCGTCGCTCGGAACTTATCGAAATGGTTCTCCCCGTGTATGGTACGCCCCGCACAAGTGCTCCGGTTCGAATGGATAAATGTTAAATTATGGAAACGTTCCAGGCAAAAGGGAAATTCTCCCCGGCTAATGGCCAGTTGATGCCCGAAACCGGACATGCTTATACATAAACCATTAGGATGCGAACAACCTGGCCATGCCTTGCCCGGAGAGGCATCCTTTGCCCAAAAACCACGCCATCAATATCCTGACGAATCTCGCTTCCTGCTTTAGTCTTCCCGATCCGGAGCTATAGATAGATGAATAGATTGAATAGCCGATAGTGATGTCGATGATGATGATGATGATGATGATTGCAATCAAAAATTCAAAACAGTCATATTGCCGTGCAAACACGCCCGAATCTGCATCTGGCGCCAGCGCAACAGCAACGAACCCTACCGTGCAATTAAATTACCTTTTCGCTGCCGAGCGCCGATTAACGATCGGCGATCGTAAAGCAGCTTCCCGCGATGGTAATGCTGCTATTGCATGCGAAGCATGTACGCAAATATGTGCGCACCACGGAACGAACGAACGGTGTAGCCGCCTGTTCGATACCGGGACAATACACTTTTAAATTCCATCAGAGTTGGGAATGGTATCATCAAATCGGTATGGAAATTCGTGGTCGTCTTTAAAACCACAAAACCCAGAAGCTTGTCACCTTTTTCGTAATGGCTAAATGGTGGTAAAGGAAACAAGAGAGATACAGACGAGAGAAGAAAAAAAAAACAGTAAAATGTTATGCCACACAGTGTTGCAAAGTCGGTTAAGACAAATAAACTTCCAACGGCGGATGTTCGGTCAGGTCTTGCGATTCGCGAAGGAAAACTTGAAACAAAGAATCAAACTTCATTTGCATAAACGCGTATGCTTTTTTACTTCTTCCACAAACTCCGTCAACTTCGGTTTCGTCTCCACTTTCTGTCAGCAGTCGAGGACAGTTTTGGTTTTCGGGGTTAGATGAAAGTGTCACTTTCGAGGTAAAGTTGTCGACCTCGTCTAAGTCAATCAGTGAAATGTGGCATGACAGTCTTGATCTTGGGGAAGCACACAAAGTAAAAAAGCATGCCGCACATACAACCCCTAACACGTGAACCGAACAGCTTCAGCTGATGGAAAGGTAAGGAAAGGTAATTACTTGGAATGGACAACTTCACCGTACCCGAGTTGACAGTTTGCTTTGTGCTTAAATCAATATCCCATTTTTCGCTAGCAAAACCTTACTGACGTTCAATTTCTTGGATGACGGTTTTACAAGAATGCGTTGATAAGAATGGGCAGGTTGTTGGATCGGTAGCCATTTGACCTGTGCTGGAGTGTATCTGATCGGGCCCCAACCATGATCATAACGTGTTGACAGCCAAGTTTTGATTGATGAAAGTGTCAACGTTTGCGAACGCCGAAGGGGAAGCTCACACCGGTCTAATGGGGTCATCCGGGCGCGAAGAGAATTCACTCACCACGCCTGTATAAACAATTCAGTGCGTTGATTTCAATCACGCACCCTTAAATCCGTGAATACTTGACGAAAGGTTTTGCTCTCGGCGGCACAAAAATAGCAATCATCATNTGATGGGGCCCCAACCATGATCATAACGTGTTGACAGCCAAGTTTTGATTGATGAAAGTGTCAACGTTTGCGAACGCCGAAGGGGAAGCTCACACCGGTCTAATGGGGTCATCCGGGCGCGAAGAGAATTCACTCACCACGCCTGTATAAACAATTCAGTGCGTTGATTTCAATCACGCACCCTTAAATCCGTGAATACTTGACGAAAGGTTTTGCTCTCGGCGGCACAAAAATAGCAATCATCATCTCCACCACATATCCCAAACGTACCCAACCGAATAGCGCTGGCAGATGTACAACATTCCGTAAAGGTTTTATCTTGCGCAACCCGTCATATCTGCCGCATCCGGTGTGCCGCACGGCACCGGTCGCTTATGACATAGCTCGTACCGATCGTTCTTACATCCGCTCTTTCCACCTGTTCTTTTCGCAAATCCTGCTTTGACATTCGATAGACGGTGCGATGCGGCAAAGGCTGCCCGAAGATGCGGCAGTCTGCTGTGTGCATATGAACGTTTTTCACCGTACGTCAAACGTCTGAAGGGTTTGGGGGGGGGGGGGGGGGGGGGGGAGGCGGGACAAGAGAGTATTTTTCTTCCATTGTATTTACACAAAACTTTGCCACCGTCCCGGGGCATTGGGACCGTCGCCGCCGCTTCTTGTTCGTGTGGGATTAAGTATTGGTTTTGCAAACTGTCGGAAAAACAAACACCATCGATTCCATCGAACGCCAGGCGGTGGGTCCGGCTCTCGTGAGCTTTCCCTTTGTGTAGTCCTTGCCCCGTAACTGTAACTTCCAGCTCCGTCTCACACCCACCGCGGTTGGTGTGCCGAGAGTTTGCTCGATTGTTGATACACACCGTGTCTCATCCGTCGCTTCTGCAGTTTTCCTGCAATTGTCCTTTTTCCTTAGGTTCACCAAACCCCTACACGCTCCATATGTATGTCTGGGCTGTCAGTTTTCCATTTCCGATGCCACGAACCTACACCGCTCCTGTCTATATTTTCCAACCTCACGCTTTTACAGCCCTAGGTTCTTATTGTTGTTCGTATGCGAAGAAGAGGAAGAGGAGAAAAGCTCACACACACACAAAGGTTCCACCGTTAGAGCGCCGGTGTCACTTGCGGCAACTTTTATTTCAATTTCACTCACTTCGACCTGGGTTCCGCGTTTCCAAGTTCCGCGCGCCAACGTTTTCCCATCGATTGCCAACGCTTTTTCCTNCACACACACACAAAGGTTCCACCGTTAGAGCGCCGGTGTCACTTGCGGCAACTTTTATTTCAATTTCACTCACTTCGACCTGGGTTCCGCGTTTCCAAGTTCCGCGCGCCAACGTTTTCCCATCGATTGCCAACGCTTTTTCCTACCCCAATACCCCAATCTAGAGGCACAGCGAGAAAATAAGAGGGTTCGAATGGGAAGAAGGGAAGGTGGGAGACATTTGCTGTGTGCTACCATTTTCCAAACCTCGGGGGGATTATTTCTACTTTTTCCATTCTTTTTTCCTTCCTTTCTTCATTTTGTACACCATCCTTCGTTCTGTTTCATCACTTGCTCAAACAACTTTTCCGCGAGCGACGACTCGCGTCATTTTTGTCCCCCGCGCCCCCCACATACACCTTATACCACATACGCCAATCCATCCATCCCACCCGGTTTGCATCTGTACAGCAACCCCCATGCAAGGGGTTGATACTTGTATTATTTTTTTGCTTCCTTCCAGTGACCTCCTGTTGATTCCAACCGATCTTGGAGTTGGTGGCGTTTTTCTCACTTTCGAAAACATTCAATTTTGTTTATTTGTTTTTCTTGATGGAAGTGTTTGTTTTTGTTCGTTTTCGCTAGTTTTTTGTTGTTGTTGTTGTTGTTTTTTTTTACTTTTTCTTTCCATTGTATAAAATTCTCTAGCCGATTTCGCTTATTGGATTGGTTTCTTTTTTTTTCTCTCTCTTCTCTCTTTTAATAAACATTTCGCACCACACTCGGTAGTAGTCAGCGGGAGGAGTATGTACGTACAAAACACACTGGCATGGCTGATTGTACCCAAAATTACAGCATAAAAATGTTGCAAAATGAATACACACCCACACACGTCCTCCTGGTGCCCATGGTGGACATATGTACGTACGAACTGTTGTTTTGACACAGTTGTCGTCCGCTGCGATGCGAAAAGTAGAAAAGTTTTATACAGTGGTTGTTTTTCGTTTTCTCGATCGAAACAATGTTGTTGCGCTGTCAGTGACGGGGTAACACACTGGCAACAAAAGTGCACTTTCTGCGAGGGTGCGCACAATAATGAAAAGCATTTTCAGTCCGATGGAGTGGAAAAATTCGGTCCCGACACACGTCGTGCGAATAAAACACGTCTCGTGTGAAATAGAATAACTTTCGACAGCGGGATTTTGGGTATGGGAAAGTTTTGTTTGTTTTACCCCCGTACCGAGTAGAAATGCAATTTTATTGTTAAAAGAATAGACAAAACTCGAGCGGAAGGAAATGTGCAAAGAACGTTTGATGGCGAATATAATCAAACAATTTCGGTGTAGAATTTATTTGATCCAATGATTAAGCTCTCGTAACAAAGCTTACGAATTGGTTATAGCAAAAAAAAAATGGCAAAGAGCAAAAGAAACAAAGTAATTTAAAATATTGCGATATGCTTGAAATTGATAATTTATTAGCGCGTTTCTCTTCCAAATAGCACAGTTTAACAAGCGTTGCTACTGGTCGGGATTCGGGAACACGCATGCTTTTAACAACGCCCTTGAGGGACGTTATTCAAAAACCTATCTTCGCTGTGGTACGAGAAGGTATGTTACCTGCCGCTCAATTGTCGTGCATCAACAAACCGGTAACAGCCGGTAAATCATATTTTACACACTTTATCAGGTAAATTTAATCGTCAAAACACGAGAGAAATGATTTAATGCTTAATAAACAAGAATTACGTAACGGTTGCGAGTCATAAAATTGAATCAAAACACATTTTGTTACATGATATGGCATAAGCCATCATACTAAAATTTAACAATAATAAAGCATACTTTGGGCGGCTCGGTGGTGTATTTGGAAACGGCGCTAGTCCCTACCACGACCGGACCGGGTTCAAATCCCATCCGGACCGTTCCCCCGTAGTGAGCACTGACTATGCAACTACGTGGTATCTAATAGTCTAGTAAGACCTGGTAGGTCGTTAAGCCAAAGAGAGAGAGAGAGAGAGAGAAAGCATACTTTAGGGTTTAAATTATAATTTAAAAAATAATAATTTAAATCGAATTATACAAAAATATTCTTTCAATTGATAGAAGCGTATTTTTATGTGTTTAAACTGCATATGCTACCTTGAACATATAATTAGTCGAAAACGAATTACATTGCAAAGGATATTTGCTTAATTCTTCTGCTTTAAAATACTCAAGACGCAACCAGGTTAATTGCACATAGAATGTTTCCTTTCACCACCATGGTATCAGGAACCAGTGCATAACGTGACTGCTAAAGCACTTCATTAGTTTCTTCATAGTTTGCGTTCATTCGTAGCATTCCACGAATATGTCAGTACGAGAGGAGAGATAAAGCCAGCAGGCTACACTTCTACCTATCAATCAATTACTTACAGTTCAGCCATGCCCTGGAGCTCATTGAAGTTTTCACTCGAGTTCTCGAGCACACCGTTGCACATCGTTTGTCGGTAAGGAGTCGATTGTAGGTTACCGTCGAGTAATTTAATTAATGAACTGCAACATGAAAAGTCGATCAGCATGATCACACCGTATGCGTGTGTGTGTGTCTTTTTTTTGTGTTTATATTTAAGTGAATGGGAAGATTGGTACCGGTAAACCGACATGATAGTAGTGAAATCAAAGAGAGTAAGCACCCCACGACAGACAGGATGATGCTTGGAAGCAGCTTTGGGACAAGTCATTTACTTTGATGAAGCATGTGTTCAAACGAACTTTGCCTCTCATTAGCGAATGTACAATCGAATGCAGTGTACAAGCGCTCCAAAAGGACTGCATTCGATGGAGACAACTCGAAAGGCGCACACCCAGGGTTTCTTTCACGAGCTGAACGTTGGTCAGTTTGTCATTTGCTTTTCCTTCTGCATTCGGTTCCACATCCCATCGCTTACCCGAATGTTGAACTAAGCAAAGGATGCACTAGATGGAAACGGAATTTGGACGCTTGGCGAAGCCAAATGGCGTTTCGAGCTGAAACGTGATCACCGTAAACGAAGAAGCTAAACAGTGATGAAAACCGTAACCGGGCCGTTGCCATTTTCTATTTCGTACGAAATCTACATTCCATTATTCGGTTGAATCATAAATGAATCGCTCATGAATAGTGCATCTTCGCTAGGAATGGGCGTGAACCACCAATCTCAAAAGACGCTGCTGCTGCTGCACGGTTGCTGCATTTTCCATGAGCCGCCAAAGGAAAATGCGGGTGAAAAGTGAATATTCAATGCTCGGTATCTTCTTCGGCGAGGCGATAGCAGTAGCAGCAGAGAGGAGAACAGTGTTCTTCGCTACGATGCTTGCAATGTATTCATATTTTATCATAAAACGGCGCTACGCTGTTACCTATTGCTGGGGATTCTTTTTCTCCTTACGATTCACTCACGTAAAGGAATGTTTCATGCAGTGCCGCATGTGCAGCTATGATTGAAGTGGAAAAATATATTTCTAACCTATTCTCGTTGCTTTTTTATAAAAGTTACGATATAAAACTTATCACGAAGTAATGAAAAATAAAATAGAATAGAAATCTCAGATCAAAGGTAGAAATATTTTTAGTGATAATACAACTTAGTTTCCAGCGTATTTTCAATAATATCAAACTTTTCTTCAAATATGAAAACAATTAAGGCATAGTTTTTAATTAAATTGTCAATGAAAAACGATACCCAATTTTATTAACAAATGATGAACACAAACAAGATCAAAATAGTTAATGGTTTTTATACCAATTTATGATTTGATTTAAAAGATAGACATTTCTATTCACTAAATACTTTTTGACTGGAGCAACATTGACGAGATGGAAAATTACTAACCCTTATTTTTTCTCAAATTCTGACCGTTTTTCCTTCTATGGCAACCTCAAATGAGTTAACTGAATTCGTTTATGTTAACTAAATTTGTGATGGCAGACAAGTCAGTTCGTAGTATATGACATTCTTCTGATCCCACCATAAACCGAGCACGCTTTTCTACGAATTAATATTTCACTCGTAATAAAGTGAAGTTAATAAAGATTGTACATTAGACTTTTTTATGTCGTCTATTAAAATGCACAAATGTAACTGTTCGTTACTCAGACGACGTAACGAAAGATTCAAATAACTCAGACGTCACGCGGACGTCTAACGTCAGGAACGGGAAAGTTGTCAAAATCAGAAACAAATATAAAAAGAAAGGAGTCTTTTTGGGGAAGCCGACAAGATAGCACGTGTTTTAGAGGTTCCACGATAAAAGTGAAATTAAAGCAAAATAAAACAAACAACTGAGCTAATTAGTAACTTTGCAATATTATTGATAAATGTCCTACTTATACATAGGAGCTCATAATGAACAACGCCAAATTGATCCCACTATGATCAGATTGTGAATCCATTTTTGATTTTGTTTTAGGATAACAGCACTGAATATGTGTTTGTCTATAATTATTGAAATTATTTTTTTCCTGGTGCCACCGAAAATAAATAAATATAAAATTTATAAAAGCATTTGTTTCGCAATCTGATTTCAATATCATAAATAATGGGGTAATCATAAAATAAGCATAAAAATGATCAATCGTAATTGAATTCTTAAAGCAATCGATAATTGAAAGCAAACAAATCAATAAAACAAACGCATCAATAAACAAACAACTCAAACATTATACCAACAGAAAAAGAAACAATGCAATCAAACTGAGAACCAAGAGAACGATGTAATAAAGCATCATTGTATCGATTTATTATGCAGGAAAGCTCATAAAAGAATGCCAAAGAAATAAAGTTCAAAATCAAAGTTGAGCACGTCGACCCGATGACGTAACAACTCATTAGTAGATAGTGTGCGCAGGTAATGACTATGCATGTTCCAACATGGCTTGTGGCAACCAAAAGGGGGCCACAACTCTAGCCACGATCTGGCGCGACCACAGCATCGTACAGCTGCTGCAGTCACCCCGATCCCGTCCACCGTGCTAATGAGTGCTTCAAATTAAGACAATGACAAAGTTAGCGCAAACTTCTGCCTGCTAGGTACTGTTCGTTCGCGTCCATCGTTCTCGGCCTCGGGCGTGTTGCAGGGAACTGTGCAAATTTTGTCTTCCGATGGCAGTTTTCCGAAACGACCATTGTTTCATAATCTGCCCAAGGTTGGCAATTTTCCTCCAACGGAGGGACGAAACGTACGAAGAATGCGAAAGTCAATGTTGTCCGTAAGGCAAACATCTTTCCCATCTGTCCCCGGGAACTTGCCAACTACCTTGGCGCACTGATGTTACACGGGCACCATTTGCCCAGTATTTTCGCCCGGTATGCACGTCACGTCCATTCCGTGTTCGTTTGTCGCAATTGCAGTTTTACAATTCACGAAATATGGAGCTTCCGGTGACGTTTCGAGCGTGGATGGTGTTCAGGACGAGGCAGAGCCTTTGACAGAAATCGTCGGAACGAACGAGCGGAAGGATCCCTTTTTTCGACACACGAGAGTCCCAACAGGAGGACGTACTTGAAAACTTCCCAAATGCTACTCACTCATTTTACTTGTTCAAGAGAGTTTGGAGCACACAGAGAGACAATTTAAATCTTCATAACGGGGCACACCGAATGGACACGCCACGTTTTGCACGATTTTATCTGATTTGCACAGTTTATCTTCACCGAAGAATGAAAATTCATTTTTTACGCTCTTTAGCACCGGTGCACTGTCTCCCCCGAGTGGCCGAGCCTGAAGTGAACACACCTGGTCCAGCTGGCGCCGGGGTTACGACCAACAGCATTCAAATGTCAAACCGTCAGCTACAAGTGCTGGAAAACTCGTTTGCGAAAACCAGGACACTGCGAACGGTGATTGTTGCGGATGGTTGCATTCCAGTTCGGGTATTGTACACCTGCCTGGAAAGGACAACAAAGCTCGCGGCACCCAATCACCCAGTTAGCACTACCCAAGAGTCTCTTTCTTTACATTCGCTGATGCAAACCAAACAACCGGTACGCTACAGTGACGGGTGTGAACGGGCTACGGCGACAGGAGCGCAAGCAGTATTGGCCCTGAAGGGCGCTTTTCCCAATGGTCCAATTTCCAGCCGAATGCGGAATTGTCTGAGCTAACATAAAACACAGAAATCAATTACTTACAGCACCAACGAATGACGTGAAAGTTTTCGTGAGTTTGGATTTACTAAGTTTCGCCTTCTTCGTATGGTTCTTGCCCAACTTACTCAACAAGAACGAAACGCCTCGGCACCGTGAATTGTCATTCGTTGGACTTTTGCGTTATTGAGGATGGTGTTCGTTACGGGGGGAGCAAATCAACTTAGTAAAAATAGTATAACCAACGTGGAGAGTTCTACCATTTTTCAGGTGTGACGGTTGGATGACGGTTGATTCATTGGGAATGCGAAATAATTAAGAACGACAGAACATTAAGGGATAGTTTCAAGTTCTTCTCCATCTTAAAGGAAGTTCGTTTGAAATCGATCAAACTTGGGCATAGTTATGAAAAGTTACAATAACTCGCCGAACTCTACTGACCTTGAGTCGTCACCGTGCACAAAACGCTATTGACTGCTTGAAAACAATCGTAAAATTTGGAATGTTTAGCAAACTATGTTCGCTTAAATTGCTGATTTTATTACCGCCTTATCAGTTTTATTGCATCCCAAATTCCCCTAAAACAATAGTTAATTCTCTTTAAAAAGGAAGTAAATCCTGCACCCATCATTCGCACAAACTCCTCGTTAGGCAATCTCGAATAATGCCTAATATTGATGGAAGCATAATCGATTCGTGCAGCTGCTGTCGTTATGCATCCCCCGGGTGTACCTAATCATCGTTTATCGTGGGTGAAATCAATCAATCGCTAACTAAAGCTGGCCCACATCGAACGGTGAGCTATCATCCATTAGAGAATGGAATGTTTCCATTATTTTGGGTTATACATGTTTGTCGATTAATTACACTGCATATCCTTTCCACCATGCTGGATATGATGTGCAGGCGAGGTATAGCGAATGCATACCCAGCAGTGCTTTATTCATTCTGGTTTGCGGATAATTGTTTTACAATGGCAAGCAACAATAGCGTGATGCCTTTAAAAGCGAAACACTAACATTATTAAGTCAAAACCAATAACGAGCGCTTTGTGCTCGCTCGTTCTGAAAAGACGCTTCTGTTGATAGTCAACATGCCCCGAAAGCTCATAAAACAAGTTGCAGTAATGAAACAGTTTTCCTTGCAAACAAAACACAACAAACCAACAAACATGTGTGCGAATAGTTTCGGTTCCATGCCGGATTTGATCGGTCGTTTTGGGGGGGGGGGGGGGGGGGGGGGGGGGGGGGGGGGGGGGGGGGGGGGGGGGGACGTTGAGCAATGGCAGCCCTCGTTTGAAGCTACCCGGGCACCCAAATGGGAATGATTTTCTATACTCCCGGGTGCAACGGGCGGGTACCGAGAGCAAATTACGTTCGGTTGCTTCGAAGCCGGCAGTGCCAGAATGTACCGGGGTACACACCCGTATCCGGATGCAAGGATATTTTCTACACAAGAAACAAACGGGTGCTAGTCAATAAATCCTCGGTGCATGTATGCACTTCGGTACCATACCGGGGAAGAAGGTTCCGGCATGCCGTTCGGAAGGTGCTACATTAAGCATTATCTCCAGAACCGGTGCAGTAGCGGCCTGTGTGTCTGTTTCATCGCGAAATACGCCCTGGCACAGGGTTTGGGCGATGGGCTTGGGATAAATGAAACGCCCAACGAACCGGAACTAGAATGTGAGCTTCCTAGCGAAGCGAGGAAAAAGCGACAACATCCTCGGTGCTCCTGGTGCCGTTCCGCAGCCGTGCGCACCGAATACACCAAGCGTGATGAAATGACTTCCAAGGGAGGTGGGATCGGTGTCTTCTACCACGCCAGGAAGAGACACTGTTGTCGCGAAGGATTATATATACTCTTACCGCCATATTGTAGAGATGTGCTTATCTATCTAGGAGGGGCGACTAGCCAGTCAACAAATCGTCCCCAATCACAGCGCATCTTATTAAGTTTCCGTAACATATTTCAGCACTTGCAATTCCATCCAACAGCAGTACAGTGAACAATGAACAATGGTTGATGTCATGTCACAGAAAGTCCGGAAGAAATATTTCATGAAATCAAATAGGCAATTTTAAATCCAATTATTAATTTCTTTCCTTTAATTGCTAAAGTGCATGTAGACCTTTTATTTGCAAATTATATACCAAACTACTTAACAATTAATTTAAAAAATCAAACTGGAGTTGTTGTACAACACTACAATATTAATAAGGTATAGCATAAGGTATAGCAAATATTATTACATTGTAAATGAGTCACTGAATTGCTTCCGGCTAAAAATATTACCTACAGTGTGTTATAAAACTATACACGTACTCTTGTACGTAAAAAAAAACACACATTTTAAATCAAATCAATTCAAATAATTTTGCCTCCATTGAGGGGTTAACATTGTTTCAGTGACTAAAGGAATTTCCCCCTTAATGGGTAGTTAGGTTGCAAAGTACGCGACACAACTCGAACCAACTGAAAACCTGGCACAGGGAGTGTGGCTTTGTGTACTTTTAACCCAAAAGTGATCCAGTACATTGCCATGGATATTTACAAACGCGCCGGTAGTATGCGGAACAGTTTGAAATGTATTCGAGCATGCGGATGTACACGGGAATCACGCGGCCACCGATGGATGGGTCCAGGAGACGAGATAGCGAAAACTCGTCCCACTATTTGCGTGTCCCATGGCAGCGGTCATTCGTGTTTTATTATGAAACCGTGTAGCAGCATGATGTAGAGAGATCGTGTAGTGAGGTTTATTTTTTCAACCCCAGCTGATCAACCTCCCGGGTGCTGGTTCTCGTATGAAATGTTTCGTTACTATTGCCTTCCGTTAGTTTCATCGTTCACAGACACGCTTCCGCACACAAGGGCTGCAGGTGACGGGGCCGGCAACGAGCAGAACAGAGGGCGGAAGAACAATTTAATTTACGTACCACTGCGATAGCTTGTTCGGTGTTTTCGGCAAACACTGGTAACAATTTTATTGTACAGCAGTAGCACTTGCTACACACGATTAATGGCTTATAGTTAGACCAGACAGACCTGTGCCACATTGCGTTTGTTCCGGCGATGTTTTCGTGAAAATGAACGTAGCATTAGGGGTGGGTGTAGGTGTACCCAATGGTGATATTATTTCGACCAAATTCGAGTTTCATACACTTGTGGCATGGGATTTTGGATTTCTTTTTTCAAGAAGCCGATGGAAGCTGGATTTTAAACCGGCTGTGTTTGACATACCCATGTAAATTCCGACACTTATGCTCACTTTCATTGCAGCAATTGCGCTTGCACTTGACTATGTTTAGGACATGGTGAGTGGAGTACGTCAATCGTATGGAACGATTACGCCTGATAGGCTAAAACGATTGTGGAGTGAACATTTGTGCGTTTAGCATATCGAAATGTAATTATTTTTATGCAACAATTTAACACAAATGTAGAGACCAGTTTAACGAGTTTCCAGAGAAAAAATAATCATCAAAAGAGAAAAGAAAACTTAAAACAAAATATAATCTGTAGTTCACCATAAATGGAGTTTTACTTTGCACAACCTAGACGTTCTTTTAATGTATTCCGAACATCATCCAACGTTTGAGCGTAACTGCAGTAGATGTCTCTTGAAAGGAATCTGTCAACGGATTAAAAAAAATCATTTTTCAACCGTCCACATCAGAACAAACTGAAGAAGGGTTTTTCAAAGTTTTTTTATAATACGATTCAAAATATATTGCTTCGGTAAAGGAATAAAAGAACGTGTATTTTTTCTTACATTAAATTGATTGCAAGCACTGTAAGATTAAAACTTACCTTCTCTTTGAGGAAAAAATCAAATCACTCGGGTAGTGCAGCAGATAGAATTTCTGAAAGAAAAGAAATATAATATTTTTATTGGAATGTGAAACAATATTTGAAATAATTTTATGTACAATTTATCAACAATTTTTTAAACGAAATTGTTTTTTAATTGTATACATTTAGGCGTTTTCATCTTCACCTTAGTTATTAAGGCTGTTTTCGAATTGAGCGATAAAGCATAGTTGAGTAAAGTTAAACAATTTGTTTAAAGTATATATGAGAATCCATTCCAATGTCCAGAAATGACACATTTTTTTCACATTTTCCTGGAAAAAATATAGAAAAACAGAATTGAACAACTTGTGTCTAATAAAAAAAACCTAACGTGCCCAGATGCAATGTGAAACATTAATAACATAATAACATCTACCCGAGAGTGTAGCATACTAACGCGACAACCGGTCAACCGAACACAGTCCCCGTGCAAAAGAGCGGTGAGAAGGTTCGACCGGCAAAGATCATTACGGATAACTTAATGGTACGAGCGGATACGGATCGATTCGGGGCCCGAATGTGTTGCAAGTTAATTTATTATTCCACAACCAATATGCGATCGGAACATAAATCATCGTAAGTTCATTTGAAACTCAGCACGCACTAGAGCTGTGTGTAGCGGTGTACACGGATGACAGCATGCGTTGATGGGAAGGAACCGGAACCGAAAAGTGGAAGGAAGCGTGTTGCTGAAAAGGTGCTCTCTACGAGCTTTTTCCGGCACATTCTGTGCTCCTGTGCAAGAGAATCAACAGAATTAAAAAAAAAAAACAATGACCACACCATTCCGCTTCAATCGCACGAAAGGTGATGAACCAGCATGGTGTTATTATTGGCGGCTTGCATTGGAGGGTGATACTATACTGGCGGATTCATGTTTTCAAACCCATACACACACACACACACACCCGCGTGATCCTGCCGCAAATGCCACAAGATAATATCGGTGAGGATTTCCAGTGTTGTTATATACGGCACGGCCACACATCCGCTATTAGTAAACAATAGATAGTTTATGGAATTTCCGCGACATTTTCCACCGAGGGTGCGTTGTTCGTGGTAAATAAAATAACTACCGCAACAACGTACCGCATACCGGGTCCGCGGTACACGCACAAAATTGGATCGTTGAACCACGCTCGGTTAATACCCAACCATTGCAACAAGGATAAAGTTGGTTGGTTAGGTGGCGTTGGGGGAAGTTATTGTGTAGCAATTTGTGGATTGAATTATTACCGATTCGCCCCTAGCTGGGACAGGGAGGAAGGCGTGAATCATAACAGTAGGAAAGTTGTTGCTTGATTAGGCTAATCGCTGGGTGTTCGCGTAAAACAACAGTGTGTTTGGAGTATTGGTGTATTTCGATCGTACATTAATGAAATTGATGACACCATGGGTTTTTTGAAAGGCATTAGATTAGTCTCTTTAAACCCAATAACGTTCCAGAAACCTAGCGAAAGGTAAAACTTAACAATCCAAACGGTCCGTCATTAAAATGTTTTGCACATGTTCCATATTTAGCATATTAAGAATTCCATTACAGAACACATATTTATAAGAATGATTGCAGATATTCTTATTCTTAAAAATTCTTATTTTTAAAAAGTATAGTTTAATAATTATAAGCGACTATTAAAAAAAAAAGATACATGATTTTATACAAAAACAGTAAATAAATCAAAAATGTTTTCTGTACAATATGTAAATCGTGAAGCAGATGAAATGTGATTGGAAGTCATAAGGATTATTTGTCATAAAACTTGATTACAATTTTAACATGTTCTTTTTTAGTATTGCTGAATTTGTGAGACACATAACACAAGGTACAATAGGAAAATTAATTTCATTTCCGTACCAAAAGCTTCATGTTCATATCCTCAACGAACATTTATTGGATCCATGTTCGCAAAGAACTTCTATTTCTGACTGTGTGATGCGTTAATTCATTTAAGCTAGCATAATCCCATTACGTACCGTTTATCCTTTCTGCCCGTTGCATCGGGATTAGTAATCCTTTCACTACGAACGGTAACGTCAAATTGCACCGAGAAGCGCACATCACTCATGACGCAAAAAATCAAATCATCCAGACACGTGCACATCACACACTCTCTCTCTAATACACCGTAACTAGTTCGTTTTTGCGGCATCGGTAAATCATATGTCCTCCGAAGCGTAAGCGTAATGTCGCACTCGCCTCGTATATGACAAGTGTCCTCGGCGGGAGACACGCTGAATTCATTACGGTCGGCGATCCGATCCGATTACAGCACATTTAATTTGCTTAATGCCATCGGTGGCCCAGAAAATCAACACCCAACGGCCCACAGCACGGCGGGTAAAGAAAAGCTCAACGTGACCTTCGGATTACCAATTACCGATTGATTTTTCGCAGGCCTCAAACCATCCATCCATCCATCCGTGCGTCAACCACTACATAAAGGCTTGCCCGATAATTGGAGAACGCATGTTTCCATCACCGACCGAATTGCCAATTGTGTGAGTGTGTGTTTGTGCACCAATCATGTGAACTCGGCAAATGGTAAAACAAATTGGGATTAATACGGCCAAACAGCGATCGAAAGGGATTACGGTTCGAAAATGCATAAAAATAAATAATCTGTCGTCACGGTAGGATCTTTAGCAGAAAGCTTACTTGCAGTGAGTCGCTCCGGGTGTGCCATTTTGCATGGCAGTAGCAAACCACCAATCTGCATACAATTCACGCTGGTTTTGATGCACACACAAGCGATCCAGAACGTGTGTGGACGATTCGGTTATATTTTTTTTTTACAAAATTTTTGATTAATTTGATTAAATTGAATTAAAAAAACTACTCTGAAAATTGAAATTTACTTATGCGACGCGGGTTATATAAGTAAAGGCGCGAAGTGAACGTTGAATATCAGGGACCTGACAGAAAACCCGTCGACCGGATTATCCGTGAGCTTAAAAATGTCATCTGGACAACCGTTTAGTAACGAATATCAAGTTGTTAAAAATGATTGTTTTCTGCAAATCATTTGCATTTAGGTGATGTGTAGTGGCCTCACGGTATTGTAATGAATATCTGAGGTCTCGCAATTGTCAATGATGACAAATACATCTTGAAAAATTATACCGTTATTAGCATTATTGTTAAAAAGCTGCCAAAGTTCTGTATAGTACATAAATCTAGTTCCAATGCGTCGCTTATCCGTGGTAATCAACGTTCTTCAGTACTTTGTCAGAATGACTTATTAAGGATCAAGGCTATTTCAATTTTAAACAAGTATGTTTAGCAAAGAAAACAGAAACAAAATAAGGTTCTATAAGGAATATAAAATATGTTATGCTCCGATACAAATTTATAGATATATTTCTAACGTAGCACACTTTTTTTTAATCTTGTTGGATACACCAAAAGTAATGACCATATGTTTAATTGCAAATAACGCATCATTTGTGTTTCTACACTGTCACCTTACCGCGCGTTCACAAGCGCACGAGCACAATGGACTTAAAATACAGCATCTCATCGATGCCGGTGAAAATTTGTACACCCGCGTATTCATCAACACGCTTGCCCGCCATCATCTTTATCAACATCATCGTGGGTTGCAGTTGACAGGATGATTCCCAAAACGGGGCGCGCGTGAATGAAGATGAATCGCACAGACCGGTCGCCCGTACTGTGTCGTGTGCTCTCGGCTGCCACACAGGCCAGTACGCTCGGGATGCTCGAACGCAGAAAAGCCTCATGATATCTACCGACCTCGAGACAAATGTCGCTTTTCGGACGAAGTTTTATCTCTTCCGGAGCAGATTCCGGCCGGCCATAAATCAATCAGAAAATGTGCGTGCACCACACCACACGCTGGTGTGGCTTTTTCGCGAGCAAACATACACGAACATGTGTTCGTTCATGCTGCTGCTCGTGCTGGAAAAGGAACGCACGAGTGTACGCAATCACAAGCAAAACAAAAACTGTACGAAAGACATACACGGTACAGGGAAACACTNCGAGACAAATGTCGCTTTTCGGACGAAGTTTTATCTCTTCCGGAGCAGATTCCGGCCGGCCATAAATCAATCAGAAAATGTGCGTGCACCACACCACACGCTGGTGTGGCTTTTTCGCGAGCAAACATACACGAACATGTGTTCGTTCATGCTGCTGCTCGTGCTGGAAAAGGAACGCACGAGTGTACGCAATCACAAGCAAAACAAAAACTGTACGAAAGACATACACGGTACAGGGAAACACTGCTATTCATTGGTTGCTGGTGCTGGTGTTTCGCGTTCCTAGCGCGTGGCCAACGATTTATGATGACGCCCGTTGGGCAAACCCGAAAGTAAGGGAATATATTAACAGAACACAGTGAGTGAACCTCACAGAAACCCGTCGGCATCGCATTGTGTCAATAGATAAACGAGTGAAGATAATGGACTTTTGGGTGGTGGAAATGTTAGCGCTTTCTATCGTACGAGCCGCAGCCGACGTGCGATCGAAACGGCGAACAAAAGATTTCCCGTGCCTTGTCGCCGTAAACGATCCCGGGAGAGCCCAAGAATCGATAGGATTTGAATTTGTCTTTTCTGCGTTTGTCTGCCTCGGTAGATGATTGATCGGCAAATGGAAGGTTCGGCGCATTGATCATGTTCCGAAGTGTGATGAACATCAAACATCGCATGTCCTGATGTTTGACGAGTGCTTTGGGAAGGGCGAAAAGATTTATGAAATTGTTGCGTGCCACGAAGCAGTGTTTGTAGTAGTTCAATTCCAAATACATCGTGTCATATTATGTAAGCATGAAAGATTCACAAAAGCTTTTGTTGAAGTGTTGAACAAAAAAACACCTAAAACATTGGACATACAAGCTTAACTGAGTAACGAAGCTGATAAGATTCTACTAATCCCATTACGACAAGCCAAGATATAACCTTCTTTTCCTATCCACGTTAAGATACCTACCGTTGACGGTCAGGATATTACTTTTAACATTTTTCAGTGGACAAATCTTTTCAAATTGAACCTGGGGCATCTTTGATAAGGATAATGTGCCATACGAACATCAAATATTACGCCAAAAAGCTCGAAAGGATGGAAGATGGCCGCAGCACATCCGTTTGATTGGTGTTGTCGATAAACATCGCATCGAGGACTTGACGATGGAAAGCCTTGGGCGATCTATTAACGACTAATGTATTTTCGTTTCTGACTAGAATAAGGGATACACCTCTGTTGTCTGTTGATAGAATAGTACGATAAGTTTGAATAGTAGTAGTAGTAGCAGTAGTAGTAGTAGTGTCTATTTATAGAAACTTTTGTTTGACAATTTTTATGATTTGCTATTGGTTCCGCTCTGTAAACTTTAGCACAATATGTTGGATTTTATTTCGCATTGCGAAGTATGATTGTTTACCAAAATTATGGTGGTTTTAATAGGAAAAAAAAACTCAAAAATCCTTTTGATTGAATTAAATTTAAAACTCTCATACAACCTAAGTCCTTAACTCTATTAATTATACCTAACTATATACAAACACCTCTAAGGGTAATGTGGATATTTATATTTTTAGAGAAACTCACTTACTTTCAACATTCCGGAAATCCTATGAATTTCATATGTACTGTGCCATGGGGGAAGCTTAAGTATTCTTTTTAATATTTTGTTTCGGAAAATTTGTAATTTTTGTACGTGAACCCTGACACAATCTGACCATACTGGCGATGAGTGGAGTTTTGCAAGTCTAATAACAGTTTTATACTATAATAGTTGGGTTTCTAGGTTTAGCTTGGAGTTTCTGTTAATGATATGCTATATATATGAACAATTTTTGAACCGTTTAGAATTTTTTCATCTATGTGTTTTTTATAGGTCAACCTCTTATCTAGATGTACGCCAAGATATTTGACGTCTTTTTTGCAAGCAATATCCAAATCACCGTAAGTTTGTATAAATGATGGTATATGACACACAATGCTATTAAGAGTTATTTTTTTTATTAGAAAAAAATATTCCAATAATTTTACTGAAATAAAACATTATTTGACGTGAAAAATATTTCGTTCCGATCTACAAAAAAACGAATCTTCTTATTTTGCTACAGCTGTTTTCTATCCGCTGAATAGTATTGGATTAACATGTTGGAGAAAACGTGCAAATGGCCCATAACTACACATGTTGAATATCCGGAAAATGGTATAAATGGAACGCCCAAAAAAAAAAGGCAATTATTTTACAGTCGAAAGCTTTCCAACTTTCCCCGTTGTCACAGTCGTTCATTATCTCGACGAGTGATCAAAAGTGCATTTCCAAATGCATTTCACTGCAAATGCCGGCAACAGCAGCAGCAAAAAAAACACAGCTTTTCAAGTGTGTGCAGTGATCATATCGCACCGTGGAGTACCACTTTCCATCGGAATGAGTTGACATTAAACCAAAAAAAAAACACATAAAATCCCATCTCGTCTTCTCAAACATCCTCGGTCGGCGTTATCCAAAGAAATTTATTCAATTTGCATAAAAAATTCATTACTTTAAGTGAGCGTAGCCCGGGCCCTGCCCACTTGAAGCAAGTGTACTACTGACGGCACTCTATAGGAGCAGCAGCAGCAACAAAAAAACCGAAACAGCAAAAAGCCTTGGGACTGTGTGTATAGGTATGGAAATTGGCCAGGAGGTTCGTAAGATTGAACGGCATAAAAAGGGGCTAAAGGGGTTCGGAATTTAGTTTTTTATTTCGTCTTCTTATTTTATCCAGAGGCGGAGACATGCTATAAATTGTGCATCTTTTCATGCATTCACGAAAATGTCCCGTGTCCCGTTCCATTTGCGCCCCACCGTACACTGCCCGCTCGTAAGGTTCGGCAACTGATACTGCTTATCCGCTTAGCACCGTCGTTTGGTCCCTGCTATAATCCTCGAACGTTACTTTAGACGCTTGTGTTGAAATGGAACTAATTTTCGTTTCAACAAACTGTGAAGAGCCACCAACGGGTGAAGATGCCGCCGATTTGGGGACGAATTGCCAGTGGCAGAAGCCATTTTCGTTGCTCGAAGCTCGGCAGGAACGCATCGACACCCTGTGCAAGCTAGCGTTTTCAGCCGAGTTTCTGGGTTGTGCATTCGCGTACCACTTGTCACACGGCCGGACGATCCAGCGACCGGAAACCCGATACCAGCGGTCCCGAGTATCGCGTGCAAAGTGTCACTTCGACGTATATTTTATCTGCAGGATATTTCGTTATCCTGCCGTACGCTTTCTCATTGGGAAGTAGATAACGATGGACAAAATAAAAAGGAAGAGAAATACATTCTAGTAAGCGAAGCGAAAAGGAAGTGGCCTTTTCGCTTTAGCATTCGCGTGTAGTCAGTAGCCTGCTGCTTGCCGATGGAATGAAGAAAATTTCATAAATTTGTCACCAGAGCAAGTGCTGCTGCTGGTGTGAATGCTTCCCGTTGGGTGAGTCAAGGGAGCGTTTGTATATGACACGGCTGACAGGTTGTGGTCCGGGCTTGTCTTAGCGAGGTTTATAGTGGGATAGCACTAATCGGACCAACAAACGAGTGCCTGGGACAGGGATTTGCTGTGTGGCGGTGTGCGGGATGAAATAGAGCCATTGTCTATTTTAAAGTACGTACTTAGAGCGCAATGGAACAGTCAATCTGTTGAACGTAGCAGTAAAAGCGACTGCATAATATTTGCCATCAGATAGAAATGGCTAAATCCCGCTTGACTTTTGGCTCAACATTTAAGGTTAATTCAAACCATCATCTGACAGAGATAAAAGTACGGTGAAAAAACGGTAAAATGCATATAAACATCCCTGAGGAGCTCAAAATGATGAAATATAAATATTAGCTTCAAGATGTTTTTAACAGAAAGCGTATACCAGAAAGCGTTTCAACAGTAAAATAAATTAAGAAACAAATTATTGTCGAAAATTCTATTAAAAATATAATAAATACAGTGTCTCAAATTTTGTGGCATGGAAAATGGAAATCAAAGATGAATTTTAAAAATAAAATCATTATAACTAAATCAAAAAGTTCTTGTTACGTACCAATAAATTGTGTGAGAAAACAAATAATTTGCCAATTAAAAATATTCCTTTCGCTCGGACATATTTATCATGAACTTCCTCATAATTTAAACATCGTGTAATACATTTCAGTTCATTGAATAAAAACATTGAAAGAAAGTAGTTTTAAACCGAAACTTAGTTCATCCATGTTCATCCTCTAAAGTAGCTGTGCGAGACAAATAAAACACAATTTAAATCAAAGCAATCTTCATTCTCTTTATAGACTTAATAAAAAAAGCAAAATGCAGGAAAAAAAGAACTAAATTGCTTGGTCTAAGAGCACAACAGCATGAAAATCCATTGAGTAAATCGAGAAAACGTGTAAAGAAAAATCAATTCACCACAGCATAATGGGAATAGAGAAAGAGAGAGCGATAGTTAGGAAAAAAANCGAAAAGGAAGTGGCCTTTTCGCTTTAGCATTCGCGTGTAGTCAGTAGCCTGCTGCTTGCCGATGGAATGAAGAAAATTTCATAAATTTGTCACCAGAGCAAGTGCTGCTGCTGGTGTGAATGCTTCCCGTTGGGTGAGTCAAGGGAGCGTTTGTATATGACACGGCTGACAGGTTGTGGTCCGGGCTTGTCTTAGCGAGGTTTATAGTGGGATAGCACTAATCGGACCAACAAACGAGTGCCTGGGACAGGGATTTGCTGTGTGGCGGTGTGCGGGATGAAATAGAGCCATTGTCTATTTTAAAGTACGTACTTAGAGCGCAATAGAACAGTCAATCTGTTGAACGTAACAGTAAAAGCGACTGCATAATGTTTGCCATCAGATAGAAATGGCTAAATCCCGCTTGACTTTTGGCTCAACATTTAAGGTTAATTCAAACCATCATCTGACAGAGATAAAAGTACGGTGAAAAAACGTAAAAATGCATATAAACATCCCTGAGGAGCTCAAAATGATGAAATATTAATATTAGCTTCAAGATGTTTTTAACAGAAAGCGTATACCTTTTCAACAGTAAAATAAATTAAGAAACACATTATTGTCAAAAATTCTATTAAAAATATAATAAATACAGTGTCTCAAGTTTTATGGCATGGAAAATGGAAATCGAAGATGAATTTTAAAAATAAAATCATTATAACTAAATCAAAAAGTTCTTGTTACGTACCAATAAATTGTGTGAGAAAACAAATAATTTGCAAATTAAAAATATTCCTTTCGCTCGGACATATTTATCATCAACTTCCTCATAATTTAAACATCGTGTAATACATTTCAGTTCATTGAATAAAAACATTGAAAGAAAGTAGTTTTAAACCGAAACTTAGTTCATCCATGTTCATCCTCTAAAGTAGCTGTGCGAGACAAATAAAACACAATTTAAATCAAAGCAATCTTCATTCTCTTTATAGACATAATAAAAAAAAAAGCAAAATGCAGGAAAAAAAGAGCTAAATTGCTTGGTCTAAGAGCACAACAGCATGAAAATCCATTGAGTAAATCGAGGAAACGTGTAAAGAAAAATCAATTCACCACAGCATAATGGGAATAGAGAAAGAGAGAGCGATAGTTAGGAAAAAAAAGGAAGGCAAACACCTAGAAACATTCCAGCATTAGCACCAAATGATCGTATCGCGTGATGCATGTGGCTATCCGTACTATACATCGCTACTGACAGCACCCGATAGATGGGCAGATACTAGCATATGTTTCGCACAGTGTTTTTTTCCTGTTTTTTTTTTCATTCGAGTTTTATCATCGCATAAACTTTCCGCACCGGCCAGCACCGTAGCCGGCATTTTGTTCAGCGCATATATATCCTGGTTTTAAATCTCCGGTTCGCTCCGGCCCGCTGATGTTCGATGCACTTGACGCGCAAGAAATGGAGTGTGTTTGGAAAGATTGGAGATTGGATGAAAAAAATATATTGGCCAAAATTGAATTGATCTAACCATGGGTGCGCGCTCTGGCCTAGAATCGGGGAACCGGCATCCCGGCGTACGAACGATGATGCTGACCCCGGTAGTTGCCGGGCGCTGTAACAGATTGCTTTTGACCGCCGTTACACACCCTACACCCTATAAAAGGCGTCGGTTTTGTACGTTGGTCATGTTGGTTCCGTGGTTTCGTGTTCAACTGGCACTAGCAGGCCACCTACCAGCTTGACTTGGGTTTGTTGACCGGAGGTTAGGATGGCGTTGGAAATCCTTTCCACCGTTTTTTTTTTGCTCGCCATGCCGGCTATGCACTGGCATTGTCACGATTTTAATTGAAAGACTTATTGGATGCACGGAGCATCCGTTGTGGAGCACTGTGTCCGTCCCACGCTGGTGTAGCAAAAACGCGGTCAACAGACAAAACCCTATTTACAGCGACTGGGGGTAACCTTTCGGCCGTTTTCACCGTGATTGAGATATAGCGAATATAGGGAGTGAGCGAATGAAACAGAGAATAGAGCGAAAAAACGGGTGTCACTTCCTCTGTTCGAGCGGTCACAGTCACTTAGCGATTTAGATGGGGCAGCGCATAAACACAATCAAAGTCATTATTTACAGGTGTCTCGCTGAATTATGGTCGCTTAGTGAATTTGCACAATTTTACGCTGCAACTATACTTGTCAAGTAAGTTTGTTTTTGCTTCCAATTTATATTTTTTACAATTTATTTGATGGTAATCGAAGTTGAAATTTATGGAGTAACAATTTACTTAACGAAAAAAAAAGAATAGTAAACCTACTTTGGCAAATAATTCAATTTTAAATGCGTTCTCCTCCATAAAATCTATAAAAAACAACATTTTATTTCCTATCAAGCATTAAATATATTTTCGTATAGAAAAAACACAATGCTCCGGGGATAATTCTTGAAATTATAAGCGATAGCAAAAACAAGGACACTGATCGAATTATTCCAATTTATGGATATTTCCTACACGGAGCATACCAATAACCGGATGCTTCTTTGTATGGGTCGGTTATGAAATTCTTTCAACTCAGCCGCAAAATATGCACAAATTGGTTTTCTGTCGCAAACCTGTTGCGTGGACGCGTTTGGCTTCCCACACCAGAGCTCATTTGTGAGCATGATTCACTTGGATAGACGCATTTGCATGAAAATAATAGACCTTCTGCTTTCCGTTTTTATTGAACCTTAATGCAGCTTTGTTTCGCTTGTTGTAGCATCGTTGTAGCAAATGTTCGCGAACATAAGCAACTCTCCCAAGCTTCCTGCACCAGAGTAACTCACTTAACATCGAAAACAAGGAAATTCAATTGGAAAAGCAACATAAAATTTAAGATACATTAATAACGATATTCCGACCGTCACCAAAAAACAAACTTTCGTTCGTAATCGATCGGCCGCTCGTTGTTTTGTTCACCTTTCATACTAAAGCTTAAACCGATGTGTCGCCCATTGCAGTTTAAGCGAATCTCGTTAAGGTGACCAGAAATGGCGGACAAGAATAAAAAAATACACATTACCTGAAAACGAACTTCATCGTACAGTAGAAAAAAAAAACAACGAAACACACCTTTTACTGTGTGTGTGTATGGATTGCCATTTCATTTTATGCATGGTTGTACAAAAAAATGGTAGCATCACACTTTTCACAGTACCCGTTTAACTGTTTCTTTTTTTGTTTTGCTCACGCCAGTCCACTCTACTAAAACGAGAAAGAAAAGCTCTTTCCACCCGGCCACGTTTATTTATTCATTATAGAGCTTATTTTCATTTTTATTGGAAATTCATTTTTATTACCATTGGCACTTCGGTTTGCAAATGCGCGTTGGCCTTTCGCACGGGTAAGCGATAGAATGTGTATCAGATTTGCACTTCTTTTCCGAAAGTACCGAAACGGGGGTTGTTAAAGGTGGTTGCACGCGGTGGGATGAAAACCAGTGCAACAACACGCGCGTTTGCAGTTTGCACCGAAAAAAAAGGGTTTAATGTCTGTTTTTTGGTTTTGTTTTACTTTCTTCACCGTGTGCAATTGATGTTAATCTGCCAGCCTGATGCGGCAGGGTTGAGGTGAAGTAGATTTTGTTTTGCTTTCCAAATGATCCATCCGCTGTGCTTTACTTTCGCTCTCAATTGGAAAAAACTGTTTTTTTTACCATTTTTACTGCTGTTTTATATGCTGATTCAGTCCATTTCAGAAAATAAATTTATAGATTAAAATGCACCTGAGTTTGATCGGTATCCTTTTCATTTGATAAACATTTGCTTGCACAAGTGTGCACTTGCGCTTTCATGCATGAAACGGTATTGATATATAGAGATCACATCAGGGGTTTGCATTCGACGTATATGTTCGTCATAAGCTGTTTCGGTATAAAATTAAATTCTCTTAAAAGTGCAAAAACTGTAAAAAAAAAAAACACGAGAGAATAGAATGCATTTCATCGTCCAAAACTTCCACATAGTGTGAGAAAGTTTAAATTTACCT
The DNA here is from genome assembly GCA_018908115.1 of Anopheles rivulorum. Lineage (NCBI taxonomy): Eukaryota > Metazoa > Arthropoda > Insecta > Diptera > Culicidae > Anopheles > Anopheles rivulorum. Next base: position 30,906,790 of record CM032178.1, on the reverse strand, counting down.
CGACAGGTTTTAGTTTACCATGAACAGAATCAACTATTTGCTCTGGTGTGAACAATCGAAATAATCGGCCAAATGGTGAAAAATAAATAAATATACTCGAATAAAATGAGCATTTTATGCACTTTTAGCTTATGGTGCTAGTGGCGGCCCGATGGTGTATTTGGCAACGGCGCTAGTCCCTAACACGACCGGACCGGGTTCAAATTCCATTCTATTTCATTCTAAATTCACACAAATTTAACAAGCAAATTATACCTTATCATATTAGTGTTAATTTATTTACAAACTACCTAGACCACCTCAGAGAGCAAGTTAAACAAACTTTATAGCAAACTCGAAGGAGATTTTAATCGTCTTCAAAAAGATGTTCATTTCATCAACACCGTTGGCTATCAAACTATGGCAATTGCACATGCGATACATTTATCACAAGCTGCAATCAACCGTACCACGAACACTGAAGAGGAATATCCCTGACAACCTCAAAGACAACAAACCATCACCGGCGGCCAGCAGGAAACCAGTACCAGCGCCAGCAAGCGCAGGAAAACATCAAACCGTGCACAGCGCTTCGTGTGATCTAAAATTCATCAGTCAGCGCTGCACGCCTGCCTGCGTACGAACGCCAATTACTGCTGGCACCAACGGAGCAGGAGGAACGGTACCGTGCCTTATGCTAAGCTTTGGCCGGAACTCACGCGGGTATGCTAAACGGTTGGATGCGTGTGATGTCAAATATTTACTTTTCCAAAGCAAACCGTCAGTCGGCACCCTTTTCACACCATTGCTCCAACTTCACCCCGTCAGGAAGCCGTCTCCTGCTGATGAGCTGTTGAAACACGCATCACCGCTGTTGTGTAGGAGGCGTCGAGCTGATAGCTTCACAAAGAACGAAAACCCATGTGCGCACAAAATAAAGCCAAGCAAGGTGTAGAAAATGGAACAAAAAACCGGAAGCAGTAACAAAAAAAAACACAACCACAACAGAACAGATTGCCACTCGCAATTGGATTGGGTGTGCACAGACCCGGCAAGGAAATGATAGGAAAACGAATCTGAAATAAAACAACAAAATATACCACCACACCTTTACCACGGCCTACACTGAGCCAGTTCTCGGTACATGGGGCTGCCGGTGGCAATTTGCCGATACCAGGGGTCCGCGACGGCACCTTCCGGCGTGAGAAAACCGCGTGGGAAATTTAGGCGCATTTTCCCAGGAGGTTTGGTGATTTTTTTTCTTGTTTCTCGCGTCGTCCCGTGACACCCGAGGCAGGATCGTCGACCAGGGCCCCCGGTCTGGCTGATGTTTTTCGTCGATCACGCAAAACCCACAACTACCGGCAAACACATGCGTACAATAGACCGGGACGACAGAGGAGCAATAAAATATTCTTACCTCGGCCCAAACGCCACCGTCAGGGGCGTTTTTTGACGTCAGACCAAATGCATCAAGCTTGGTGGATTGTGTGTTTGGTGCTTCAGCTTTTGACGTTGGCGTTTAAAAATTCTTTTGCACGTTTGTACTATTATACCGTCCCGGGACGGTTGCCTAAAGCGGAAGCGAATGTACAGCGCGCGTGTGAGCTATGCGCGCCAAAGGCCACATAAACTTTTTCGGCCCGAAACGCAGCGGTAGTAAAACAGGATGAAAAACGGACCATGAGCTTGGGACATGGTTTTAGTCCGTTGTATATTTCCCACGCAACGCAAATTGCGATCTCATCAGGCGTTCTGTATGAGATCGGCCGTGCTATAAACTACCGTTTGTAATTACACAAACCTGTACCATAACTATAATGTTAAAATCACTTGATGTGTTTTGGAAATATAGAAAAAATTCTAATTTTCTGAACTAAAATGAATCATATTGGGAAAAAATTGTATTATAAATTGAATACATTAAATAATGAACTACAAATGAAAATAATTCGTACATTACATTTCAATTTAAGAAATTTTACTTTGAAGCTGAATCTGCATATATTCTGCCTACAGGGGCTAGTTCATTACATTAAGTTCATTCATTAAGAGTTCATTTTCAACTCTACTCTACAGTTGCTATAATTGTCTGCAATTATAATCTGCTACAATTCGAATCAATAATTCGGTTTATATTATCGGTTTCACCATTTTTTAAGGTACATTACTAAAAACTATGTTTTAAACTTTAAAATTGAACCAATCACAATCAAACGAATCAATGAATGTGTACAAACAAATAAAACGATATAAATTCATAGTATTTTTTGCATGTATTTTTAAGTAAGAAATGTATGAATTTTTCATTCACATTGTCTGTTCATATTCAATTCTACTGTAAGAAAAATCTGCAAAATAGTGAAAACACAAATATTTTTCCATTACAACGTGCAAAAACAAATGACAAAACAAAAGGCTGATCTATTGCAAAACAGCTGTTCAAACAAGCGATGAACTAACCAGCGCTACAGTGAACACATTTGCCATACCGGAATGAGTTCAGCTTTACACTCAACTGTCACTGTTTGCCTGTCCTTTATTTATGCACTTGGTCCGCTTGACAAAATGTACAAAGCGTCTCTTTTATTTTCGTTGTTGCCGTTTGCTTTAAACATTACACCGCCAGTGCAAAACAATAGAAGCATGATACGTATTTGCTGTTGATAGCGCCGCGAAAGAAACGAAAGCGTATGTGGTACAGCCGAGGCCAAAAAGGTATGCGAAGGTATGTCGCCCTGGATGGCCCGCAACAGTAACGGTGCATCACTATTTACTTATGCGTATCGTATCGCGAGTAAATTCGGTCAGTCGACCCTTTTTGGCATTTTCACGCAATGACCCTCCCATGATTCCCACACGCTGTACCCACACACACACACACAAGCAACGATGGCAAGCATTCGAATGAAAAATTTAATGTTTATTCGGGGATTTATGATTACAGCGGTACACACGTACCGCCCGATACGATTTCATCCGGAAGTCCTGCAAAGCGGTCAGTGCACGGTTCGCTCAGCACGCTGGCAAATTTGTACCAATGCTACAGCATCCAGCAAAGGACGGGCTAACTGGTTCGCGTAGAAAAGTAAACGTGGGGCGTGTGTTCATCTCGTCCCAGGGTAAATATTGCGCTAAAAGCCAGTCGTATCATTGCGCTCCAATTTCACCGAAACCTTCACCCCACACGAGCCATGCAACTGTGGGCCCCTGTAGTACTCCAAGTACGGGAAAGGTTTTGTGTAGTGGGTAGTCTGCGCGGCGAAAAAGCGGACGCCTGGTGCCTCACGGACGGGCCAACCGAACAAGATGGCGGGAACCACGGTGGCGGCGAACGGAAGTGTGGCTGAATCCGTAGCACCGAACCGGGCGGGAAACGATTACCGCAGCTCACAACAGAGAGACACATGCGCTGTATAATTAATGGGATTATTTTCGGGTTGTGCCACGGATTAGCTAAAGCTAACCTCTACCCGTTTCCCGTGCAGAACGGGTTTGTTTCGGCACCGGCGTAGTACCGGTAGGAGCGAAAGTGTCCTAGCGCTAACAACCCTGATTTAAGTCTGATTAGTTGTCTCCAACTGGCAATGGGTTCGTGCTGGCATGCTCTAGTGCCCCCAGCGCAGGTCAGTGTGTTGGCGGGTACGACGGCAGGATATTAGAATTATTATAAAGGGGATAATGATCTAATTTATTTGCTTAACTAAAACATGCTCGTGTCGTGGCTAATGTTGCGATTAGATGTATCGCTATTATCTTGCGGTGTGTCCGTGCGTGTGTCCAATGGGCTGATACAGTGCCGCGGTACTTTGCGGTGGATGTCTTTACTGACCCAATAACCATTAGGATCTCCAAGCTAATCCAAAGGTTTGGAAGAGCGATCGTTGATAAGAGATAAGAACGATTCGCAGATGATTCTTTTAATTTGTGGATAACTTATAACGTATTAAAAGCATATCACTAAATTTTATAGGTAGGAGGACGAATTAATTTTATTTTAAGATTAAAATGCACAGTTACGAAGTGAATGTACTATAAAAACTATGATTTCATGTAAATATCAACTAAAAAGTGTTCCTAAGACTGCAAATTTCACATAATACGAACTTTTTTGTTCAAGTATCTATTTCAAAACCACCATTACATACGGTATAAACCATTAAGCGCGATTTAATGCAACCTCCAAAACAAAAAATCCTCTTTCACCCTTCGTTTAACTAATCGCAAAGAACGTTTGCTACTAATGCAAAAACAAAAACAAAAATCTAGCCCATTATCTTTCTGCTTACCGGTTAACTACGTGCGGAAGAATACACACGAAGAAAGGACCCGATGCACACAAAATGCAACTGCGGCAAACAAGACACCCGACCAGCGAAAGAGCCTTGGTGACTGTTTACACCTGCTAACCGTCATTTAGCCGTCAGCCCGTAAACGATGCAACCATATGCCGGTGCCAACAAGTGGCCAGGTTTGGCTGCAGGCGCCGACTTGCCACAGATGGCACCGGGTCCGGGCACGTCAGCAACTTTGGCTTTTCTCGGTACACCTCTCTCTCTCCCGGGGAATGATAATGTGCTTTTAAGTGAATTTTCCCTCCCATTGAAGCTGTACACTTCCTTCCCACACGCAGACCAGTGGCAGTGGCGGATGCATTGTCCGCATCCCGCACGTTAGGCACATTTCACATTATTGACGCTACCGACAAACGTCATCCCTATTAAATGCAACACGAGTACACGCACAAATCCTTTTAGGACAAATTCTCATGTGTAAAATGAAAAACAACCTATTGATGATCACCCACCTCGTTATGCCTATAGCACACCATGGCGACCGTGCAATATTAAACATTCACTAATTGCATTCACCGGGTTAGTACGAGGAAAGGAAAACATTCTCCACGGTATCAAATGTTGGGCCTGGGATCATGTTAAACGTAATGAAATCCGGTTTGCATTTTTTTTTCTTTTCATTGCAGCACGCATTCATCTATTTATTTGCTTGTTTGTAAACAAACATAAATAGCCATTTTCGCTTTGATCTTGCGCTGAAGTACCTGCAAAAAATAAGTTGCAATAGACAAATTAATACTAAAAGGTGAAGTTTATTTTGCCATAAAAAATGAAGAAAATAAAAAGTTTATCAATTGCTATAAAATCAATGTTCATCATGTTTTCGATTATTAATTCGATTGTTCATTTACTTAGTTCATTTTCAAATAATTGTAGCATAATTCACTAGTTACCCATAGAATACTTAAAATAAATATCCGCAACCATAAAGACACCATTAGCGAGCAATTCATCTTACACGCCAGTATGTTGAAAAGCTCCATATCAATATCAATATTACCAGCAGCTTCTCAATCGCCAATGCTAACCGCATCAAAACCTCAAGCCGAAGATGAATCTTCCACCGAATCGAGCGTTTCGATGGCGTGTAGAAGTCAAATTCTAACATTCCCCACAGCCCAACACGTGTACGGGGTGTGCCTTTTTGGAGTGTGTGTGAGGCTTCGTAACTATCCTTTCGAAATCCGGCCACCCGGTGAAATGTAGATACCATCCGGTGTACCCTTTTCTGTACTTCAATCGAGTGCTTTTCTTTCAGTCCTGGCGAAGAAAAGCCTTTCCTACATTAGCGGAAGCGTAGTATGGCTTTCACCCAGCTTTACACAGCCCATCCTTGAAAACGACCCAAAACAGAACCAGATCTCGAGTGGGATGTAAACGTGGGGTCGATAAAACTGCAGCTCAATTCCAAGATTCGCTTTGGAGATTTGGAAATTTTGCACGTGATACCATGCGGTGGCGTTCGTTTTGCTTTCGGGTATGGATCACTTGTAGGATTTCATTTCCTTTAGCAAAATCTTCACATTCACCGGCGAACTGGTGCAATGTTTCAATCAAGAGGAATAGTGATAGTGCCCTGTCGGCTGGCAAATCAATAGATTGAAGAATTTTGAATATACCACAGAGTACATTCGTGCTAATGCGTGCTATGAATATCAGGCTCTTTCGCTTTTTTGGTTGAAACTATGAAATTTAGTAAACTGAACCGATTTGATTCAATGGAACATAAAACACTCAAATATTTTTAGGAATTGTTTTACGAAGTTCATGAATGATTCAGTACATACTAGAAGCTTAGAAATAAATGTTCTTTAAACAAAGACGTTAGACTTCTGGACGTTCGAAAACCTTTATAGAATTCAAATATTGTAAAGGGAATTGAATGATAAATTATTTCCCACAAAAATCTTTGCACAACATGTAGGAACTTAGTGAACATAAAGAGTATTCTAATGAATGCGACAAATAATCTGGTGATATCAAATTTTTCCAATAATATTTCCCCGGTCGTTGCTTCAACTTTGCAGCAAAACAAATGCTGTATACCCACGCTTCATTTCACATTACACTACCTCCCTGATATATGCAATTGTACCGATGCATCTATACCATCATCAAACAGTATACAGGAATTGCATTCATTATTATTTTGTTTGGAATTTAGCACATATTGTGTGATGCCGTATTGACGCTACCGACAAACGTCATCCCTATTAAATGCAACACGAGTACACGCACAAATCCTTTTAGGACAAATTCTCATGTGTAAAATGAAAAACAACCTATTGATGATCACCCACTTCGTTATGCCTATGATAATAGCACACCATGGCGACCGTGCAATATTAAACATTCACTAATTGCATTCACCGGGTTAGTACGAGGAAAGGTATGCGTGCACCATACACATCGGAAATGCAACGATCAATAAAACATTCTCCACGGTATCAAATGTTGGGCCTGGGATCATGTTAAACGTAATGAAATCCGGTTTGCATTTTTTTTTTCTTTTCATTGCAGCACGCATTCATCTATTTATTTGCTTGTTTGTAAACAAACATAAATAGCCATTTTCGCTTTGATCTTGTGCTGAAGTACCGATAATGAGTGTCTCTTGGTCGCTGTTTTTTTTTTTGTTGATGTATGTGCGCACTTTACATATTTTCACTGTCCATTAACATGCACACGTGATACGAGCGTTCATAATTTCACCGGGACCAATTTTCACCATCCGCACACGATAATGGAAAATCACTTTCTGCGGTGGTTGGATGGAGTAGCGAGTATTAAAACATGATACATGATCCACCGGGTACACTCTTGCACGATGGGTCTGCGGTTTACAGACCAAAGCAACCACTATCGAGTTTCAAATACAATCGAGCACAGCTCGCAATCTCTTTCTTTTCTCTCTCTCTCTCTCTCTCTCTCTCTCACTCTCTCTCTCTCTCTTTCTACTCAATAGCAAAACATAACAATTACATTGTAAAACCACAACCCATCCCTGGAAGCTTATACTGCACCGGGCATAGTTTATGGATGTTACAAACAGAACCAACGAGCCGTAAAACGATGTGCTGCAAGTTAACAAAAACAAAACAAAATGCTTGAAAAATGAAAGCTACACCTTGCGCGCTGTCCTTGTGTCTCAGATCTTTCGAAAGGAAAACGTTGTCATTTTTACATAAAACAAGTGGAAGGAAATTTAATTATCTTCCCGAGCGCCCTTCCTACAGTGCCTTAGCGTAGTTATTCCTTTCGACCATAATGCTGCCAGCGAATAGCAAAATTGTATACCATGACCGCAAGAAAAGTTCATTTTCTTTTTCCTTCAGCTTGCTTCAACCCAGACACGAATCTAGCAACAATGGTGCGAAACAGAGAACAAAATAAATTTACCACATTTTCATTTTTCCATTGAAGTCATCTTACCGAAGAGACAAACGGGGAAAATGGAGTGTACGAGATGGGGGGGGGGCGAGTCCGTGGCAAAGTGCGTCACCCATTCGAGTACATAATCCGTGTCGAAACGAAGCCAATGAAGCCACCCCGGAACTGCTGACTTGGTTGAACTGCGGCGATTCTCTTGCCATTTCACAGCGTCTACTACCGGCCGAATACTAGCACCGAAAACCACTGCAATAGCATTGCTACTTTGACCATACCCGTCGACGGCTCCGTCGCAGCAAGAAATCCTGCTGTCTAGACGTCTACGGAGAATGGTTTTATAGTCTTTGAAACAAAAATTTCCAAAAAGTACGCGAGAACGACCAAACTAACACCACATCACCCCAACAAAATGGCGAAAAGCTTCGCTCGGTGTGGCTGACTGAGTGGGTAGGATTTTCCAGCTCAACACCCGACTTTCAAATTATTGGCTGCAAACAATGTGCCTTGGCAGGCGTAAGTGTGACAAGGCAATCGGTTTTTTTGGTGAGAGCAGACTGACGGCACCCGACCAGTGGAAGAATATCGATCACATTCCTATTTGCGTGCCGTACACGTCGGCAAACCATCGTAATTTCTTGCGAAAGCTTTCGTTTCAACGTTTGGGCGAAACATTAATGAATCTCCATGGGTTGAATTGATTATAATTTTCTTTTTATTTTCATTAAATGTAACAATTCTTGTGATTGATAACCAATATAATTGGGAGCTTTAAAAAGGCTTCAGTCGCAACAACTCCGAACAACCTATAAATGTTTAACATATTCACCCCATTTTAAATAGCAGCATAAAGGCAAACCGCAAAGCACCATTCCGTATTAGAACTAGCGACAACTTAGTTTTCATTTAGTATTCTTTCGAAAGATATTTCACAGGTGGTTAAGAACTGAGCTACAGCCGATGATGCGGGCAGTCGTTTTTGTGGTTTATTTTTGCGGGGGGTTTTTTTGTGGTCTATTTTTGTGATGCTAGACAGTTAAGTTATAGTTAACATTATACTGAATCATGCTTAATTTTTGTAAATAAATAATTGCAAAATTTCATTGGTAAAAACACATGGTTCAAATGAATGCATCAAAGTATCAAACAATTAGAATAAGAAATAGAATGACTGTGAGCTGTCTACAAATAAATATTGTTGTTTTCACTAAAACCGTTTATTGATATAAAAAGAGTCTTTCAAAATTACTGGTGACTTACTTTCCAATGCATGTGATATACGACATCCAACTTTGCCACCCAGTCACAAGTCCAAATACTTAACCGATATAACGAGTAGGAAAAAGATTAGTAAACTGGATCAAACTCTAGCTCCACACTCCCAACAGTCTGAAACATCCCTGAAATAGGAAGCCAATTACCAGACCAGACGGTTTGCCAGGCCACTGAAAAATAGGTACCAATGAGCAGATTTTGTTACCGGATTAGCTAGAAAGCGCAAGCTACATTTCACACACCGTACGGTGTGGTGATTTTATTTTCTAGTTCGCTTCCAAATGCTTTCCCTGCCTGCAGCAGCATTGTTGGCTGTCGAACGAATCGGATTTGATGAAAAGTTAAAGATTAGCGCAGTAGTGTAGCAGAGGCAACTATAGATAGTCGGTGCCGAAAAGTTATGCAACCCTTAGCGAACAGATTATGGCAAAAAGGGTGGAAGAAATCGTCTGACCAGATTAAGTTTTCAACGGCTTAAGCGCTTTCAAACGCTCGTGGCCGATTGGACAGGGCGATCGGAGTTAAAGTTCAAGTGCTCCTGAAAGTAACTTGTTTGTGTAGGAAGTTCTAAGGAGTATTATTACGATTTACGATCATTCCATGTTTGTAGGATAAATTTTGATACTTACAGTATTATAGCATTTAAAACAGTTAATCAATTAAGATTTATTTGTCCAGAATTAGAAAGTAATATAACGTATCTGCAAAACAAAACCTAACCGCTCCAAACTGCTCTCCAAAAAGTTCATTATATTTTTACAATAATCGTGGTATTAATGAAAAAAAAATCTAACATCACGAGAATCCATTTATCAATTTCATTATCAACCAATATCTGTCGGTCAAGCGCTCACAAAATGTCCGGGCATGGATATGTTTCAAATTTAACTGCAAGCGCCATACACTGACCATGACACGTCTTCAGCAGCCTGTCCCCAATTCCACTGTGGTTGTACAACAAAAACAACTATAACCTTTGGGAGGCTAACACAGCCAGCCACCTTCTCGAGTATGTATGTGGCTGTAAAATGTCATGTTGAAAATTTATGGTCCCTGGTTTTCCACAGTAAAACGGAGGTGCTTCCTGAGCGTTGCAAAGTAAGAGCAATGAAAAAAAAACAACATAAACACGTATACATTTTCACACCAGAGCTAGAGACTCTCTGTACGAACTTACATGGCACTGCTGCCATTCCTCCTCCAGAAATGTGTGTCTGAATACCAATCAACCGCTTCTTCCATGCTAGAACCGTATCAAACTGTTGCCATGCCACCTGGCTGGGCATGGCACCAGGAACTCAAGTATCGTTTGGAATTGAAAAGCGAAGCAACAAAATGTGCCGAAGCAAACAGTTGCGAGCACACAACCAGGCACACAGCCGGGTAAGCGTTTGGGAGCGTACAATTGCCGGCACTGGATCCCGCAATGACAGACCAGAAGGGTTGTATTCAGTGACGGAAATCGCACAGACGTGTCTTTTCAGCCGCAGGCAACCTATACCGAGTCCTGTGCCAGGTGTAAAACGATTAATGTAATTCTATGTCAATTGGTGTTGAGCAGTGGAATGTATTTATTATGTTGCGTGCTGAAATGTTTAAAATATGATGCCGGTAGAAGCATCCTGCAACTTACAACATGTTGCAAAAATTTAATTAAATACTTCTCGGGAAATCTAGCTGAGATTACTAAACTACAAAGAAAACGCCCAACAGCAAATCCGAGCATAAATGAATGCTAATACCAGGAAATTATCAAATCCCACAAACCATAAGCATTTGTGGTTGTGTTCTAAATGTGTTGCTTTTTTTTTNAGGCACACAGCCGGGTAAGCGTTTGGGAGCGTACAATTGCCGGCACTGGATCCCGCAATGACAGACCAGAAGGGTTGTATTCAGTGACGGAAATCGCACAGACGTGTCTTTTCAGCCGCAGGCAACCTATACCGAGTCCTGTGCCAGGTGTAAAACGATTAATGTAATTCTATGTCAATTGGTGTTGAGCAGTGGAATGTATTTATTATGTTGCGTGCTGAAATGTTTAAAATATGATGCCGGTAGAAGCATCCTGCAACTTACAACATGTTGCAAAAATTTAATTAAATACTTCTCGGGAAATCTAGCTGAGATTACTAAACTACAAAGAAAACGCCCAACAGCAAATCCGAGCATAAATGAATGCTAATACCAGGAAATTATCAAATCCCACAAACCATAAGCATTTGTGGTTGTGTTCTAAATGTGTTGCTTTTTTTTTGTGGTCGATATTCGATTGAGGAAGATAAAGTTAATTCGAACAAAAAATAGTATGCCAACATCAGATAACAGCCAACCGCATCCAATTCATTCACTCTTACCGAGCAGGATAGCTCGATAACGGTCATAGATGCTTTTTTCGATATGAGGAGAAAAGTTTTTCTGTTTGCCAATTTTAGCTGTCCTGGGATATATGGCCGAATAACATACCAGGTGGAAAAAGTTGGTTTTTGCAATGTTTGCGGTTAAATTTGAAGTTGTCAAAACCAGTTCAAATTATTCTTTAAAAGCTTTAAATTATATTTTTAGACATTAAAGTATATTAAATAGGAATTGATTGATTAACATAATCAAACTCTCACGTTTATGAAAAACTGTTAAACAAGGTGCAAAATTATATTTTTTCCTAAAACAATTCAACATCCATTACTGATTGCTAACCACATAGTGTATTCGCATCGCGCATCGTTCGTCATTACGGGTACGTTTAAGCTGATGGTGTCTTATTTCATTACGGGTGTGCAAACAACTCAACCACTCATTGCAAAATGGGCGAAACGTCAGCAGGCAGGACACTCAATCAGCATCACGGATTCCGGCAAGCACGAGTGCATTACGTTATGCTTTGGCTGTTTAGTAACGTTTAAAAAAAAGCGCTCTAAACGATGGTAAGCAAACAGAAGGAATAAATTTCAATATGAACCAACGTCAACAAGCGCACCGCGGTGTCATTGAGTGAATCATCGGATCCGGGCTTTGCAGAGAGATTGAATCTCGGTATCGTTTAGTAAGGTAAACAGGACATCAATTTCAAGGGAAATATTGGCTGAGAGAGAGAGAGAGAGAGAGAGAGAGAGAGAGAGAGAAAAAAAAAGGACCAAGTACGGAATACCGCAATCCAACGAATAAATCAAGCAGAAACGAGCAGACCAATAATTACTTTTATGCTAACTTTTCGTTTCAGGTTCACTGATTTTCGTAGAGCTACATGTTTATTTTAAATAGATTTTAAAAGAAAAAAATGTCAGATAACGAACCACACGAGAGTAGCTTTGGAGAAAGTAAATGAAAGAAAATATGATCGAATCGAATTTGTAGTTCGGAATCTACTTTTATCATAAAAACCATATTATAACCATGCAAATTCAACTTTACTAAGTTCATTACAAAAACAAAAAAATCCCAACTGGAATACCCTCCGTAATTAGCCGCTGACAGATTCATTCATTCGTTTGTAAATCAGCCCGACTTTTATCATGTCCATTAATTTTCACTCATTAAAGACGTGAGATTGAAGGCCTGCTTTGGGATATTACATATTTAATGACACGGCAGCTATCAGGCATGGGGTAACATAGTCCGAACCGAACGCTTACCGAGGGATGTTTCGGCAAATCAAATGGAAAGATAGGCAACTGACAGCTAGTGGTTGGTGGAGGGAGATAAAGCTTATTTTCCCGACCACTAAAAGCCATGAAAACGAATTAGCTCATCGTTTGTCCCTGTCCTTTAGCTAGTTAGAACGCACCATCGCTCGTTCTGAGTATGTAATACGAGACTCGAAGATCACGAAACCGCATGGTATCGCTAAAGTGAACTCCAGCCATGGAGATTATCATTTTCGGAAAGAGTTGAATACTTTATAAGGCTTCACTAAGCATCAACACTTTTTAAAGCTCTTTGAGTGTGATAGACAGTGACTGTTTAGTGAGTGAGCTTTTTGGCAACATTAGACAAGCTTTGATGAAGACTAATTAGTCGGAAAGGAAAATTCTACGCATTAACGTTGAAATCGTGTTTATTAGGGAGTTAAATTGTTTAAATCTATAGAATCTTAATTCTTACGAGAGCATTAATATCAATTAAAGATTTCTTTTGACTGACCACTTTTCTTGTAAATCATAAGTTGTCGTTTATTGGACGAATGAGTTGCATCATAGTGGCAACAGAAACCGTCCTCCCATAATCGCACGCAAGGAATCGTCATTGAAATTTATACCACAACGGATAGAGTAAGCTTTAAACCGTCGTCATTCATCGATGTGATATGATATTATTTCCGCGAGAATCCTTCCAACTGTAACTAATAAAGACATCCAACAGCTCAATTGAAAGGATAATGTGTGGATTCATCCACTACTACCTATCAGCCTATGTTGCAGACTACTGTCGCCCTTGTCGAATCCCTGGAAATTGAAAAGGTTTACAATTAGGTTTCATTAACTAATTCTCTTTGGCAAGATAGTTGTGGAAATTTCCGTAAAACATGAACAAAATTGGAAAAGACATAGCGATTTCAAGAAGTACTTTCCTTTATGTTTAAAATTATGAGACGATAGCAAAAATGGTGTATACATTTAGGTTTCCATAGGCTCTGAATGCATTAAAATTTTATTGGAAGAACTCTGTGGCCTTACCTTATCGTCGCAAAATCAACCAACCCTTATTCATCAAATCAACCAATCGGCAACCGAAACAGTCTGCTACGAGTGTCAATTTAATTCGTAACTTGTATCGGCATGGTTAAACAAACAATCGATTTCAATGTTTAGTTTCAATCATCAAGGGTAGCCGAAGGTTAACAGGAGATGAGTGTCCTAAATGAATATTTGTGCTATCTGACATTTGGAGCTTTAAACTGGTTCCGATCCTAATGATAAAACCAGTCCAAAAATATTCATATAATATGCACCAAACAACGCTTTAATTCATGGCAACGTTAACAGTACGTACCAAATAAGGAATTCAGTTTCAAACAGTGGAAATTATTATCAACATAACTAACGGCCGCATTGCGCTACCATATTCAGTAAAACCCTCGAAAACTGCCGAACTGCATCGTATACCCGGAAGGGAAGTTCGCCACGATAGGTTTAAGTGAAAACGCGAGGAAATATCCTCAGCAACAGCTCGGGAGATAAATTGAAAACTTGCTCATGCGCTCATTAGTTTTGTACCAACAACCACCATCCACCACCCGGAAGCGTTTGAATTGGGCAGCAGCAGCAGTAGCAGCTGTATCAACCACAAACAACGCTCGGCGAGGTAGTGTGATTTAGGAAGCGAGCGATCCGATTTAGCCAAATTCGGCCACGGCTACAAAACACATAACCCAACTCCAACCCAAAAAAAAAAACAGAAGCAACAGCAACGGGGAGGGAGGAAAAAAATAATAAACCTCTTTTTCCGATCCTTCCATCGCAAGCGCCTTGTGGATAGCAACCGCCGCTTCATAAGAGCATAAAACTAATGAATAAAATTTTCCACCACAACCTAATGCTTCCTGTTTTCGATCGTCCGATTTCATAATCACCATGGACTGATGCTGCCGGATGCACACCGGCAATCATCAAGGCGGGCGGTTTTGGAGGGCGATTGAAACCGCCAACTATTTTCCACGGCATTACTCATCCCGGGCCCCGGCTCAGCCGGTTCGAAAAAGGTTCGAAAACATTCACGTGGTGCACAAACACACGGGAATGAAAAGTTTGACGGTTTTTGGGGCATCTCGCTCGTGCACCGACGGTTACACAGGACTAGTGTGGAATTGCAGGACACCACCACACCGCAACGGTCAAGGGCCAATAAATTAAAGAGTTGCTCTACTCGCTTAGGTTTGGCTGTGGATTGTTGCCCAAAGTCGAAAGTTTTGCTCAATCGAGGAGAAATGAAATTAAATTTAATAACACGAGAGATAGAGAAAAAAAACACGCAAATCCGCTTATGTTGAAAATGGAAGCTAATCTTTAAAATTTGAAAATCGTTGCTTCGAGCGTAAGGAACCGAATCGATTTAAAGCTGTTGATTTGATGAGGTATCGATACAGCATAATTGCTTGTGCGTATGTTCCATCGATAGTCGAAGTTGTGGCCAATCAAAAGTTTTTCAATTTACGGTCGCCTAATGTTGAAACTTTTCTAGCAAGAATACACATACACCATATGTATGCTGATAATGTAATGCTTTTCGCACAAATGCTTTTGCGAATTTAACAATGAATGTCTCTCTCTCTCTTTGGCGTAACGACCTACTCGGTCATGCCGGCCATCAAATGGCTTATCAGACTATTAAATACCACGTAGTTGCATAGTCAGTACTCACTACGGGGGAACGGCTCCGGATGGGATTTGAACCCGATCCGGTCGTGTTAGGGACTAGCGCCGTTGCCAAATACACCAACAGGCCGCTCCTGACTGTGAATGTATATTCGTGGTTCAAGTACAAACTGTCAATAATGCTGATGATTGAATATTGTCAACAGAGTTTAAAACAGCATTTCAAGTCGTCTGTTTTTTTTTAAATTTCCATCGAAACCATGTTAGCAAATTCGAAAATATTGCAAACAAATTTAGCAAGATTGACATATTTGTTAAATGTTTTTTGCTTCATATTTTGCTTCAATTTCCCATAAAGCCCAGCTGTCGCACCTGTGCTTTCGAACAAATGCTGGCAAAAGCAGTGCCAGACCCCGCAAGATTGATTGATCTAAATCGCTCGTATATGGCCGCATACAGTTGGTTGCCGGAAAAAATATGCATTCACAATTTTTCCACCCGTTTTGCAAAAGGTTTCACAAAGCAAAACAAGCAGCAGCGTCATACACACACGCACAAAAAAAAACACAAAACGAACATTGCGTTCAGGGACTGTTCTACACACATCGCCAGCTTCGGATGCCGTGTACACATATCATAATTTTCCATACCATTTGTTCCCGGTTTTGTTTGTGTGTCGGCGTGCATTTTTTGCGTTCCTTTGCCTCTGTAGCATTCCAGCAACAAAAATAAAAAAGGGACTACATACAATCCTTGATTTGTCCCTGCATTCCATCCATTAGAGCGTGTGCTATGGTTCGCGGAAACCCGGGCCCTATTACATATTCCGCCGCCATTCCGGCAATGTACAAGGGATGTACGTGAAGTATGGTTGCTGGGCGAATGTTATACCTCGGTGGCGTATATGGTACAGCGCACACAGCTTTTATTCATCTAATCTTTGATCTCAACACAGCATGAACGGCATGTGTCCCTACATCGGAATGCATTTTTGTGTGCCGCTGTGATTCTTTCGAGCGGATAAAAGCGGTTACAAATCAGGGTTCGGGATGTACTACTTTTACGATTAATCAACTCGTCCGTATGTCAACGCGTTATGTAGTAGTGAAATAGGCTCGTTATTAATACTGATTTTTTAAACAGGACTAGATTAAAACTAACGCCGTTGAAGCCAATAGTAAATCTTTTCAAATGTCTTAAGATTAATGCATCTATGGTATTAAAGAGTGTTTTTGGTGATGATTATTTTAAAACTAAATTTACGGACTAGATTAGAGTTTAGAAATTTAAAGGAGAACTTATCACTAAAAAAGAGACATTGGAAAGTTATGCATCAAAAACAAAATAATTGTTCCAAACATAAATTTGAATTAGAAGACACGAAAACGAGTCGGAAACGAGCTTTAATTACATTAATTACAAAAAATTGTAATAGATGTCTGAGGACTGATTAAAACTCTGCGAATAACTACTCAATAAGGTGAATCACTCTGCGTGAGTGAGTGACTTATTGCAATAACTGAGTGACTTGATAGTCATCGTAAAGAATCATGAACCGTGAGTTAAACGACTCATAAACGAACAGTATCATTAATTCGTGACTTAAACATCTGCGAGTGAGTTCCACTACAAATGAATTTTAAAAACTCTTTTGGAGATTTAAGTTAACTCACTAATAAGAAAGCTTCTAGTTTACACATTCAGTCGAACACACTATGCATATTACTAGAAATGTATCGTTAACAGCAAGAATTTGTGACAAGTTCTACTTATCATATTCAACCTTTGCATATATCACCGTACGTATGACAACAACCACAAAGACATCTCATAAACCACCCCTAGCCTACACAGTTGTTAAAAAAAAGTTGTCCTTGCGTAAGCATGGAACCGTGTCATACAAAAGGTGTTAAAATATGTTGCCACTATCCGTGTACCACGTGTATTAGACGGAAAAGTAGACGAGAAAAAAAAAATCGCACCCATCCCCCCCGTAAACAAGGACTCGTTCCATTTCGGGTGCCATTATGTGTAAAAGGGGTGTAAACCGTTTCCATCGCGCGCTACTTCCGACAGCGGGCGCTTCCGGTACGTGATAAGGTGGCTTCGTACGGCGAGTGCAGCCTAATCGTACGTAATATTTCTTCGGCCAGCGAACGATCCGTTTTTTCCCCCCAGTGTATTCACCTCCCACCCATGCTCGCCCCCTTTCGTACCTTTCCGGCCCACTACCCCCCATCCCATCCATCGATGATTACACGGTCGGGTTGCTTTCAACGGGTTGAAGAATGGGTTTGTGATAGTATTCTAGTGGGAATGGTGAGGGATACTAAAGAGAAGAAGAAAAAAAAATAACAAACCCAAAACCTTTTTGAGGCGACAACAACAGCAACAACAAAAAAAGTGTGTACCATACCATACAGTGAGCCCGCGCGCATGGCAGAGCCAGAACTATAAGGACACCAACCATCCATTGCTCGTTTTCCGCGTTAAGGCGGCTTATGTGTATGTGTGTGTGTGGCTACGTCCCCGGCGAAACGATTTCCGTGCAGAAACACATTCAAATCGCTGGTCCACAGATGCAACCCCTGCCCGGGGTCCTTTTGCTGGCGTGTTCTTTCTGTTCGCATTGCAGCAAAACCCTTAAGGTACGCAACCGCCCACAACGGTAGACAGCGTAACACATGCGAGCGAATGTTGGGACACAATCGAGAAAGCAAAAGATGAAGTACAAATAAGGCACACACACACACACACACACACACACACACACACACACACACACACACCAAAAAGGCACCAAAATTTGTCCTTCGCCAATGGAACAGAAATAATGATGATAGATTCTGTTTTTTTTGTGTGTTCGCCTTTCGCTATTTCGGCAGCAGCGTGCAGTGGGTAAATCTGCACCATTCAGAGCATCAGACATCAGACAGCATGTCGGTCGTTAGAGGTCGTGTCGACAGATTGGAGTTTTCCGCGGTAGGGTGAAAAATTGACCCATTTTATGTACGGCGACAGATAGTCGGGCGTAAGTAGCCGGATGTTTTTTTTTTAAAAAAAGATTAATCTTTTAAAACCACCCAGCGGTACAAGCGACAGTTGTGATCTTGTAAAAGGAATTTAAGATCATCGTAAAATAAATAAATTTTCGCATTGAAAATAATTAATAAAATGCAACTGCCTGCAAGGAAAGCTTCCTCTTCAATCCCTTTGATACTGTTCGGACCCATTGACACCTGCTGCAAGCAGCAAAGTTCAACAAGGACTTTGGCACGGGAAAGTCAACTACAAACGTGCCGGTGGTCACAAACACACTGCCGGCCATGGGGCCAAAAGGCGCACTCAATTAACACGTCTTAAAACTTTCACAACCCCTATGCATCCCGTTGGGGTTGTGCAGGTCGTCCGGAACCTAGATGGAAAGTACGACGGCACGGTCCAATTAGTAGCAGCTTTGCTCCAGCTAGCGGGGTTTTCTTATCCTTTAGTTCGCCGGCCACTCCACACCCGTACACCACCTGTGTGTCCCCGGGGTCACGCCATTCGAATCGAGTTCGATGAAGACGTTTCTTCGGAAGCCATCCATACGTGGATGCGGTTCGTTTGCGCATCGATTGCCATTGTGGTGAAGGTAAAAATAATGAGCGGATAAAGGAAAGCGTGGTGGCAGTTCTAGTGACTCTCGAGTCTCCATCCTTGGCGGCACCCCATCGACGGGTACGATAAAGGCAGAGCCAGTGCACACCAGAGGTCACAGGGATCAAATCGATCGGTCACAATGTTACACATTACTTCAACCCCAGCAACAATTTCCGGGTGCAAAATCTACCGAGAAGGAAAGATCGACCACAGGACCCGCTGCGTCAGGTGATGTCTGGTAAGATATAGCGCTCCCCCCCCCCCCCCCCCCCCCCCCCCCCCCCACCCCACCTTCCTCCCTGGAAGAAAGAGGATACAGTCGACCAACCGGGTTCGGGTGTAAAACTTCTCGCCACAGAAAACAGCTCACCCGACGACGCAAACGCGTGGCCCTTTCTTCACCATCATCATTCTGCGGTCGGCAGCAACCTGCAACAGTGTTCGGGCACCGGCACACAACTAACACACTGTGGTTTTGGTAGAGTGGCCTTGCACTAAAGACACCGGAACACAACGACCAGATGGTCCCCGGGGAAGACGAGAACTTGCATCTCGTCTTTCGCCGTACGCTTATCACAACGCAACTCCCTCATCCCATCACCTCTACTCCCCTCCCCCCCCCACCCACACTGCCCTTGCAAACCGTCCAAGCCGCGAGCCACTTGGAGCGTGTACGTGGTGCATCTGTCGGAATGCAACGAACCCAACCGCCCGACCATATCCTTTTCGCAACTAGTTTTTCGAACGAACCAGGCGGAAGAAATCGTTACAGCATTACGCCCGTGCCGGTTCACCCTGGGCCAAAGTCCAACAAAGCCCAGAAACCTTGTTGCATGTTATTCGTTTCCAGTTTGCTGGGTTTCTGCAAATCGAACGGAAGCTTTCGGACGGCTGGAGGTAACATCTACCACTTTATTTCCAATCATGCTCGTTACGGTGCCGGCACCACTTTTCTGAGCGACCACGGGAATGCGCAGCAAGATGCAACATTTTTGGTAAACTTGTCTTAAAACAAAGCGAAACAAACCAACACAAACACACACATACACACAACTACGGACAGGTATCATTTTCTTGCCTGCAGTGAGCGAAGCTTTTCCGCTTGCAGGTGAATTTTGGTATGTTAATGCACACGTGCCCCGTGCATGCGTGTTTTGGTTTGTCAAGTTTTGCTGAAGAATGGCACTATCAAACGACTCGGTTTTGTGACATATGTTTACTTTCTTGTTTCGGTTTGTTTGATTTCCAGCTTGCTTGGAAACACTGGCCGCCAAACATCCCTTTCCGTTGGGAGTTCATGAAGTACTGGGCGCCTCCTTTAGTTGGATCGAGTCGAATAAACATGAAAAAGCGATTTTGTCATTATAAAAATAAACATATTTTCTTCAGGTTCGCTTACAGAAACAATTTAAATTAACACACTTAAATACTCAAATATTGAGTTGGAAGTTATTTTACAATATAATATGAATGAATGTTAATTTAAGAACATAATTAAAAAAAAGAGATTCATTCAATAATCAGAAGATCCAGTATTACGTAAGCCTTACATAGAAAATTCTATGTAAATGTATTGAATTTACTCCAGGAAATTGATAAGCAACACCATGTAACTAACACATCACAACAACACAAGATATATGCAATGCACATGGAAATTCCATAATAACATTCTACGTGCGAATGTTTTATGACCTTCTGCTTCGATCCCCATCAATCACGGGTGACATTTTTGTACTTACGCTTGACACCATTGACCTTTCTCATCCCGATCACCTGGGTTGGATAATAAACGGTTAGTAGGGGGGAAACATGCTCTAGTTAAATTTCACCACACATTATCGTGTGCTGCCCACACTCAAGATAAAAATAGTAATTTCTGTGACATTATACGCGAAAGAACAAAATCACAGAAATGTCTGCCCAAAGCGTTTGACGGACGACGATTCGTGATAAATTCGTTCTGAGATGGGATGGCAGTGTCTTCCCCTTAATCCAATAATACGTCCGTGATAATATGGTCCATTTTTTTTAATCGTACAACAACATATCTGCAGGAAGCCCACGAAATTGCTGAATGCTATGATCCTGTCCGACCCTTATCCGCAGTGTTATCTGATCCTTCGAAGCGGTTGAACACATGCACGCTTTGTTACACGGCCACAAAACGTTCGAGATGTGCTATGTACGTTCCCAGGCGCGGGCAACAGTATTCCCCACAAAGAACCCCTCGAACCCATAACGATAATTGAATGAATAAATCAATTTTCTACCAATACAACCATGCATCCAGCTCGATGGAGCATGTCACGTCCCACATCCGGAGTCAAGATGACACTGATAGAGAGCCCTGGGTGGTACCTTTGTGCCGTCCCAGGTTCGAACGGTTGTCTTTTCTTTCCGGAGCTGTCCCGGTGGTTGAGATGCCCGCTGTCTCATGCGAGGTGTGACGCTATCGAACGTTTTTTAGCAAACGTATGTGAAGTGTACCTGTGCCACTGACATGGTGTTTCGGGGTCAGATGTCGATCTGAACAGGTCAGAGCGCGGCGAGAAGAAAATGTTCACTCGTGCACAAGTTCGCTTCCGTTGCGGAATCGCATTGGTGAACACCATTTGCCTCACGACGATGAAAAGTGATCGATTTTCCCAACCCCTTAAAGCAGTGCAGAGAAAAAGACATTCAAGATATTGGGGAAAAGGAGTTAATTTGGAGTGGTTTACATACCTTGACAGGATTTTTTAAAATAAATAAATGACAAATGCAGATATAATTCACGTCATGTGATGAACAATGTATGCAGTTACCTAGAATGAGAAAGGAGATAAAAATTTCATTGAAATGCTGTTATCTATGAAAAGACATAAAAGTAAAAAGGAATCAGGTTGTGTGATTAAATGTATTCAATTAAAAAGTGTATTTGAAATAAAGTCAATATTGTAATTAATCATTTCTACCATCGAAAGAGAACTGTCGAATTTTCGAATATTCGGTGGCACAACTTTAACAAGTTGTTTACTAACAACGTAATATCAGGAGTTCAAATTTATTGCCGCTTTCTATAATAATCCGAAAAAATACAGACCCGTCAGCGAGACCGTTCCATTCTTAGATCTCCTGATCGGCCTGACGCCCTCTATCGGAAATAAGCGGAACTGTACAACCAGAGATCGTCAAATAACTTTGACAACAACAAAACAATTATATTTTTATATTGTATAGAAGTGTATGGAAATGTAATCAACCTTGCTTTTATATAAATTTACTGAAAATTTCAATACGAAAAACAAATGTACAAACAGATAACACAAATACCTCAAAAAATACCAAATCTTCATCTCACAGTGTACGGAGAAAACAAAATCATTATGTCTGTTACTTTTCTATTTCAGCGAAAAAAAAAAAAAGATTGTACAAAACAGACCCAACGAAACAAAAACACATAACATAACCGATAAAGATTGCAAACTAGGAAAAAAACAGCTCGCTTTATGTACCATACCGTGAGGACATGCAGCAATTGTTTTGTGCCTGCGGCGTAGAAGATTCTCAACTTCCTTGATTTAAAACACTTTCCGTTCGCCGTTGTCTTCGGTGAACAGGCAAACAGAAGAAAACCGGACCGACCGGAATCCTGGCCGGAATCAATTCCAGATTACAATTTCCGGGTGACACTTTTCATTTCGTACCAAGGGATATGCAGCAACCAAAAAAAAAAAGAAAAAAGTCCAAAAGAAACCTTCCGACGTAAAAGGTAAACGAAACAACGTAACTCAATTGGTGATGTTTTTTTTAATTTTGTTTTTATTTACACCGTTTTATTCATGGATAGCAGTCTACCCACGATAGTGTCAGGAAAATGAATAAAACATAGCGTGATTGCAATAATGTGAAAAAAGTACAGATTTTCATAAGATTTAAAGAAAAATAACCTATACGATGGGCTGAATGATGTGTCCTTTAAGAAGTGCTAATATTGATAAGCATATATAGTTCAAAAATGTTTTACTAAAGCTTTGTGAACTGCATTTCAGCATAGTTTATATTTTATTGTTTAACTTAATATAAACTAATCTACCAAACTTTATTTAGACATAATAAAGCACATTGTCTGTCGTAGCTGTCACATTAGGCGAAAATATTTATTGGGACATAATTATTTTTTATTTTTCTTTTCAAAATTTTAAGTTGAAATAGTAAATAATATTTTGATGTCATGCTTCGCATTCATAGTGGTACATTGCTATTGATATATTTAAAAACAGGCCTCATCTGATTGAAAATTTAGAGCACGAGTGGAAAAGTTAAATTTAAGTATAGAAACTATTATTATAAGTATAGGAACTACTATTGAGTAATCAGCGAATGAAACAATAGAAAAAAAATATTCAAAGAAAATTAAATTCCACAGATGTGCTCCATAACATACCATCCAACCTTCACTTGAGTAGTCGTCTCTCAACGTGACGAACTTTCCGTATCGTATGGGAAACATTCATTCCACTTACAGACAATGCAATTTCGACTTTCATTTTGGTTCGTTGCAAATTGCATTTGGTTTCAAAACTGCATATTTGTAAGCACTTTTGCGATACGGTTTGTACGGGCTTTGAGAAAAGCCTCTACATCGAATGTACCAAGAGTACCCGCACACGAGACATTCCAGGCAACCACCATTGCAAGACGTCGCATGGAAAAACCAGGACAAAAAAGGTATGCATCACGCACCGACGGAACAATGCTTTTCTGGCAGCATCTGGTCGGTCGCAGGCACGACAGTGCCGGGTGATGCCACCCATGCCCGGTGGGTATGAGTGATAATGCTAAGACCGAGAGGCCCGCCCCAGTGGCGCAATCAAAGAAGATGAGGTACGTGCGAGGATAAATCCTATTTTATACGCTGCTTAAAAACACTATAAATATAGTACAATCTACATGTGCACCACCGTGCGTAGAGTGTACGGCTTACGTGTGCAAAGTAGCAGAAAAATATGTACATCTCATTCCGAGGACGCAGCTGGGATCATTGCTTCGGCAGTTTGAACCATATATTATACGCCCGTGAGAGAGATTGAAGAACAAGGATATTGCATTTTTTTTAGCTATCTGCACGTATTCGCAATGTAAAAGAAGGCTTGCATATATGCATACCATGCTTATAGTTTGGGATTTATCGTTGAATTCAGATAAAAGAAAGACGCAAGATTTATTTTTCAGCACAAAGTTTTAAAATATTTTTAATAAGTAAATCACTAAAAACAGATTGATAATTTTAAAAGCACAACTCTATTTATAATGATGTTAGGAATTAATACAAAACAATGGAACAAATAGTCCATTTTTTAACAAATAGGAAAATAAAAAAAGAGATAGGTGAACAAGAAGTCGTCAACGGGAAATATTAGCCTCGTAAACACATTTAATTTCAACAAACAATATATATTCAAACAAATTTCTCTCTCCTTATCTGTACCGCTTGTAGCGTACGCTGAAGCTGTAAGGAAAAAAATATATATTCACCTCACGAAAACAATAATGGGAATGAAAAATCGTTCACATACATCTCACGCGCTGAGTTCATTTAGAGAACACTTCAATGAAGAGAATTTTGCACCCAGCGCAAAAACACAACAGCTACCAACCAGTGTCCTCGTGCGAATAGCAGCGAGAAGAATGACCGGTCATTCATTTTGTGGCCAGTCTCCTGCCGCCCTCTGTGGGCTGGCATTGCACCACCACCACCAAACCCGAAAATATGCTGCGGCAAATACGCCACGGTCCGTGTTCATCTACATGCGCCAGTGAACGTTTGCAACCGTCCGATGTGCGAGAGAAAAGGAAAAAAAACCAACATGTCGTCAATGGGAGGGTGGTTTGGGTGTACAAGCCACGGAAAATGGCATGCGTTCGTGCTGGCCCCGTGAACGGCAGCAATCGTTACGGAAACAAATTTCAGTCAATAAAACAAATTTCACACAACAACCTCTAGTTTAGTAGCGTACCGGTGCGACACACCCCGACCGGAAACCGGAGCACATAATCGGTACCGTTGCCGATAGCATAGGCGTGCGTGCATGTACACGATCGACAAGAGCGCCCCCCCGTGGTATGCAACATGGCATCGAACATACATAAACCACCGAAAACGTTCGATGAATTGTATGTTGACAGAGACAAATAAACAAGGCATAAAGTGGCCACCTTTTGCCGCATCTTCCACGAACGTGCCGTGGCGGTATGCGGTATATGCCTTCGCTTTGCTCTGGAGGGTAAATTCATAGAAAATCGACCATCTTTCGTACGCAGCAAAACAAAACAAAGAAAAAAAACACGCAATCGGTGTCACCCTGGATAAGCGGTGTGACCCGGGTGCGCAACACACGGGAGCATAATTGATGGTTCTCCATTGCATTTTACCGCCGGTGCCAGTTGCGACCGGTACCGCTTAAGGGGATATATCGGACGTCCGTAGAGTAATTGGTTTGGGTCCGTCCGAATGTGAACCAATGATCCTATGTGTGTGTGTGTTCCCCCTGGACCGTCCTGTGCCACCACCAACACCACCGTGTGCTCCCTTCTTGCGTGGGAAATATTCGAAGCCAAAATCGTCATTGTGACCGACTTTAAAACAGTTTCTACGAAGCGCGCATGTGTTTCCCATTGCCTTAACGAATGGCAATGGCAATGGAATTGAAACAGATTCGATTAACAGCAACGATCCATATTTCGGAAGCTTAACATCACAAAGCAAACGAGTGAAATTTAAAATACCAAAAAAAGCATATAATTTACAGTTTTAAAACATTAAGATGTCATCACGGAAATATAATTATGCTATTGCAATGTACATATTTGACTATGTACAAGTTAAAAGAATGTTAAAGGTATGCAAATTTTGACCATTTTTCCTCTTCATAAACGACTGTGATTGGTCTGGCCGTCTGCTGAACACACTCGATGACGTCAAACAGCAAACAAAATTCCCACAAACAGCGTCAAGTGTATTCAGAAACTACCTTCTAATCCACAGTAGCTCAGCCGTCATCCAAACCGGCCAGACCGATCGTACGTACCACCGCCAATCGGGTAATAGGCTTACCGGGAAGCTGTCTGAGATTATTTTCGAACGAACCACGATAGGCAGTCAAAGTGCCGAAGTGAACGCGCGTTTGAAAACCTTCCCACCAAATATGTTCACCGTCAAAAATAAGAAAAATAAAAATAATCCACGGGTAAGCAGATATTGAAGAGTTCAATTTGATCCATAAACCGACCGAGCTTTGTCTCACACGCTGGACAACGCTGGCTGACATCGGATACGTTAAATCGTAGATTAAAATGGACATTTTAGGCAAATCCCGAATGCATAGTTCTTACGAACCAATCAATACGGGATTTTAAAACTTGTGCTATTAAAGCATTTTTGCTTCAGTTTGTGTGTTTTAAAAATCCTGTTTCTACAGTCGTTGCCGCTAAATTTTGTCTCTAACTCACCAATTTTTGTCTCTAAGGCATCAATTTTGGACAGTGTGCCCCAGTTTTTGTCTCTAACGCATAAGTTTTTGTCAGTGTGCATACATTTTTGTCTCGTAGTCACCAATTGTCCAATTTTTGAATGTTGCTCAAGATTTTTTCAGAAGTAACTGAACAATACCAAGCCAAATGTACTAGTCATTTATTTTGCTGATAAAGAAAACTTAATGGTTTGTTTATAAAGTGTTAAATTTCATGATTAAACATTGAAGATGAGGAAATGTTGAACGATCTTATTGAAAAATGTGGTCCCATGATTACATGGACAGATTGCGAAAATTACGTTGTTCCGTAATTTATTTAATTATCTACCACGATATCAAAATGAGGAGGTAATTGAGGATTAGCCAGATTAGTTCGATAGGTTAGATTGGAATTTAAATTGTGTTTCTTGAATTGAATCCTCATGAACTTTAGTAATTTGTTGGGGTTTTATTGAACTATTTCTAGCAAATATTTTATGTATGTGTGGAAAGAACTCGTATTTCAACCCTACGCAGAAAACTAAATTTCATGTGACAAAATTGGAAAGGCACAAATTACAATTGTTTTAAAAACGACTTTATGACTTGTTTTGAAATACAAGCGTGGTTTGCTTTAAACTGCATTTAACATTTTTAAACATTTAACTTAAATTCAAAATTTAATTAAATAATAACATTTAAATACAAGGAATGGTAAACTACACCGCTACATACAATACCAACATGCTCTTATCTGTGGCGCATGTTGGAGCGTGAACAGTGTCTAAGAGGGCTATCGCCTTCTTCTTTTGTGACTCTACAATCTTGAGAGGTCTTGGCCTGCCCTTTCTGGTGTTATGGGATAGGGTTAATGGCATTTTAATGTATTATAATGGCAAAAAAAGACCACTGCAAAAACCTATACAACATAATAAATAAATAAAATAATAAAGCGCAGAAAACAAATCATACGATATTGCACAATCCGAAGTAGGTAAGTGGAATTCTTGTTCATAAAGTCACACGAGCACATCACGTTTTCAGCTTTACAGAAGTATTATAACGTTCCGAAAAACAAACTGCATCCCACGGTTTACCCATTAGCACACCCTTACGGCATACAAACTACGTGCAAAAGCTCCCGCTCGACGCACAGCATGTCACCGAAAGCGTGGTTACTCGGCGCTAAAGGAACGCATAATATTGCATTCCCGTGTTGCAATCTCATCCTCGCAAGGGATACACTTATACAGATCGAGTAGGGAAACAAACAAAAACCCAGAGAAAGAATGTTTCTTCACAGCTTAAACATAATATGTGCATCACAGCCAGTGACGAGCGAAAGCAACACAGAGAACGCGTAAGGACGGATTAGCAGCCAAACACACTGCTTGTTTCTTGCTAACGTATTTCGCCTGCAGTAGAATGGAAAACAGAGTGCTTGTCACACCTACACACGCACATTCACACACCCCCAAACAGCCTAAGGGAAAGGCAATACTTGTACATTATACTTGCCTGTGCAACAATCCTGGGTGCACAGTACGTAAAAGCTTGTTGAGTGACAGGTGGCATGTCAAATCGGTGCAAAATAATACACTTTGGTTAGAGGTGCATAACAGCGTGCGATGTCGCGCGGAACAGCATGTACAGTGTGTACCATTATTTTACAGCAACGCACGACGAGCAGAAGTATTTTTTTCCATTTAATAAAAAGTATATAACATCCATAAATGATGTCGACTGCATGATGAAAAAGGAAAATGTTTATACACTGTTATGCACTGTTACTGTTAGAGAAATAAAAGATAAAATTTTTCATTAAGTACTAGCAACTTCTCTTTTTAAAACCAACTGTCAAAGATACTCTGATTCGCTATAAATGGAGGAAATACTACCAGAACAATATGGCAACACCATTTAGAACTATTTTTTTTATCTACTCGAGCACAACTCGTGGCCCAGAGTTCGTGGCACTTCTCGCTATACCTCCGGCCAAGCTGTCCATTCTCGTCTAATTCTTAGACATCTTCGCCCATCTCGCCCACCATCCAAACCGTCTGTCATTGCCGTGTCACGCATTCGGACGTGTTCCCGTTGGTTAAATTAAATTCCTAATTGTGCCTTTGCCGTTTCATGCGCGCTTCCGGTCTAATCGTTTGCACAGACGCGTCTCGCGCAAATGTACACCGCACCACGTAGAAGAAAGCAAGCAGCAGCCTCGTCGTACTAAGAGACAGGCCCCAAATTCTACCACATGTCACATACAACGGCACAGGCGTGGTGTGGATGGGAAGGAAAATTTGTACGCTAACCAAACTTAAATAGGACTGACATGTCGCAAACCACGAACTGGCAGCACGTGGCACGGGATGGCTTTACCACCCATAACATTCGCCCGCAGAATGCATGCCTGACCGGGCACCGGGAGGTCGATTTCCTAATGAAGCTTCGTTTTTACGCTCGTTTAATCTGCAAATGTCACGCCGACGCCGGCAAAATGCGATCCATTGTTGTGCATGGTTACGAATTTTAATCCAACAACTCACGCACTGGTTATATAAAACCAGTGCTCTTAAAATTCTATACAACATACAAGAATAACATACACGAATTTACATTGAGTTGATTTAAAATTATTATTTAAAAAAACTTAATGAAAGAGATTGAAAAATAATCTTCAGGGAGAACAGTTGAAGTTTTACCTTTGGCTAATTGATCGTGTTGTCGTGTTTAAGATAAAGATGCCAAACCTAGAAATAAAAGCAATTAGCAGGGATTAATTTTCAAACATCTTGTAAGATATCAGTGACTTCTGCATAAAATATATAATTATTTAGATAAACTAATATAATGTGATAACTTTCAACTCTAGTAAACCATTTTTTCCATATGGCACTTCCGTCTAAACGAGCCCATAACCGCTGTCAACACCGTTTTATATCAAAAAACCACCGAACTATGTCGGCAAGGGCATTAATATCTAGTTTCCCATACACGTGTCTCTATCACTATCAGGGCGGCACTAATTTCTTCCGTACATCTCTTTCTTCTGAAAAAAAAAGGATTTTCAACCAAAATGACTACGGCTGCTGGTGCTAAAATTCACCCAGCACCATCCAAACTATCTTCCAAAAGCACACCCAAAAGAATTGCATTCCTCCCAACCCGGGTGGAATGCAGGACTATTCGTCGTCGAAAAATGAAAAGTGCTAGCAAAAGCGTTCACCGGTTGATGGTCGTTATTTTTGATAAACATTTATTAAGGTGCAGAAAATATCTTTTGTCACGTGCACGGCAATGCGGCGGGATCGAACGAGGCAGAGACGAATTTAGCCCTGCCGGCGTAGACGATCCCTACCAAGTGTCACGCCTTTGCGAAACCTGAGCGCCCCGAAGAAGCCATCCTTACCGACAAGGATGAAAGTGTACGCAGGGTCTAGGTCTTGCCACTTTCATAAAGTATCGTGTTATCATACGCTTCTGCTGCCGGAAGTCTTACCGACACCGGTAGCGGTTGCATCCGACACATACGATTATGCGACAGGGCGGCGTACGGATGGGCATGGTGTACGACTTTTGTTGAAACAAAGAAACTGACAACCTTCACCTTTAGAACGTTAGAGAAGTTGGTGTTTTTCTCCGTTTTTTCTTCTGTTGCCTTTAAGAGTCGGTGAGGAGAAAAGATAAGGGAAGTCACCGGACCTGCTCTCGCACGGGAAAATGTGCAAACTCCTGTCGCCATGATACCGATGTTGCTTGTAGACACCGTCTACAATTTTCACTCATAAACATCACAGGCTATCCCAGCACCATGACCAACTCCCAACAGTCACACACCACCAACATCATCCCTGTGGGATGATATAATTTACCGGAAAGCTGGCCTACGCCTCTCGAAGTCATTTCGAAGCTATCTGCAAGCTTTGCACGAAGGTATGCAATAAACTTTTCCACCTTATTGCAATCTAATCACCGGCACAAGAAACTAAGCGCACGAGAGTGTTTTTTTGCGTCGTGCCGAGGAAAAAGCGCTCACACAAAAGAAAAGACTATGTATGAGAATGAAAGGAAAACATACGCACCAACAATTTCCGACGAAGTATTCATATTTTCTATACACCAATTTCTATCAACACAGGTAATTCAAGTGAGTCGTTCTAGCACAGAATAAATATCCAAACGATAGCACCGTGGGTGGGCTCAAACGTTGCAAAATAAAGATCTCATTTGGCTCTTCTCGGAACAACTTGTCGGAGAAACGAAATTGCTCGGAAGGAAATTATGCGGCGAAGGAAATATCAAATTCATCCACAGCAAATAGACAATTGTAATCTGATATTGCAGCATGAAACAATTTACTTACATTTAAACGGTTCGTTGTATAAAGTACGTATTACGTACGTAAGATATATTTCTATTTTATTTTAAAAATACTGAAAATTGATCTTTCAATTTAAGTTAATACTTAATACACGTAAAAATGTACCAAAAATTAGTCATCTTTAAGATATATTAAAAACAGTTGTCGGACGTAGTTCTTTTAACTGTTTCTAAATCCTTTAACTCTAAAATGTCGTAAAAACACTTGCCATCTATGTTTAACAACAAAATAAAAACAAGTAGTCACATAGTTTTGCTACGCACTGTATAAAGTAAAAATACCAAGGTATATATATTATCATACCTTTAATCATACTTTGTAACAGCCTATTTCATTTTGTTTCTTAAAACACGAAAACAATGTGTCACCAATCTTAACATTGGTAAAATGAGATCCTTTCCAACTTTAATACCCTGCGATGCAGCAGCAAACTCTTCAACCTTTAGTGCAATGGCTTTGTTACTGATCCCAAAAAAAGGCAAAGAATTGAACTACCCGTCCCATTTAACCTAATCGTCTCTCTCAAGCGAAAGTTTGCCTTTTGAAGACGATTGCCTCTAGCATTCGAAGCAACCACCACCGCACGAAGCTCCCTTTTCCACCAACTCACCACGATAAAAAGCACCCCACCCAGTCCCACCCAACGCGCCACACGATTGCGTGAGAGCAAGGAACGTAGCTGCACAATTGAACAAAAGCACTCCTTGAGCGCCACACACAGCGCGTCAATTCGATGCTAACAAGAAAATTCGAATGCAACCATCATTTGCTGCGACATAAGAAAGCGCGGTTATTTCTTCACTACCGGATCGTTATATGGTAGCAATAGCTGCACAAGCATTCCGGTACCAGCGTCGCGCAGAAACCAATATCGTACACACTGGAAGTACTTTGACATCGTTTTAAGCGAACGGTGACAATAGAATCAAACCACCGGCAGCGTCACCACCACCCATCCCTACCGCTGCTATCCTTTTTTTTTTTGCTAAATCGTAAGCGAACAGGCGCGACTTTTCTTTGCACAATGCTAGCCTGCCACATAAATGAACAAAACTCCCATAAGGCATATATGCCGGCACACAACCCGCTCACGTACACTAGTGCGATACGATACGATAAGGGGGCAAAAGAAACCTCAACACAAGGGGGTAATTTAGGAAATTCTACCAAACACATGAGGAGCGTTTCGAACATCCGACTTGATTGCCCCTCCCGACACGGCGCTGGCGTAAGCCAGTGAAGAGAAAGTTTTACCGCCAATCGAACAATCGCCACCTCTGTACACGTATCGGCATGCAGATTGCATGCGCATGCATGATGATCCTTAACGCGTATTACCACCCACCCGACCGTTTGGCGGTGTGTGCTGGTCGGGTGTGCACTTGCAGCCACCTGCACAACAATCCCGTGTGCTTAATGCTTTCGCGTCGCGAAACGCGAAAGTTCGATACGATCTGAAATCCTGTCTTAATGGAGTCATTTTTTGCACGTGGTTCTCTACCTACGCGAAGGAACCCCATTTTTCTCGCTACTACGCGCCAGATAGCTGAACACACGTACGATTTTTCTATGTTTGCCGAGATAAAGCTAGACGGGTTGTTGCCGGGACGCATAGAAGTGGCGCTGAAATATTGATAACGGTTATTGTTCACCGAAATTATCTCATTCCTTCCGCCATCTACCACCATTGTGGCCCGCGGTTTAACTTTGCCGATGCAGTTCATCCTTACGAAAAGCACAATTTCGAAACTGTTTTCCATAACAGTGCTACACAGAAGTGGCGTTATCTCGGAATATCCAGCGATCCTTTTTGTGTCACGAATGTTTGGAGTTTGGAAAATAAAGATTATAGGATCCGAAGATAAACTTTGAACGAAATTTGATACTCAACAGCAGTGCGTGCTGGAGCGAGGTTTCCGAATAACAACGTCAGTTCGAGTTTGATAACTGTAGCAGAAAGAAAATAAAAAAACGAGATTTAAAATACAAATATGCAGGTTTGGAGTAGTTGCGCGAACACAATCTTGCAATGAATTAAATTTGCAATGACTCACTGGGTTGGCGAGGTCAGTAGAATATCTTCGGGCATCCCTGCATTCAATATCTGACGAGTTAACTCAGACTTTGGAGGTTTAAAGGGCTTCTTCTGCCGAACAAGACTAATTTTACATATATTTGTACACATTAAACAAGCTCAAAATTAGTACAACAGCTTTGATCTGTTTGTAAATCATCTCAGCATGAGACTGTTACATTCTCATTGGTAAATTTAAAAAATATATATATATGAAAACCTTATTCATTCTTAAACATATTTTTTCCTATAAATTGATAGAGAAGCCACATCAATTCTTAAAAATGTAAATAGAAAAATCTTATGAATTCTTTAACATTTATTTCCTGTAAATTGATAGAGAAGCCATATCAATTCTTACAAATAAAAATAGCAAAACCATATAACTCCGTTCCCAAGAATTCCAACATTACGTCGAACTTTTCCAGCAAAAAACAATAAATCATTACCTAGCTTTTTAAACATTTTTAACGAAACTAGCAGCACAAAACTCATTTGCCTTTGTGCGAAGCCGAATTCACGCGAAAAACAGCCAATCAATGTGCCTCTGGTTTTTGCTCACGCTTGTCTCTTCAGCATCATGAATCCTTCTACGGTGCATTTTTTGCTCCCGAAGATTGGTGGGACTTCCCGGCTACCGATTTTCATTTTGTGTTTTTTTTTGTTCAACCCCATTTTCACCGCTCACATCGGACAAGCCAATAATAGGAATCCAATCAAAGGCAATCGATTCGCCACGGTACGATGTTACCGGGTGGGCTGCCGGTCGA
Organism: Anopheles rivulorum; assembly: GCA_018908115.1. Taxonomy (NCBI): domain Eukaryota; kingdom Metazoa; phylum Arthropoda; class Insecta; order Diptera; family Culicidae; genus Anopheles; species Anopheles rivulorum. Next base: position 30,873,120 of record CM032178.1, on the reverse strand, counting down.
GAATGTTGCTTTCCCTTTCTGCAACTGATCCTCGATGCTTCAAAGCCACAGCCATGAAACCAAAGAACCTCACGACAAGCCAAGCAACTACAGTACAGAAATATGCACAGCACTAACGAGAAGGCTTCACTTTTGCCTCCGTTCCAGACAAGAACGATTGGCGGCGATTGATCTTGAGCACCAAATACCTTGTCAGTTTCAATCCCACTCGTCGAAGGAAGAAGACGAGAGAGAGAAAAAACTGTCGAGAATTTTCTATTTTCCAGCATTCGCAAACAGGAGGAAAAGGTAGATATGCCACTTCTTAGCGTATCGACTTTTTCGAAAGGGATCCTTTATTTTGGAGCAAATCCTTTCAACGTCAAGCACTACGCATCGGCAGAGCTACGCATTGCGAAGAAGATGAAATGTCAGAAATTGTGCTTGTCGTTGTTCCGGCTGGTTGATCGTTGAGTGGGGGTGGCCTACCAAACGTGTGGTACCGGATTGGCAACGGAGCAATGACCGGGGCGGTGGTCTACACTACATGGTATAATAAAATCCGTTTATGGCGTGGTTAGCAACTGAAGAGCTAACCGCATCGGTGCATGGGGCTCTGCATGTCACGAATACGTTTGTACGCTGGCAAGGCGAATGATGATGAACCGTTCCGAAGTGCGTTCCGGATGCATAAAGGCTCATTAGAAGGAACAGATGGGACGAACCCGAACTAGTTCGTGTGCACGGCCATATTTTGGGCCCGAAGTATATGCGAGCCACTTCGTACACCCACAACAACCTACGAGAGTGATTTGTGATTTATTGCGATATTTCCTGCTCACATCCTTCGATTGAGACCACCGAAAACCGGGTTTGATAAACAAGACGAGATTTAGATGGAAGGTTAGAAGCGAGGTACAAGGACTGGTGGCATGAGGATCTGTAAGGTTGTGGTGTATCCCTGCAGGGGGTACACACTTTGGTGCTCTGTTGTTTTGAATCTGCAGTGGAATATTTTCTAGAGTGGACAACGATGCCGAACCACATTCATCATGTACCGGCAGCAGCGACGGCACCAGCACCAACAACAGCGCTTCCTGTCAGACGTTACGAAACAGTAACAAACGCTGACTGACGGACTGGCCGTTCCGACACAAAAGTTTATTGGATGCACTGTGCGAGAAGCTACATGAGCTGAACGCACTGGAAGGCTTTCCATATATGTGCTGAAACAGCATCACTTCTGGAATTGCACGGAAAAGGGAAATTGCCANATATTTTCTAGAGTGGACAACGATGCCGAACCACATTCATCATGTACCGGCAGCAGCGACGGCACCAGCACCAACAACAGCGCTTCCTGTCAGACGTTACGAAACAGTAACAAACGCTGACTGACGGACTGGCCGTTCCGACACAAAAGTTTATTGGATGCACTGTGCGAGAAGCTACATGAGCTGAACGCACTGGAAGGCTTTCCATATATGTGCTGAAACAGCATCACTGAAGGAATTGCACGGAAAAGGGAAATTGCCATGCCGATAACCGACGGGTTAGACGGTGGTAGAAAATGGACAACGTGCGGCTACAACAGTACTTGCACAACAAGAGGAAAAGGTGCATGGAATGCAATAAATCTAATCTCACCATAGGTTTCGGTGTCGATGTTTCATGCATGATTAACATGTTTTGCAATGTTGGCTCCACCGAGTTGGGTCTCGGTGTTGGGTCCGAACCACAGCACTGGTGGTACCGTACCGACGACGACGGTACGACCATAAGTTCTACACCGGTCCCAACCCGCCCCACAACTGGCAGGCTAGCGTAAATGATGGACCGGAAGTAGGTTTTAAGGATCTAACGCAAACTAATGATCGGGTATCGGCTTATCCGAGGCACTGCGCGGAAGAAGTAGCCCCGAGTAGCCGAGGCAGAGCGTGATTTTGCAGTCTCAGACCTCATCGCACTAATTGAATTCTACTACTTCGTAGTGATGTTAAAATATATGCATTATTTATGGTGATTACGTTTTACGCCATTGCATCTTTCATGAACTCACTGGAACGGGCGATTATGCCGGATCTTACGGAGCAGATCGTGAGGAAATTGAGTCGGCGTAGTATGCTCCTGTTGGCCGTTGCGGTACAATATTAAATATTTATTTTCCAACCAATCATTAAACGAAACGGAAAAATTTATGAAGCATTCTTGCTGAAAGGATCTAGCAAAGCAGAAATAAGATTATATTTTAAGCAATTGTGGAACTTTTACCAAGAATTTGCGTGATAATATCGTGCTTGATACTTTTATGTTAAATTAGCAGATTTGCAAAACATTTGGTGTAGTACTTTGATTTAATAGTTTACTTGCATCACAACAGCGGAGTCAGTCCTATGGTTTCATGCCTCAACGTCCGGTGTAATACACCGAAGGTTGTGGCTAAAATCTCATCACAATCGTCTCTCCGTAAACCATCGCAGGCATATACCCACGGCCGTACAGCAACCGGATGTCCATTAACTTCAAGAGTATAATATCCACCTGACGGTCGTTCCTAAATGAACTCCCCAAAAAACCAGAAAGTGAATGACGACTATGGGCGAGAACTTCTTCTAGGAAGTGCTATTTAAAACCGCCTCATGATTGGCTAAACTTTCGCTGCACAATTTAACTTTCGCCCGAGCCTTTTTGACTCACCGCCCCACACACTCGATTAGATCGGGCTCCATGTTCGATAGCATTTTCTTCCCCAATGTGCCTGCTTAAATTTTCCTGCCCTATTGCTAGCCGCGGTGGTCGATTTCTATAACCGACGGCATCACCTGATGTGACTCGTAGCCGGAAGGCAGCCGAAAACTATAGAGACGGCTAAGAAGGAACCTTCAGCTATATGGTGGATGCTTTTAACGGAACCGTATCGTAGAGTTTTTTTTTGTCGTGGGTTGGGTGACAGCACACTTTGGGGCTAAAATAACTCAATACCGCCGACCACCACCAGCGCCACCGAGCATACTAGCAATTCTATCAACCCATTAACCGCCACTCAAAAACGCACCCTTTTACGTAGCGGACTCCGTTTGATCGAAAGCAAAACTTTCGAACGTAAGTTTATTAAATCCTGTAGGGCTACTTTTTCCACAGCCCTGGTAAGAGACTCCTCTTTACAGCATGTCGAAGGCAATTAACGCACCGGCAGTACTGTGTGTGTGTGTGAGTGTATCTTTTTTTTTGTGTGGTTTTGCACTCTCCGCAAAAGTCCTTTAGGCTCCTCGATACAATCACTTTTGGAAGACGACAAAACTGTAACGGCAAAGTTTATTCGTAGCTAGTCTTTATGGCAACCATAGGACATGGAAAGGATATTTTGCCATTAGAGGTCGCCAAAGTGGTTTGGCAAAGTCACAAAGTAATAGCTTTTAGTAGCTATTGCGAGCTATTTAAACACAAGTCACATAAAATTGGAGGTTATACAGATTGTTCCAAAAGGGAAATATTTTTTTTAACAATTTACAGTCAAAGTTTTGATAACTTTATTCATAAAATAATAAACTGTTAATCCCCGAGATACAAACTACCTGTTACACACCGATTCGCAGATATCGAAATGTTACATCTTAATGACATTATAGAGCACTTAATTTTGCCTATTTATCACTTAAAATGTTGCCTAAGGCATTGAAATCATCACGGTGCCATTATCAATGAAGGCACTCCACCGGAAATCTCCAACGATCTTCGGTGTTCGTCATAATAGTGTATGGGAAAGATTTACAGATTTATTTTCTTATTATTATATTATTAATTTTGTAAAATGAAAATTATGAATAGTAAAAAGATAAAAATCTAGTTTATATGTAAATATTTGCTCTGTCAAAAAATTAATAATATGGATAATTTATAGCAAAACATTTACAATGAAGATGTTAAATTTAGTATTTAGTAACGGAAAATCACTACAATTGTAACATTTCAGCAACAATAAAGCTGTGCTTCATACACATTAGCTTTCAAAGCTTCCCCCTTAATGTCAGCTTCCATAATCAACCGATGATTGCTGTTACTCACCCCACCAGAATCGTACTAATAATGACAAATGAGCAGCAATAATTAATTAAAGTAAATTGATCTCTCATCAGCACTTCCATCTCCTCACACGCCGTGATAGACCACCACTTACGGTACCGAAACAGTATCCCGACTTAAATTCCAGACAGTCTGCAATGTTAAAGCAGAAGCGTAAAGCGAGCATCGTTTCCCGTTTTCGACACCTTGCCCTGTGTCGGACAAAATGAACGAAAGTTTGAGTCGAAATGCAAGGATCCAAGAGCCGAACACTGCAGAGTAGTTGATGTATTATGCTACCGGATGCCTGGCGCACGTTTCCAACAAGTCATTCTTTACCGGCATTGCTCTTTATGGCACGTTCTTCTTGTTTTTGTTTCAAAAACCCTCGATGATGCTGTTGGTCAGCAATGAACACCCACTCTCTGCAAACACCGCACTCCTCAGCACCATGGATAAGATTCTCTTTGTTGCTTAAGACGGGGTTTCTTTCTGATTTGTACAACTTACAATTACTTCAGCTAAGTGGGTAAGGTATGAAGAACACAAAAAAAAACTACCTTGAGGTACTCTTAACCAAACAAGCCAATGCACGACCCAACTCACCAACGAGTTGAAGTTGAATGAAAAGCATGCTTGATTCATGAAGCATAGGGCACACATACCGACGCTGTTTTACTAAAACTTCTTCCTGTTGCTTCGAGAGCGCACCGCTCAAAAGGATTAAACTGGAAACTCTGGGGATATGGATGTCGATATACCGTGGGCTGGAGCTTAGCTCGGCTTTTATTAAAAGCGCACTCAAACAATCTTATCGCAGCAGCTAGCTTCTTATATGCCCGCGTTGATTTCCTTTCTTACAGTTGTGTGGTTTTCGTTCGGAAAATCTTGCCCATTTTTCTTGGAACGCTGAACTTCTTGCAGCCGTTAGCGGAGTTGGAGCCAAACTTTACAAAAGCCGTCCTCGTTTAGTTCATGTTTAACTTTTGTTTTGCTAAAAATATCCACTTTTGGGCCGATATTCTTCTTTTTGTCGTACTTTACTTGACCTTCTCTAAAACGGCACCAATCCAGGGTTAGGCAATCAACAGCTTGCTTCCTGCTAACGATCGTGATTACGCTCTATTTTTCATTCACGCCAGTATGATCCCAACACTCTAGGTGATTTATTCTTTTTTTTTGGTGTTCTGTAACACCATTACCGCCGTTTGATTTATACGGTGTTGGATGTTGCATCGAAACGATCACCGGGCACCGTTTACCGCGAGCGCATGGCTCGCGTGCATGCAAATAGCATGGGAGTTGAAAAAAGTGTAAATAAATAGAGAGAAAAAACGACACCCGTTTGTGTAGCGTGGTTTGTATCCTGTCACGTGTTTGCCCGTTAAGTGGTGTACGGGAAAAGGTGCAACAAAAAACCAGAACATACACACGACTATTAAACGAAACAAATGCGCAGCAATGGATAGAAGAAAACTGTTCCATTCCTTTACCTAACCACATGGTTTAGTTGCGATAAGAAAAGCTTAAACCGACCGCGTGCACACACCGCAAACCCCGCGGAAACCGCACGGGAAGTGAAGCGTGAAAATAGGTTAACTAAATATAAACACAAATGGAAATAAATTTATTTTTGGGAAACTTTGGCTATCCTATTACCATTTCATAGTTCACTTGCTGTTTTGTTTTGGTCGAGTTTTTTTCTCTCTCTCACAATAGTTTTTCACTGAAGGAAAATTCCCTACCGAAGATAGTTGTTTTGGCTAGGGGAAAATTCTACCACTCTTTTCCCTTCAGAGCGTTCGGTGGACAAGCATTTAATCGCCTATGCAAATGGCGTCTAGATCTGGTTGAAGTGCACGGTCAAGTGCTGGAGCAAAAGCAGCTGCGTCCTAAATAGAACGAACGGTCGGAAAACATTTCACCACTAGTTTAGTATTACGGGAGCGAGTGCCCTTTCGTTTCCTGACCGTACTGCTCCGCGCGTATAGATAAGGGAAAACTATTAGCGTACTTTTGCTAGAAACGAACTTAACGCAGACCGGCGACCGGTGCCTTTCTTTTCCATTCTGCTGTTCACTTGTTTTTAGCTTGCCGTGCAAAGTTGTTTTCTTCTGATGTTTTTTATATGTGGTTTTTGTTTGTTGTTTGCTTTGCAACGGTTTTGGTGTTTGTCTGATTCGGTCACACCATTTCCGCAGGTTGGCAACATCAAAACGACACCAACAATTAAAGGGAGTAGAAGTATAATGAAACCACAAGAAAAGTGCCCTTTTTGTCTTTGCATTCGGATTGACCGTACACGCACACACTGGTAGATGCTGTGAAAAGTATAACATAATCCTATTAAGTGGTACACCGTTTAAGAGTACTTTTAACTTGCCCTGCACAACGTCATATCTTTACCGCATTTCGACGTGTATGGCATAAGTTTTGAAGATGGAATGAATTTATTTATTCTGTTTGAAGTTGTTCGAAATACTCTGTAATCAACTAAAAAATAACGTCGATTATTAAGTGGCATTGAGAGTTTTAATTGGTAAAGTACACGTTAAAAAGATTTCTAATTATGGGTACTGTTTCGTGTGAATTTCTCAAAAAACATCAGAGCCGATCGACTTAAAATGTTCTTCAACTTTGTTATGTACAATTACTACGCACTTCAAATGAAACTGAAAACTTAAAATTGCAATTTGACAGTTAGTTCAGCTTTATAAATTGATTTCACTACTGCATTTGTCAACTTTCATATATTCATTAAATTTCATGTTTATAGAAGTAACATATAATATAGAAAATTAATTTTTAATTTGCTTCTTCAAATATTCGAATGTATCGGACGATATTATCAAAGTGTTTTTAATTTGGGGAATGGCTGAACAATCTTACAAAAACGGTGCCGTGACCAGGATTCGATGCATAATTATTACAACTACAACGTCAGGGTCTCTAACCGCTAGACAATCAAGGCTTTACGATCTATTGAAAAGATGTCCATCGAACCACTAATGTAATGAAATTGCTCTGCCTCCATTACATTCACTCATGCCCAATAAACCGCCTCTGCGAAGCTGCCGAAATGAATTTTCGCAAAAAACGAGCAAACTCAACCATCGAAGTGATTATGGTTTCCTAAAGGCATATTTATTCAATCGAAGTGAATCCAATTACCCGAAAAACGCTTCATTGTGCGATGTGTGAGTATGTTTTTTTGTTTCTTGCTCTGTGAGAGCCGATTTTCCGCCAACACTCGACTTGATTAGTGCAATCAAAAATATGTATGGACTAGTTATTGAGTCAATTGCGAGGTAATAAAGATCGTTTTAGTGAATGAAAGCGTTTACTATAAAAAAGAACATCTTTTGATTGCGTAAATTCTTAATATTCTTAACAAATAAGCAAACCATGCATTAAAATGCTTCCATCCGGATCCTCAAACAGAACGTTCAACATGAACGGATCCTTTTAACTGAAGACGCTTAATTTTTATTATTATTTTCACGGTCCAATGGGCTTGCGCTTGGAAGAAACAGTCGCTAAAGGACGGTAGTCCACGAGCACGGCAAGTAGCAGACACTTTATAAATCTTAATTACGATACGCTTATCGGACCGATCTGCCATCCCCCTGAATGCGATTGGGACCAGGGCGGCAGTTTTATTTTACGAAACACGCGCAGAACCCTTTTTGAGTGGAAGATAAAAATGACACCCTACACGAACATCTCTTCTTTTTTACTTTTTTCTTAATAACAATAATAATAATAATGCACACTGTTGTCCTTTTTGTACCATTTTCGATCCACTTTGCTAAAGTTTCACACAGTCTCTCGTTTTTCTTCGTCACTTTTTGCACTAAATAATAAAAAAACACTTCAATTCCAAAGGTTACGAAACAAAAAAAAAGAGACAGAGAGAGAGAAAGAGAGAGAGAGAATAAAAAAGGACGCAGTACTCAATGTGCGATAAAACGAATGGAAGCTTTTCACTTTATCCGCGGTTCCAAAACCGAGCGTACCATGGCGCGTTTTTCCGGTCCCTGTTGGGGCATCGTAAAAAATGGCTGCAGATCCGTAACCTGTATTCTCGGTGGGGTTTATGGTGGCTTATGGTTGCCACCGATATGGTACGTCTCTGCGTCATAAATATGCTGTTGCTGTACTAATTTTTTGAATCCATTCGCTTTCGTTCCATCCCACGTTTTCTCCCACGTCGCTAAGCAAGCGGCGTGTACCACGATGAGTTACTTGTCACTTCGGAAAAGGAACGTTTTATTACGGCTGCCACACGTTATACGATCATCGTAATGAACGCTAGTGAACACCCGTGATCGAGTATCGTAAAAATAAACATATAATCTTCTATACTTGCTTCCACAGTGTTTTGCACAATTTTATATACAACCCAGTTTGAAGACTTCATTATGCGGGAATGGTTGGGAAGCAAAATTTTGACGAAAACAATTTAGAAATTCATAACCAAGTAAAGCGCTGCACAGCGGTACCGGGAGAGCTGCAAATATTCGTGTCTCTGCATTAATGTGCATCTCATCAGCTTACCTTTGGCACCGATTTTTCCCACCTTGTACAAGCAGTCCATAAAATCACATCGCATAAATTTCGCTCACGGAGATTTGGAATTTTAATTTTCGTATCCGCAACTTTTCCCGGGTACAAAGAGGTGGACGCATAGCACTAGCGTTCGATCAATGTTCATGCATAATTCATAAGCTAAAAGCTATTGTTTTCTTCGAAAATCAAAGAATATCAGCATACTTCACAATCTTTCTTTGCGAAAAGCATCTTAAAAGTATGCAAAATCGGGCAAATTCTCCGAATTTACCTTTAAACACACAACGAGAATGGATTACGATGAGATGATATCAACTGTACGTGCATATGTATTGCTGCAACATACCTAACCTAAATGTTTTCATGTCAAAACGATAAGTGTAAACATCGAAATACAAGTCCCGAAGCGTGTTAAAAACGATAACATGGCTCACTGCTTCGCTCCCTGACGGTTCAATTTGGCAATTAATTTTAATTTCTCAATCATTACATTGATTCGCAGANCAAATTCTTCGAATTTACCTTTAAACACACAACGAGAATGGATTACGATGAGATGATATCAACTGTACGTGCATATGTATTGCTGCAACATACCTAACCTAAATGTTTTCATGTCAAAACGATAAGTGTAAACATCGAAATACAAGTCCCGAAGCGTGTTAAAAACGATAACATGGCTCACTGCTTCGCTCCCTGACGGTTCAATTTGGCAATTAATTTTAATTTCTCAATCATTACATTGATTCGCAGAAGGGTTCATCCGACGAAAAGCCCAAGGCATCGGATGAGTACACAATCCCTCTGCCTATCCTCCTCGCAAATTCCTCGTGCTGTATCTCCGGCATCGGTCAAAAGTGTTAATTATTCTAATGAATTGCTCTCCTCTCGAGGTTCTTCATGGGTCCCAACCCCCCCTCTCCCTACACGCACGATGCGCTTTTCCGTAAAGGTCTCATCAAGATTTAAAGCTCTGAAAAACACGGCGGCGTGTTAGCTGGTGTCGTTATCTTGGTTACGTTAATGATACCCCAGGCGATTCCCCCGTAAGGCGAACCGAAGATTGGTGTTCCCTTTTTTTGGTGTATGGCCATAAATTAACCTTGATCACAATACCACCCACACCTAAACATGCTCAACGAACCTTTAAACTCAACGACAAAGGCAAAAAGTGTCTGGCAGTGTGCGTGTGTCTTTCCGGCCCGATATGCCTGAATCCCGCATTGAAAATAGACGATAGCATTTTAAAAAGCAAAGCACGAGCTTTCCACAAAGCACTATAGCAACAATTTCGGAGCAACGATTCCGGGAGATTTTATTGGAAAATTTTCACGATAGCGATCAGCCGAAATCCAAACGGGTGGAAATAAAATACACCACTAAACGATGGCAGGAAACCAACCTCATTGCTGCAGAAAATAAATGGATTTCGGAAATGGTTCGAAAAAACGCCTGAAATTAGGCAAAACAATCCGTGGACATGGCCATTTCGGTGACGCATCAAGCATCTCCACACGAACCCGGGCATTGGCACGTTACCGAGATTAGGAAGCAACGGCACGGCACGAACACGGCCAGCAGAATGGTATGGCTTTAATTTTAATTAAACCCTCTAGAACGCTGGCTTACCCTTAGCCCCGTCATTACACGCCTCGGTAGGTTTAGATTGGGATGTTCCGCACACGTTCGCGCTACACACCTGCGCAAAAGGAGTACATTATCCGTGCCCGCATGTACACACAACCGAGCTTTAAAAAAAAAAAGAGAAAAAGAACAAATAAAGCGAGCAGAACCGTCAACCACCAACGATACCTGCTGCATTCGTCCTCAAGAAATGGAAAATGAAAACACAACCTTACGACCTACGCGCGCAAGATCTTCATTCAAAGCTTTCCACCGAACCTTTGGGTGTCCTTTGTTTGGATCTCTTAACAAAATAAAAGCAAACAAAAAACAAAGCCATTGAAAATCTCAAACAACCACACCTCATGGATACGCGGCGGGAAAAGTTTTAATAAGATATCCTCCAGCAAGACCGAGCCGAGCAAAAAGTCGGCGGCACGTAATTAAGGATTTCTCGCGCGCGTGCGGCATCCCTCCTCATGAGCGCGTCGTGAGACCAACGGATGTGCCGAAATGTGCAAGATATGCTTAGCATTCACGTGAAATTATGTTCGGAGGCAAACCCATGCCCGTCCCTGTTGCGAAGGGTGGCCAGGTAAGTTGCGAATTGCCACCGAAAGCCACGCGCGGGTTCGCTTTCAATTTTACAATTTCAACACAAAACCACGAAATTGTTTATCTTTTGGCGCGCTTGTTGACCAAAAGTTTTAACGACGTACAAGTGCCAGGTGAGTGACGCATGGCAACCGTGGAAGAGTTCTTGGGGTCGTAGCGATAGCGCAGGTACGCATTAACGAAAACCTTCGTCCGAGGACTTGGACATTGAAATTTCAAATCTTCTTATACATTCATTGCTTACAACAGTTGCGCCTAAAGGCCGGCAATCCGCACGACTTCGCGCTTGACGCTGTACACACACTGTACCGCTTACTGCAATTAGAAATTGTTTATCGAATGCACACGACCATTTACAGTACGCTCGAACGGTGTGTGAAGCCAAGAATGAAAACAATTAAGGAACTGTTACCGTAGAACTATTAAAACCATATTAAAATAAAAACTACACTCATCCACCAAGAAAGAATTAAAGCTAATTTCAAACATCAGCCCGCCGGTAAAACGCGTTGTAATGTCCCAGTCTATTAGCTCGCGTGCAACTCTTAAGAATGAAGCTATTAACGAAGCTGCTCAACGCTTACCCCGTCTGCACAATTTGTTGATTGCATCAGGACCAATTGACAAATGACGACGTAAATCGCAAATGACGGCAATAATTTAATTTCGCATCGTTCGTACACGACCGGACTGCATAATTTCGAACCGGGTGCATAAATTGAAAGTGCAAGAGAGAGAGAGAGAGCAGTTACACACAGTGCATCATTTTCCATTTCCATTGTCTTATGATGCTGTTGATTTGATTAGGATTTTTGGTTTTTGAAATATTATCTGATTGCATCGTACAAAGCGACAGGAAAATGCTTTTCATCCAAGAATGCCTGAATACTGACGTTATATAGCTGGGAGATTAAAATTATGCCGCATCTTTGAAAGTACAGAACAAAAGGTTTAAAGCGCTATACGTGGAGGAGCAATCGACAAGCCATAGCTCGTATAGTGGAATAATATTTTATTCGACTACCCTCAAAAGCACTATCCTTTCCCAGGATAGTGTTCAGGATAAAAATGTGCAGTAAAAATGAGTTTTAAAATTAATTACGCTTCTTCGCCCGTACGTGCCGACTTCCTCGCTGCGTTGTTCCGCACCGACACGAATTGATTCTTAATTAAGTTACGATATTGTTTTCACTTGTCCAACCATCTCTCTCACGCTGTCCCTGTCTGTGCAACCGCCGCTTACAGAATTTTCCAATCATTTGACAAATGAGACCCGAGCAAAAGGGGACGCACCGATGCAAAAACGAGCGCATCAGGAAGCAAAAGCATTCTTCACTTCACAGTTCGGTTTCGAAATTTCGGAGGATAGCCCCCCGGCGGCAGGAATTGTTTCGTGTCATTGGTAATGATTTTTACCACCAGATGCCGTTGGTCCAAAAATGTGGGATTAAGGAAAGAGCATTCGCCGGAGATATTAACGAAAGCAACGGTGGCAACAGCATACCCAGTAAGCCGGTGTGTGGTCTCTCTTCCCAGGACCGGGCGCGGATGACCCCATCCACCCGGAAAAGAAATATATTCGTCGCATCCGATCGGTGTTGTGCGCTGGCGGTAAAATTAATTAATATTTATCATAATCCTGCTGAGCGCTACCGAATGAGGTCACAAATGATGGTGCATCTGTGATGCTCAATTTTACACGCCGTACCGCGATCGATGCACGGACTACGGCACACTCTGTGTACACGGAAGTGAAACGCACCAAAGAACCTGTGCAAAAAAAAACTGTAATAATTCACTGACTTCCGAGTACACCCGAAGCGGGTGTATACACCACTGTGCGCAGATTCTCGCGAAACATATTCGCAGTACAAGTGCATAAGGTTATGGCTTTTGTTAGCCATGTGGCAGCCTATTGTTGGGAGGGACACAATAACGCACATGCGATCTCGCCAGCATCGAAGCGCAACCGTGCAGGACTGTTGTGGCACGTGTCCTTTTTTGGCGGGTGCGTTGGGTGGGAAATTGCAATTTAATGATACGCTCCAGTAGACATTGTGTCAGTTGTAATACACGTTCTCCAGCGCATGCGGAAGACTCTCATTTTGACAGTTACCACGGAAATTATTTGAAGAAGATAAAAATGCAGGAAACATGGTTCAGCATAATGGAGCAATGGAAAAAACGTGTTAACGGAATGCGACGAAGAATTTGTATGCATTGGCTTACTGGTTCACTGGAACGGCAGATATCGGCGTGGAGCAAGTTATTCAATATCACTGCATGTTTATCGATATTGCATTTTATTGATTATTGATAGACTTCACACAGCAAAGAAATGGTTTCAACTCTGTTGATGTATGGTAAAAGTTTATCAATTTCATTATATTTAAATTTTTTAGTGATTGCCTGATAACAAGTAGCTGAAAGATGAAATTAAATTTTAATCCTAAACCTAAATGTAAATGTTTAAGATTGTTTAAATAATGTTCGTAATGAACTTATTGCGTGACCATTAAACAAATTAAATCGGCTTAGTTCACGTGCTTGAGTTCATTTTAAAGTTCATTCGACAGATGATAATTCATCCGCTTATCTAGATCTATGTTATGCTGTTGATGTTAACTAGCTCAATTCTATGTGTCGTAAACACGAAAATATACCTTTTCTAATACTTTTCATCATAAAATTAAATTCATTCAATACATAAATATTATTAACTTTAATTTTTCAAATAATTCATTGAAATATTACACTAAGAGGAGTTAGTAAAATACTGAGATCATTAATAATCTTCCTGACTAAAAGACAATTGTTATCAATGGAAGTGCAATCGAACTTTTTTGACGGCTAGGAACAAATGCCACCATAAATCTTACGCACATCAGGTGCGAACGTAAATTGCATTTCACTCGTTTTGTTCCAAAACACGTCAACTGGAATGCATATTTGTATTTTTGGCAACTCATCGCAGATTCGTTTATTTTTATGCTTTCTGCCATGTCTTTCATCATTGGCACCGCATCAATTGACGCGAGCTGACCTAAAATCTACACCACCGAACGTCCAGGTGCGCTTGAAAACGATATTTCAATTATGTGACACATGGGACAAAAACAGCGGCAGCTCACAAGCGGCACTTGTGACAGAGCATTAATTTAAATTAATCACCAACGGCCGTTCTAAATGCAAAGAAGTGGTGATAATTTATTTTTTAAATTGTTTTCATTGCTGCCAAAAACGCTCACATGGCGATATTAAACAATCGTTTATAACATTCGTTTATAAACAAAGAATTCGGAACAGCTGCATCTTTGCAATCAACATTATAACGAACCTGTTTCAGAAGCAGCAGTACAAAATGTTGCAGCAAATGGAAACGGATTGTAATCGAGCTGGTTGACTGTTTTCATTACTTACCAGACAGCCCTGCGGTGTACATTTTAATTTCGTGACCATGCTATGTTTCCCTTCACGGTAATGAATGTATTGCTTAATTTCGATCCGGACACACAAATGAAGATTTGTGCACCGTGCACTCGGGGGACCCGAGCTTCGTTTTGCATCGTTCTAGCTCAAAAGCGAGCACACGGATGCAACCGATGGAAAAATAATTGTACATTTTTGCCTCTCTTTTTTTCTTAATCGGAATACGAATAATATGCGGATTATAAATTGCGCTGCTTGAACATAAACCGCTGAATGCTGTGAATCCTCCCCCAGAGTTGCTTGTTCCCCTTAGCGTGAGCACTGTCCTTTCCATTGCACTGGAACGCCCAAAGGGTAATAATATTGAGCATTTCAATGCTTTTCATATCTCAGTTGTCGCCCTCTGATTGGGAACAAGCGGTGCAAATCGTCCCCCCTACTGGTTGGCTGATTTGTTGTGCCTTTTTTTCGTTCTTCGCTTTCCCATCAAAAACCACCAGCTGAAGTACGTGTCCGTAAACCAATCCATTCGACTCATTCCAGATTCTTCTTTTACCTTTGCACCGCATACATAAGTACAGTGTTCTACACTCATAAATATATCTCCCACAATTTCAATTTACACCTACGCGAACGAGCACACACAAACGCATAAGGTTTCAGTGCGGCCAAAAGGAAATGAGATTCATCTCGTGCGGTGCCGCGCCGGGTTGGAACTTCATACTGGGCCAGGTTCGCTCCGACTGCAATTCTCACCAGCCCTTCCCGACTGGCGTACGGGAAGAGAAGAAGCGTACAATGTAAGGAACCAAACAGTACGACACATAAATTACCACCAATCGATTTTGAATAACGTCACAAAATAAAAAGGTAAAGGTAAGGCGGACAAATGGGAAGCATAACGCAGCGGGAAGGAACGAGCGCGTTCCGCAGACGACAGCGGGCATACAATCGTCTTCAATCATCGTGCGATCAAAGAAGAAACCTCAATACCACCAAACGAACAGAGGATTATATTGTGCCCGGACGGAAATGATGCGTTTCGAAAGCAGAAGATCCAAGAATTCTGTTGCTCCCGCGAGAGTACCCGGGCTATAATATCTTCTTCGCAGCATCAGCAAGAAGACCACGCAGTAAAACGAAATGAAATGAGTTGGGTCGGGTTAAGCCCGTCCGGCAGTGTGCTGGTCGACACTGTCGACGCCTTGCCGTTTTTGTTTTTATTTTGGTGTTATTTTGTTTCCGTCACAATTCGGCGGCACGTAGACGACGACGACGACGACGACGACGGCGAGACTTATACGAAAAATTTGTATATTATACCGATGATAGCCACTCATGTTTTTGGCTCCCCTGCTAAACTTCCCATCCCATTGACCGGGCGTATTGGGGCGATGCTTACATTTATCTTACGCCTCGTTGATGTATGCGCTGCTCGGGAGGTTTATTTTCTCTTGCGTTTCCCGTCGGCGGCTCTGGCTTTTTCTTCATTTCTTTTAGTTTTATTCTCATTCCGTCGGGTCCGCACGTACACGGCACGAGACTTGTGTTTTTCTTCACGCGATCAACACGGGCCAACCCGGGGTCGGATTAAACGAACTAATCCACCTGGATGACCAGGGAGTGCATTTCCCGGACTGAAAGGGCAACACGCACGGCAACACGCATGGTTGCTAATCAATGCTCACGTCTGCCCACGCGCCCAACGCGCAGGAATGTAACGCTGGTGAAAGCCATAAAGAGCCGATGGATGACCGGGGATGAATACTACTAATTCGGGTTTGAAGGTATGGGAAACGATAAATTTCCCTCGAGTGTCGTAAAGGGGTTTAAGCAAACGTTAACGAATAGTGCAAACAATGTGTCGGAAACTAGATAATCAATTTAAAGTTATTTGGTTGCAGGAATAAGATATTATGTAAAAGAGCACATAAAATCACAAGAAATGAATAAGAATTCGAATGAAGAAAAAAATTCACAATAAAAATCTTAAACAATAAAATGTCTACAAATAGACCGTTCAATATCAAAATTAAAAACAGATATGTAGAAAACTATACAATAAAATATATGTTAGAGTGTTCGTGATCGATCCCTAACCGTTAATACAAATTCTCGAGTCCTACTGGACAACTGGTAGAGAATTCTGCTTTCGTTTCATGTTGAATTGGAATGTTTTGAAGTAAATCTGGAATACTTCCTAGATTTTGGAACATTCTCAAGCGAATTTTTTTCTTATCAAAGCTTACTCAACTGATACACTGCAGATAAATTAACAAAACACTAAAAAAATATAATTGAAACTAAATGTAAATATGTAAAATATAGCCAAAATATTATACCAGTAAACTAAAACATCATAAATTATACATTATACATTATAAACATTTGAAAAAACGATAAACTAAAAAAAATAAAAAGACCGAAAACTTAGAATTTCCACATGAAGTTAAAAAATTGGACCATATTAAAAACAAAAGCAAAAAAATGGTTTTGCCATATTTATTGCATCAACATTTATAATTAAAGTATTTTTTTAATCTATCTGAAAAAAGGAATTAAGAAATATATTCCTATTTTGTACACTCTTCTCCCATGAAAAACACACCCAAGATCTTCCGCTTTTTTTATCCGGAAACTCAAAATTTAACAAATTACATAGTACGATGCAATTTGGTGAACACATGCAACATGTCCACCTACGCTAACAAATTAAAATCCGGTTCAATGCATATGGTCCCTTCCCGCCCGTACGACTCTATCAATTTTATAAAGCTTGTCATACTACTCCATTTTTCGGTTCCACACGTTTTTACAAACGCCCCGGACAACGAACTGCACACGACTGCTGCTGCTGCTGCTGTCTGATAAAGCGTCGGCAAAGGTTTGGGATCACAACGAACGGCCCTGTGATCGCACGTTCGCTCCAGACACATAATCCGTGGCCGGACACGGCATAAAACAACAATGCAATTTGAGACAATTAATAATACAAAAGAATCGTATCCCTGGTATACCGAAAATATGCTACACACGAACGCCAAACCGGGGGTAGTGGGTCGGATGTTGGTTGGGGGTAGTAATATGCACACCTTTCGAAGTGGAAATGAAACATGGGCAAGCGGTGCACACGCCGGTCCCCAACCCGAATAAGTGTCTCCCCACATCTGCGACAGAAACAAAAACAAACGAACTCATAATGAGTGCAAGTCATGTTCTTACCGCCGTCCCCGTGTTCCCAGCGACCGAACGGACGTTATGCTGCGTTGTATCATATTTTGTCCGTAACAGTTTTTTTCCAAAAGGAAACATCTTTTCGTGCTCGCTTTATATCATTTTCATCATTGTTCTCGACAACCAGACAACCTTACGACCTCCCGACCGATGTCGAATGCGTTTGTGTGTGTGTGTGTGTGTGTGTGTTTGTTTGTTTGTGTGTACATGTCGAAGGATGCCTTTACACCCTTTGGTGTGTACGTGCCCATGCTGGTCGGCGGTTTAACGTCACACACTGTGTAGTGTTAGTCGATGGCGCCGGCCAGCATCGCTTCTTTCGTTTGTGAGATGAACAAAAAAAAAACGATATGAAAGGCAACCTTCTATTGCTATCCCCTAGTTTCTACAACCTTCCCCCGCGCCTCCCCATACCGCAGCAGCAGGGGGGGTGGGGGATTTATGCTCCATTCTTATGAGAAAGTTTTATGTTGCGCGCTAGAACTTTGAAGAAGTGTCATTTGAGTGGCTAACCGAGCGCTCAGTAACTATCGCGCAAAAGCAACGGAAAAAGTAACCAAAACAAGAAAAAACAACACGGTTGAATGTGCAGGAAAGTTGTTTACTTCGTTTTGTTATTTTATTACCAAAACCCTCACACACACACAAAGAATATATAAGCCATAGAACAATTTCGAGCATAGCCAGCGAAAGGAAGAAGTGCCATAAGGCACGTAAGAATTTTCAACCGAAGGATATCAAACAAAACCAAAGCGAACGCCAACGAACGTGCAGGGCGAGAATCATAAAAAAAAAAACAGAAAGAAAAAAGCTTGTAACAATCCACCGCACGGAACGAAACGAAAAATTGTCATCCCGACAGGGTTTCGCCCTGTGGTCACATTACTTTCGCCCGAAACCATACCCTGCGATTAGAGGTTGGCCCGTGGAACACAACGGAGCATAATGAAAAATTAAGAACACAAACCCGAACCCACAAATAGACACCCACGTGCAGGCAAGCGGTGGTTAGCGACGCAGTGACCGAACCGTTGGAAAGCATCGGAAGGCTCTCAGAAATCTCGCCACAATGCCAGGAAGAACCAAGCAGCACGGCAAAGGGTGGCCCCGATTTGCTGGAGACTGTCTCAAGGGGCCTTCTTCAACCTCAGTCCCATACAGCTACCCACAACGAAAATAACGACAAAAAAAAACAATCCCGGACAATGGACACATTCCATCAGGCCATTGGCTTGTGCGGGGGCACGAGTAAATCCACGGAACGGGATTGCGCGGGGCAACGCGAGCTTGGTAAAATTACTTTTTCGCGATAAGATTTATGTCGAGACGATGGATCACGCTGCTAGGAGCGCCGATGCCGTGAGGCGCCATCTACAGAGGCCGACCAGTCCCCGTTGGGAACGGAACTTTTCGGAGAATATTTCCGCCCGTTTATGTTTTTTTTTCTTCTTGCTACTCGCACTCGAAAATGCTTAACATAATATTCGAAATATTACCCCACCGGAGCGAGACAGTAATCGCAGGCGTTTGGAAGCTCCAACGAATTGTTCGTAGAATTCCTGAATTTACTTCGCCCAGATTAATGGAAAGGATGATCGTGTGGCTAGAGAGCCGGGTTGGAAGGATTGCCAGAACAATCTCTTATACAATGTACATGAGAAATTACTTTCGACATGCAGAAATCTGGACCACAGTTCTCTCCGGTGTGATGAAGTTCGTTAGAAACGAATAATTTTCTTCAAATACCTACAAATAATGCTATATGTTCAATTATTTCTTCACAAACCAATTATTAACTCAGCAAGGTAGAAGTTCGTGTTGTACAAAAGATAGTACTAAAGCACTTTGAACTCGACTAATTCTTTCAACAGCAGATGATCATCCCATCCGCATTGTTCGCCCACTTATTTATTCATAGCTTCGTATCAACGCGAATGCATAATTATAATTCAATTTTTCGGTTCAAACATTCGCCGTAGCGTTAAGATGTTAAACAAAGACTATGCATAAATTATGAATGCTGCTGTGTATAATTCAATCATATCGATCACTTTGCATCGCAAATTATTTTTCCACCTCTAAAAGTACTACAGCTTCAGCCGAACCTTTGGGGGAAAATTGAATATCGGCGAAAGTACAGAGGAAAATACCAACAAAACATTCAAATGGATCAAAATAATAAAGCCCTCGGGTGGGGAGAGAATTAGCATCACGGTTTCGGGGGATTCGCTAATGCTTCGCTCATCAAACGCGACCGGCGAGTGTGCAGCAAAAGGAGCACCGTATAACAAAAAAAAGAATATCACTTCTGTATCAATTCATCTCCGCTCATTCCATATCGTCTGCTGGTCCCACAGTAAAGCGGGACACCCATAAAACGGTACAACAGTACTGGGACGCGCCCGGGACCCGGGTGGAGTAATAATTATGAGGACAGCTAAAGCATAAGAGCGTCACAGTACGCAGTGGGTGTTGAGAAGTGGGAATATTTGATTAGTTTCGGACGGAAAGCTCATTAGCGTGATGTGCGACTTTTGAAGCAGCAGTAGCGCTCAGTAGTGGGAAAAGCTGCAGAAAATGTTTCAATATGAATCATTCAGCTGGGTGGTGGTGGTTCATGAAACAGGTGTGCGCAGGCGGTTAGCGGAAAGAGATGGTACCAAATGAAAATAGCAACAATATGCAAAAAAAAACGAAGTCGTTCATCATTCACAACGGCGTTCTTTATTAATACAACATACCGGTATTAGAAGTTATTATTTCCCTGGGTAACACAGGGGAAATTAATCTATGAGTGCTATCTATGAGGAACGTAGTTACCAGAAATACATTCAATGTTTAATGGTCACTAATGACTTTTTCCAGAAGTCGAATGAATACTCGGCAAGCAATTTAGAGTGCTTTCATTTAATTTTATCCTAAGCTTGCATATAGCCTGACTTCAGTACAAAATTTACAAGCTATTACTAGTAAATTGCAGCAATTTGCAACTGGAATTCGCGAATATCTGGTTTGCAGTTCCAGTTTGAAACTAGAACTAGAACCGAGCATGCAATATTTGATTATGAACA
The DNA here is from genome assembly GCA_018908115.1 of Anopheles rivulorum. Classification (NCBI taxonomy): domain Eukaryota; kingdom Metazoa; phylum Arthropoda; class Insecta; order Diptera; family Culicidae; genus Anopheles; species Anopheles rivulorum. Next base: position 30,852,538 of record CM032178.1, on the reverse strand, counting down.
TTTGCACAAATGCATATTGATTTGGTGGTGTTTTCCCTAGAATTACCCACACAAAGATCATTATTACACTCAGCGACTTCCCGTGAAACAACTAATTACATCCGATTACCACAGCCGCCTTACACAGCACCAGCTGTCGGGCACACGCAAATTGTCCAGTACGCCGGTAAACGTATTGAAATTATTACAAACACGTTCGTCAAATTGGTTGCACGGTTTGTGATGCTCGCCCCGTCAACAACTCATCCGATGCTGTCAGCGTCGTGAATATTATCATCAACACCATCGGCGTCACTTCGCACAGAGCGGCGGCACCAGCGGGCGCGATGGGATCGGGAGCGCGCCTGATTTGTTACGCACCAGGCCCAGCATCATTGTGTCACCGGCACAAGACACAAGACAGACGTACACTTCACTCGACTTACAGCCAACACGGCCACCCACTTCTCGCTAATGGCGCCAGCCAATTGCTATCGCCATTTGCTAGATTAAATGGATCTCGTTCGTTCACGTTTGGAGGACACTATTATTATTATTATCGTACGAGATCCCGTGCCACCGNTTAGAGTGCTTTCATTTAATTTTATCCTAAGCTTGCATATAGCCTGACTTCAGTACAAAATTTACAAGCTATTACTAGTAAATTGCAGCAATTTGCAACTGGAATTCGCGAATATCTGGTTTTCTGTTCCAGTTTGAAACTAGAACCGACACTAATGTCAGCATGCAATATTTGATTATGAACATTTGCACAAATGCATATTGATTTGGTGGTGTTTTCCCTAGAATTACCCACACAAAGATCATTATTACACTCAGCGACTTCCCGTGAAACAACTAATTACATCCGATTACCACCGCCGCCTTACACACGGGCACACGCAAATTGTCCAGTACGCCGGTAAACGTATTGAAATTATTACAAACACGTTCGTCAAATTGGTTGCACGGTTTGTGATGCTCGCCCCGTCAACAACTCATCCGATGCTGTCAGCGTCGTGAATATTATCATCAACACCATCGGCGTCACTTCGCACAGAGCGGCGGCACCAGCGGGCGCGATGGGATCGGGAGCGCGCCTGATTTGTTACGCACCAGGCCCAGCATCATTGTGTCACCGGCACAAGACACAAGACAGACGTACACTTCACTCGACTTACAGCCAACACGGCCACCCACTTCTCGCTAATGGCGCCAGCCAATTGCTATCGCCATTTGCTAGATTAAATGGATCTCGTTCGTTCACGTTTGGAGGACACTATTATTATTATTATCGTACGAGATCCCGTGCCACCGTGCGCTCGGTTCGGTATTTTCGTCTGCGGCGACACAATTAATTTGCACTCTAATGTATGGGTGTGTGAAACAAGCGAAAGAACAAATATAAACACATTCGCATACGCATACCATCTTTCGGCATCGTTGGTTCACACTTTGTCAATTTCAGGTGCCTACTCAGTCATGTTGGGGGTTTTTGATTAAACAAAATAAACCAAAGCAACAACAACAACAGAATAACAAGATGCATAAAAAAGCGGCGCGACGCTTAGAATTAAAAAGGAACAAATATTCACGAAACGTGAAAGCACCGAAGCAAAAACGCTACAAAACTCAAAGAAAACAATAACAAACAGAATGGAAAACACTAGCAACACGAGAAACGCGAATGAAAGAACAGAGGTAAACAAGACAGTGGCTGACAGTGACAGTTTCGTGTCGCTTGCAGCTAAATGCGACTAACGACAACGACGACGACGACAACGGTAACGGCGGCATCGCTGGTTGTTGTTCTTCATCTCAAAACATCTTAACGCACTCTTGCGCCACAGCAGCACACGCCCCGTCAGCCAAACTAATGGCTGCGGATCGGAGAGAAACGCCCGACCAGGCAGAGAACTCCGTTTCGTGGATATTGTGTTCCACCCATTCAACAACGAAAGACAAAAAAAACACACACACACACACATAAAAATAAAAGCAAACGAACGCAAAGTACACACGAGCTTACGCGTGATGCGGAAAGAAGATATCACGCCTCGGGATGCAATGGTGGGTGATAGAGGGTTGGTTGTGGGTGACATGTTTGGGGCGACATTTTTGGAATTCCATAGGCAAGGTCTTACACGGGACGTATATATCTTCTGCAGTTGTTGTCATTTATTGACTTGTTTACGACTCCCCGGCACGCGTTTGCCAGGAAGCAAGAATGCTGTTGAAGTAGTAATTAAACCAGATACGGCTGCCCACGGCAGAGACGATCGAATGAACCGGAAACATAAAATGCACGGTACAGTACATGAAGCGATAAGTACTGCCGAGCTGGCGAGTTCTTATTGGCTAGAGTGCAAGTAAAAGTATCCATCCAAAACGGGAAAACAAGGATATAGGAGGAATCAATACGCACACTATACCCCGCAAGAAGAAAAAATAAATAGCTTGGGGAACTCTTTCCACAAGAAATCATCTGGAACGACGCGGGTTCGAAGGAATAAAAAAAATGTGTACACCAAAGCCCTAAAGAATCATCCATTTCACACGGGAAACTTTTCCCTGATCACAACGTAAGGTCGTCCGGTGTTAAGACCTTAAGATCTCGCACTAGCTGAGTATAAGTTTTTCACGCGAAATACATCACAACTGTAGCACCAGCAATGGGGCATGAACAAGAGGGAAAGTTGTGCAGCTGTCAAATGAAACTAGCATTTGTAAGGGGCCAGCTTTACCACAGACAGATAGCGATGCCGGACACTACAAGCGCAGTGAACTATAGCGGGCACCAAGAGTAACAGAGTTACCCGCGCATAGTTGATTCTGTCGCTAATTAGAAACTATAACGAGAAAACTTTCTTTATCTACACTAACGCATTGCCCGCGGTGATCTGACAAAATACTATTCTCGGATCAGGATGAATGTAGTGAAGCTTCGGTTGAGTGTCTTACACAAAGGCACATCAAACTTTTCGCCTTCGTCCACTCCGGTTGTTTGATTACAAAAGGAGAGTTCATTTGACTTAATATTTTCAGATCTCTTCACAAGTGATGGTAAGAACAAAACATGTTTTTGGATCACATATGGAAATCAGGGATGTTGGCACACATTTTTTTGCCAATATATTGGAGATCTAGTTTACATTTGTCTGTGATTTCTGACTTCATGATGTCCTGTTTCGAGCATGCCAACAAAAATTGGATCAATTAGGAAAATTTTCGCGTCATTTGCTTAACGTCATTATTCTTACTATTCGGTTATATCTATTTGGTAAAAATCAAGCATCTGGACGATCCAAAAGGATAACAAGGTTGGGTCATCTGTTTTTTTTTTCTATTATCATCCAACAGGAACCTTCCGAAACTAATTCCTTACTAATTGATGAGTTCAAGGAGTAATCTATTTTCCAATTCTGGGGTGGTTGGGTGATTACTGCAGCTTTTACCAGAGTTTATATCGTGTAGGAATCATGGGACTCTATTAGGCATATTGAAGAACTGAGGCTTTTGTTGAAAATTAATCTTCACAACAGGAGTTTCAGTGTAATTATGTAAAGTAGTATAACTTATTGGCAGCCAACATCTTTCGCGCAGTCCAATACTACGCATTCTTGTCGGTACTGATATTACATCTAAAATAGTAGAAGTTTTGGATCTTTACAATATTAGCAGAAATTCACTATCTTTGCTACTTCCAAAACAATTTGATGAGATTTATATCCATTTGTTTTTTTTTTCAATTATGTTAGAACGGACCAGACCGCATAAGACAATTTTACTACGTAGCCAGCTAGTCAGACCTTGCTACGGGGGAACGGTTTGATTATGCTGGAACTAGCGCCGTTGCGAAATACACCACCACCACCGGACCGATCCATGTTGTAATGTGTTATTGAAAAAAAAAACAATACCGCTAACACCAAGCTATTATTCTTGGAAATAAAAACAAAAAAGGTACAACACACGAAATTGCATGCTATTTTTACCACAATGCTACCCTGTAGATAAAAGAATTTAGGTTTGCCGACATTAATATCACCCCCGAGAGCGACACACCATCAACGCAAACGTTCGTGTAGATCGTTTCTAATCAGATCGGTTCCACGATAAAACAATTTGTCATCCTCTTTCACCCGCCATTTGTCGTACACCCCGAAGGCAAATTAGATTCGCCATTGGCGAAATCCAAAATCACAAACTATCCAAAAGAAAAACAAACCGTCACCTACCACCTTTAGCTGATGATGGGTATAGCGTAGTTCGCACTGTTTGAAGGATAGCAAGAAAAAAAAGCTGCGGCGGTTCTGTGTTCCAATAGCGAAGGATCCGTCGTTAAGCAACAGCAGCAAAAAAACGGCAAACAGATCGTCCGATGAAGAGCGTAAGTACGCGCGGACACACGAACGGTGCCCGGCGTCTCTCATCAGCGAAAATATCATTTTCGTCGTTCAATCAAGACGATTAATTTCCCGTCCACAGTACGGCAGCACGAAAGACGGCGGTTTCGACGAAGGAGAAAAAAAAGACAAACACACAGGCAGACAGACACCAGAAACGACAACCGAAAACCTCATCAGGGTCGGGGCAGCGCTGGTACATACTTGCCAAACCAAGCACACTGATTGGATGATTCGGAGATGAGATAGATCAAACGGAAGCGAGTCAAGGATCTGTGGCGGGAGTGTCTGTGTGTGTATGAAACAAGGAAACGCGCGCAAAATAACGGAAGCACACCCAACACTCCCGATGCTAGTGTGCGACCCAAAACGATGAAACGGAAATTGAACTTCTGCGAGACCTGATGCTAGACCGTCACCGTTTGCTACCTTTTTCGTGTACGATCCTGGCTACCCGTGAACGACCCGTAGGTTCGTATGATGATAATGCACCAGCTCGATTGGAGGAGGTCCGGGAAAATCCTAGCTTAGGCTCCGTGGTGTTTTTTGTCTGGTGACGCATATAAAAACATGCCACCATCTGAAGTCATAATGCGTCTTGACGCATGAGGCCGATCAAATGAGAAACTACGGAAGAATAGAGTGTGCCATTGCGTGATACTGGAACATCATCACCGAAAAGTCTTCCATCATCATCGTGTGATGATCGTGTTCCTTCCAAGGAACTGGACCCGATTGCTATAGCTCTACCTACTAGCGCTGGTTCCACGTGGTAGGATAAAAATAGAACCTCATCCTGCTCCTTACAGTGGTGCAAAATTGATGAAAGCCTTACCACAACTTTAACACTCTACTCTCCACAATGTTGCACCAAAACGAGAGAAAATGAAAACGAATATCTTCAAGCTTATTCCAAACGCTGGGAACAATTGATGGAAAAAGTTACCTATTAACTTTCTCACATCGACCAGCCCAGTGACCAGAGCCGGAGCCCTGATGCTGATGTGGGGAAAATATCTATTCCAAAGAACGTAGCCTACTTACTCTACCGTATGATGGTATTAAACGATCGTCCAATGAACCATTTCTTGCAACAAGCAAACCGGAACACCGGAACGCATTTCTGCCTTACATTTACCACTCTCATCAAGCGTTTATAGTGGGAGCGTTCTTCTGTGTTACGGTCAATGTAGAAGCAAAAACGACGTCTATGACAAGATTAGTTGGTGGCATAATGGAAGAAAACGCACACACACACACACACACACCTACATGCACACGATCATCCCTATTCATTATCGGATGGTTTCCTGGTGGAAAAAAAATGGAACTTTTGCCTGGAGAGCGAAAGCACAAAAGCAAACGGAACGCTGGCCGAGCAAAACTTTTACCCTCGCAAAGGTATTGAATTAATTATGAACGCCTCAAGAGCTGTACCATTAGTCAACTACTTTGGCGCATTTTTGCTTCTTTTTTTTTGGAGGTATACGTTAGGGAAGGTGTTTTCTCCATCGTCTTCGCTCACTGCACATCCTTTGCGTACCTCGGTAGCACAGAAAGTAGATGGAATAATTCAATCAGGCAAAGGATACAAACTTAGAAGGGATTTAGCGTGGAGCGTGCAGGATCCTGTGCATCGTACCTACCTTGCTTTTCTGGTTTTTTTGTTTCGCTTCTTTGTCGCTTCTCCGGTACTTCATGCGCCTTCTTGAAATAAGCTGTCAATTATTATCCACCGTCCGATCGATCGTTCCGAGCACGAGCGGCAATGGCAGTTAAGTGCTGACAGATTTATCTCTGAAAGTAAACGAAATTGTAACGACATTAGAGTCTCGCATACGGTGGAAAAGCCCGGAATCGGGCGTCAAGTGCTGTTTGGCTAGTGTGAAGCGATAAGCACATAAGCTTAGAAATGGGATTATGTGGCTGCTGAGTAACATCATAGCAAAGAGTGCATCACTCACAACTTTTGTTCAACAGTCGAAAAATGAATTCCGAATGCCGTAACTTCTACATAAAATGTAAATTGATGTTAATTTTAAATTCATAACTGAAGAGAGGGAAAAAAACCCAAGCTATCTTACCACTCATTCATTTGAGCGAGATTGACTCAGTGCCATAAACATGTTCATTCAACGAGCTTCTGTAGTGGAGGTGAATCAGCCTACCCTTACAAACCCAGCACACGTTTAACATGTGTGGGAGAGGCCCCCGTCTGGTGGTTGTGGTTGCACCAGATCGAAACTATTTGCATTTAATTACATTCCCCCTCTTACGGTCGCACACATCGGTTCCACCAGTTGCCGGTTGAGCAGAAATCCAAAAAGCGGTGGTCGACATATGGTTAAAATAAAATTTCACCGTAAACGGATTTGCAGCACAGAAAGAAGCTGCCAGATGAAGCGATCAAGTGGCATAAAATGTGAGTGAAATCCAATCATATTGCATATTTCGTTACATGCTTCCCAATGCTGGTGCTTTAGCCGTTCCCTTGCCGGTCGGTCCCCATTTCCGTTTAGCGACATGTGCAATAAATTGCGGATCTTAAGTGCAAATCGTTTCAATTAGCCTTCGCAAGCCTTCGGGCGATATTTGCCAAGCGACGTCAAATATTACGGGTGGCGCAGCCTTTTTGTTTGTGTGCGTTGCAATGGCTAACATTGCCTGAGGCAATCCAATTAGTATTTCATCGGAAAGCAATTTTTTTTATATACGCTTGGATGTGTGAAGTATTTAAAAACGGGTTTATTTTCATGATAAGTGATAAGTTAGCCACAGTTGTTTCGTATAAATTTACGGTACTTATTGAAATTATTTTAATCCACTTAGAAACACATACCGTTCAATTAATGCTTCAAAATGTAATAGAAAATAGTCCCATAATGTTCAAAAGTTATTCTGTAGATGGCATTAGTTGTTCCTATACACATCCATAAAAAATATCAACCTTTTATACATGAGATAAAGCATAGTCTTGAGTTGATGCTCACACTCCCACTCTTCGGAGCCTAGCTCGAACAAGTAATGCCCTGTACCGCGGATGGGCTGGAGACACGTTTTACGACCGCTTATACAGCACACAAGGTTCTGCTGTGTACATATCGCTGATTGCCGGACCATTCCGTACTGCACAATAGCCGTGCGTCCGGCAACAAGATGATATTTATCGCACAACTCCACCACACAGGCTTCGGTCACCACTTTTAGAGCTACACATAAAGGAAACGGCAAATAAACCGCAAAAAAGGACGTGGGGTGCTCCCTACATTAGTACGCATTCCTTCCTATCTTTTGCCGTACACACACAAACACTCATCACACTATAGTCATTGAATGCTTCACTTCGATCATGTACTTTCATCGGAAGTGCACACTCGATTTTTTTTATGACGTCCTCCTAACGTCCTGGACAAGTTCAAGGGAGCGATAGAGCGAACCCTTGTGCAAGAGCGTTGGGATTTGGCAAAGCGTCAAATAACGACGGCCACATCCGACCGGACTCGCGTTCGCTTCACTCGCACGTACCAGCGTTTTATTTATCGATCCCGAAGCGTATTAACCTTGGAAGAGAGATAGTCAACGAGCAGGTCTTCGTCGTGTGTTGCCCGCAAGGCACACAAACAGGGTGGAATCTCTCCTAGGCAGCTAACATATCTTAGACTAATAATTGAGAAAATGCGCAAAACAGGAAATGTTCGCCGAGGGAAAAATTTGGTGCAAATTATGCTCGTACATGTACATGGCAATAAGTTTAATATGTCGGCCGTTTCGTACCATATATGTTTGACGTTCGTTAATGGTTTATGCGTGCAACAAATCGTATTAATTTCTTTATTTTAGTGTTATTAGTCAAATTTTCCAATCACTGTGTGTTGGTGCAGAAAAGCATTAGATTCAAATGACTTATAACTCAACGACAAAAAGTAATGCCAAAGCTAATTTCTTCATGCTTGAACTGGACAGTTCAACACCATTAATGGCGCCAATAGAGAAGATTCTATTAGCACAAAACCTAAAATAACTTCAATATTAAAGCTTGGTAGCCGCTTGCAAGTCTTTGTTGATGTGAGATAATAATGTAGGCTAATGTGGGCTAATCAATTCCACAAATTGTTGAAATTTTGCTTAAGAATCCCAAACCATGAGATCTTTCTACAAAATAAAGAAGTTTTCACAATTCCCATTTGATTTATTTGTTATAAAATAATTAACTTCAGATAAACTTTAGAGAACAGCCTAATAAACTCACACTGTCACAAACCATGCTTAAATTTCTCTTCACGTAATGCTCAAGTTCAAGTTCATTTGGACCATTTATAGTTGAGATAGTGACGTACATAACCATTTGCCGGTACGCGACTAAACGACAACATTTGTCTCATGGCTACGTCAAATTTGTACATCACACTTGACCAAGAAAATCCGAACCATCCAATGGACTACTTCCAAAGCACCGCAATTACGTCATAAGAGATTCTGCACTTTGCCGAGTGTTTTTTTCTTCTTCTCTTCAAGCAAGCTATAGAAAAGACCCCTGAAATAGCCATCTCAGCCACATAAAAAATGGATCAAACTGCATGGAAGTTTTCGTCGTCATACATCAAGGAATGATCGTAACAAGCATTTTTTGTTAACAGCACTTGCGTCTCGTAAACTATACGACACTTTAATTTGGTTCATCATTGCGTATAAGTGAAGTAAAAGCTATATTAAACCACTGTCTCGTGACAATCTGCTCTTAGTATATTTTTGAACTGCAAGCCGCATAGAGATAGTTCTCGAGGAGTGTACGCGCCTGCTCTCAGTTGTTTCTTTCACAAAGTGCCACTAATTCGTTTCGGTATGACGCCCGAACCGCTGTCTTTACCGTGTCTGGAAAAGGCTCCAGAAGTCTACGACGATGAGTACGAACTTCCGCAAGGTGGTAAAACAATCGACAAAATGCTGGAAACAATTCGTGAAGATCGTTCCATGGTGGAACAAAACCTAGCTCAGCTGCGNGCTTGGCTGTCGATGATGTGGCATGTCCGGGGTATCCATACGTTGCACGACGTTTTGGATTATCGTAATGTACCCACTTTTCATCACCAGTCACTATTCGATGCAAAAATCCCTTCCGCTCTTGCCTTTGGAGCAGTTGTTCACAAGTGAACAAACGGCGTTCGACGTCTCTTGGCTTCAGGTCATAGGGCAACCAATTTCCCACCTTCCGGATCATTCCCATTGCTTTTAATCGAAGAGAAATGGTTGGCTGAGCCACTCCCAGTGTCTGTGCAAGTGTTTTTTGGTTTTGTGATGGATCTTCATCCAGTATTGCCTCTAATTCTCCATCCTCAAACTTTCGTGGTCCTCCGGAACGCTCCTCATCTTCCAAATCAAAATTGCCACTTTTGAACCGTGCAAACCACTTCTGACACGTTCGTTCAGCTAGAGCATGGTCACCATACACTTCTACCAAAATTTTATGACTTTCGGCAGCCTTTTTCTTCATATTGAAATAATGAAGCAAAACTCCCCGCAAAAACACATTATTTGGTACAAATGATGCCATGTTCGGTGCTCGCAGATACTATGTTATTTACTATTTATCAAAATGACAGATAGTGGATATTGTAGCCCAATAATGACACTTCAAATTGGCAGTGTTGCCAGATTCAATAAATATGTAATAAATAAATGGGAGCATTAAGCAAAACCGCACGAACACATTAATACACCTAATAGTAACATGTATACGCTAATTTTAATACATCTTTTTCTGTTAATTATTTGCTTCCGTAATTTTTAACTTATATCTACTATAGCCAATTGTTCGCTAACCACAGTTTTCATTGATTTGTATTTTATAATTATACATTTTGCTCTAGTCATCCTTGCACATTTGTTGTTTTTTTTGGGATTGAAACAAAAACTAGAAGCGGTATTTAAAATTGATATTGTACTAAATTGAAAAGGATAATAAAACACGTGTCTTATACACGATACACGTTGTAATTTGGCCCGAAATATATCGCTATTCAACAGTTAGAGTAGTATATGTATTAAGCGTTCTTTCCACTTACTATTAAAAATGTAATGGTTAAGTGCGTTCGCGTTCGCAGTTCAAATGAGAATGATCTCATCTTTTATTAGAAGGTAAAATTATAATGTTATTTTAGTGTTAGTATAGATTAGTATCGTATTTTAATGTGTATTCGTAATCGGTTCTACGCAGGTGTTATTATCGATTAGTAGCGTATTGTAATGCGTATTCCTATTTTTTTCTATGGATGTGTTAGTGTATTCGGTACTGAGTAACCGCGCTACAGTACCGGACGAAAAGGATGCCGCATGTATGTAGGCACATATATTGCTATATCTGCTATGTCAATTTGACTAGGATCAACCGAAACACATATTCGGTATATTTCGGATATTTCGTAAATGCAACCGGCATATGAAGTTGAAACTGACGCGGAAGGCAAATTCTTGCAAATGGATTTGCAAATCGTCCAGCTGCCCCGGATGGGAATGTACTGTCCGTACAGACAGCGTATTTAAAAATTCGAGGCTATCACTGGCCCAATTGCTGGAAATAACCTACGAGTGGTCGCGTAACACAAAGCGGACCACTGCATCATCCGAGTGTGCAGCCGGAAAGAGTGCCATATCGAAATGGTACTCTATTCTGCGGGAAATAACCGCAGATTATTACGAGTCAAACCAGGGCCAAATTGGTGGTGACGAGTTAACCGTCGAAATAGATGAATCCGTTCTCACCAAACGCAAGTATGATCGTGGACGACTTGCTGAGAACAACCAGGTGTGGGTGGTCGGCGGTATCTGCCGCGAAACACGGGAGATTTTCTTGGAGCTGGTCCAGCAACGTGATGCTGGAACATTGCACAACATCATCTGTCGGCATGTGGCTCCAGGAACAACAATTATCACCGATGGTTGGAGGGCATATTGCGGAATCGACCAGAGCGGATACGTGCACGCGACCATCAACCACTCGGAGAATTTTGTGGACCCAACCGATCCGTTCATACATACGCAGAACATCGAAAATTTGTGGCGCTGGGTAAAGCCCTTCCTGCGGTTAAAAGGCACACACCGAGGAGCCCTTGTAGAATATCTGCGAGAATACGAGTTGAAACGGCGGAACCACAACAGCTTCCTGAGTGTACTGCAAGCCATCAAAGCTGTTCAGGATTTTTCGTAAGTGTTCCTTTATTTTTCATAATGCGTACTATTTACATAAAAAATAACAAACTTCTTTAAGGCTTTATAGCCAATGCGTAGAAGCGATAATTTTATATACTGCTAGTGATAATCATACACTACTAACCATATGATATATATACATGTGTAATTTGTTTATTTTTCTTTATTTATCATCTGGTAATATGCCCGCTATGAAGGACCATCCGAATCATGAGTGAGTTTTCCACCTTACAAAATTTGTACTTCGAAATGCATTTTTAATTCAATAATTTCTTTCAAGCTGGCTAGCTAATGCCAAGAAGCGGATGTTTTATTTATGTTTCTATTTTTTAATATAAATTTTCCGCTAACTTGGAACTCCGAATCCTACCTCCACGTGGTGCTGGCTGGAATATGATGTCTGTTATCGACCATCATATACTAACAGGATCGGGGGCCTATGATTTAATTCTTTTTTTAATGTATTTTCTTTTATTTTTAATGAACTTTATTGGGGTACTGCAGCCCAATGCATAATGTTCTTATATTTATATATTTTTTGTATATTCACCAGACCGTTATTAACAAATTAAAAAAAACCTTACAGCTAACCAGTAGCAGGCTTAACACTACGAATACATAACGATACACGTATCAGCGAACCAAAAGCAATCACAGCAACAGTCTACGATGTAGCGATCCTACCGGGACGTTTAAGTTGAAATGCGGCCGACGGTAACCATATCATACCATACCATGCTGTGTGTTTCATCACAATATAATATAAACATATACAAGCTTGTACATGATATGGCACATAAGAGGACGGTTTTCTAACGCAACAAGAGCACCGACGACAAAATGTAAAGCCATCCTAAACTTTCTTCGATGCAGCATACCACGCGCAAACATCCAATACCGTCTTTGACGCAACCAGGCACTCGCCAACGAATGTACCACTGACCTGCAGACCATCTACACCATACCAGAAAAAAAAACTTAAATTAACAAAAATAAAGAAATAAAAAACCATAACATTAGAACTAGAATCGTCAGTCTGCCTGTACCGTTTTTAAAGTTAGTGAAGAATAAAAATATAAATCAGTCAAATAACACATTGAAGTGAGTTTTTATTATTCAAACATCTGCAAACATATAATCATAAGTACATTTGTTGAGAACGCGGCAAAAGGGTAACTGCGAACGCAAATGTAATGTATCTTAGATCATGCAACCTAAACAATGTAACAGCAATGTAACATGTAAAGATAAGCCCGCGCGCAATATTGTAACACCGGGATCGTATCCACCGGCAAAAATATTTTTAAAAAACCCGCCTGACAAAAAAGTTATTCGCACGCCACCATCCGTCTCCAAATAAGGAGGCTGCGCGAGAGACTCTAGGACCGGCCTACTTCGCGAGATCGGTTCTTGCAACGGCGGATCACAGCGATCCGATTTTGTTTGATCCCGATACTAACAATATTAACAGATATACGGCCTGGCCGTTCTAATGACAATAAAAAAATAACAATAATAACAGGTACAGCCGATAAGATTTATTAGTTTTGTTCGATTTTCATGATTGCCTCAACACACTTCGCAGAACTATCTGTTGAGGTCTTGATAATGTAAATTAAAATTGCCTATACCCGTATCGAGGGTAACCGAGGGTAAGTTGTGAACGCGACAAATACAAAATAACAATTCGTCTTCTTTCATACGATTGTTACTATTTAATCTAATAAGGTTTTTGTAACTTGACAGCCCGATGTACGACTCAAGCGACAAGCATAAGCGATCAATCCGTAATCTGCAATCCGTACCATACATCGTAACGGTGCATGTTTGTAAAATATTAGGTGAGAAAAACAGAGACCCTACGTTTTGAAACTTGTGATTTTATTTTCTCTTTGACGTCCTGTTCCTTTCGCTTCTGCTTTGCAACTGTTTCCGAACGGTGCCGCAAGCCTCGTCTCAGTCCATAACAAAAAAAAATCCAAACATACCGGCCGCCTTAAAAAATCTATTTTTTTAATTAACGACTCCTTCCTTAGCCAAAATAATCCTAACCAATTTCATGAAGTTAATTTCAAAGCAATTCTTTACATCAAAATTCTTTCTCGAATGGCAATATACAAATTTTGGAGGCAGGTCTCTTATAGGTTCCTTTGACGGTTTTGATCGATACCACTCTAACCACTTCATCTTTACCAGGATGCACGCCTACAATCCTGCCTAGATACCATTCATTGCTTAGCTTGTCTTGTTCCTTCGAAATGAGCATTTGGCCTATTCTTAAACGTTCGACCCGAGGTACATGCTGTGATCCATTGTGAAGTTCCGACAAGTATTCGGTGCGCCATCTCCGCCAGTGATGCTGAACCAACTGCTGCAACTGTTCGTATCCCTTTAAACGGTTTGAAGGCACCTCACAACGGTCCACATCGGGTAATGCCAGCAAGGGCTGGCCGATCAAGAAATGACCCGGCGTAAGGACATCCAGCTCTTCAGGGTCATCAGACAATGGCGTTAAGGGACGTGAGTTCATTTGAGCCTCAATCTGGACCAACACAGTAACCATTTCTTGAAACGAAAATTGTCTGCATCCCAAAACTTTAAACAGGGTCCTCTTCGCCGATTTAACAGCAGCCTCCCAGAGGCCGCCGAAGTTAGGAGCTCTTGGTGGAATAAAGTGCCACGTTATTCCTTTCTTACAGACGTTTTCCTGAATAGCTGTCTGAAACGAATCTTTGTTGATTAAAGCATATAACTCACGCAACTCTCGACTAACCCCTTTAAAGTTTAGCCCGTTATCCGAATATACCTCGACAGGTATACCACGCCATGATATGAATCGCCGGAAGCACGCCAAAAACGCAGCTCTAGACAGATCCTCCACTAATTCGATGTAAACTGCCTTGGAGAAAAAACTCCCAAATATGGCTTCGTATGCTTTCTGGCGGGTAGATTTACGGGGCGGCTGCCTGAGCATCATAGGACCACAATAATCCACTCCCACTGTTGAAAACGCTCTGGACGGTGAAATTCTTTACTTAGGCATCTGCCCTGGAGGTTGACGGGTTGTAGCAGGATTTGTTTTGAAGCATGTGTGGCATCCTCTGCAAATGTAACTCACCAGAGTTTACCGTTCAATGGCCAAAACTCTTGACGCAATGCAGCCAGTGTTAATTGTGGATGTTAGAACTCAACGAAAGAACATAGATGCAAAACCCGAGCGTTCACGATCGGGATAAAGGAACGGATAATTGTAAGAGAGTAAAAATAGGATTAATAAATAGTGTAAAGTTAAAGCTGGAACAAAACGGTTGCAAATTCATTTTCACTAATCTATTTCGCTAACATAAAATTGGTCCTTCGAACCGGATCTTAAAGTTACTGATAAATTTGCAAATCGTTCTTTAGTAGTTTGTCGTTGAAAAGTATGTCAAATCCGGAAATTACCACCTTTTCGGGAATCCAAGGTGCGTCAAGCCCGAACGAGACGCAACCATCGATGTCGAGTATAGTCGGCCGTTTTCACGCACACATCCTGCGGAGGTTGGCGTCCCTGAAGACAGCGTTGGATTTAACACAGGATGCT
>CM032178.1:30783341-30835725 GCA_018908115.1 Anopheles rivulorum | reverse complement strand
AGCCGCATAGAGATAGTTCTCGAGGAGTGTACGCGCCTGCTCTCAGTTGTTTCTTTCACAAAGTGCCACTAATTCGTTTCGGTATGACGCCCGAACCGCTGTCTTTACCGTGTCTGGAAAAGGCTCCAGAAGTCTACGACGATGAGTACGAACTTCCGCAAGGTGGTAAAACAATCGACAAAATGCTGGAAACAATTCGTGAAGATCGTTCCATGGTGGAACAAAACCTAGCTCAGCTGCGAGATTGGATTGCAAAGCATCCGCACATTCGGCTGTGCCGGACGGACGCTCGCTTTCTGTTGCGTTTTCTGCGCACCAGAAAACATTCCTTCCTGGCTGCGTCGCAGGTACTCGAGCGATATTTAGCAGCTAGGTTAATCCATCCAACCTGGTTTCAGCGGCTAGACATTCGCGACCCGGAGCTAGCGGATCTTACCGACATTGGATTTCTGTACGCGCTGAAGGAACGCGACGCTAATGGTTGTCTAGTGAGCATGTGCGATTGGGGACTCCTTGATCCGAAGCGCTATACCGTCGATCATAGCAATCGTATGCATGCCTTGATGGCTGAAGCGTACAGTGAGGATGCACTGTTCCAGTGTGCTGGTATAGTGGTAATCTTCGATCTGCAGCATATACAGCTTGCTCATCACAGCATAGTGTCGTTGAGCGTGTTACGGCAGGTGGCACACTACATCAACAACGCCGTTCCGATCCGTTGTAAGGCGATCTACGCCGTAAACGTACCGTCTGCTGCACTGTGGATCGTAAATGGATTGTTGGGATTTTTAAAGGAAAAGATCCGCAACCGCTGCAGCGTAAGTGTTTCGTTGACAGTGGCTGGTATGTGATGCGCAAATGTGATCTAAAAATGTGTCTTTTATTTTTAGGTATTTCGCAATTATGATGAGCTGGCGGAAAAGGTCGACCGTGGCTTGCTGCCGAAAGAGTACGGCGGTAAGGAACCGATAAGCGAACATATTCGTGCATTCCGGGAGCAGTGTGAACGTTACCGGGACCGGTTGTTAATGTTGGACGAGATGGAGATTGACCTTGATCACAATGAACCATACTCACGGCACGCTATGTTGGACGACATCGAGGGTGGAGCCGTCGGAAGCTTCCGTAAGCTGGAACTCGACTAAATTGAGGGTTACAAATATCCCACAAAATAGGCAGCTTCACATACAAAAAACTCCTGCATTAATATCAATCATTTTGCTTTAAAAATTAATTTCAAATCTATAAACACTCAGCTTCATTGAACAAGTAATAACGTAGTACGCAAAATTAAATACAAGCATAGCAGTCATTTCAATTTAATCTCCTTTAAATAGCCTACATTTATAATCCTTCCTTCACGTCCGTTATTCTCTACTTCAAATAGGCCGATCACAACCCGTATGCCCGGGTTTACATCTCAATCCACCAGTGTAACCTACACCCACCATAATTAGAATATAATACGACAAATTAGTGTTTGAGTACGTCCCGCATTTCGTACGAACGATGTGGAACGAGAAAAGGAGAGATTTATAAAAACAGCTAAATAAGCCCCAACACAATGTAAACACAGCAAGCTCAATCGGTAGAAATGTGGGCAGCTTTGAAAAATCTGTTGGCACCCCAACCAACGGCAAATCTAGTTCCAATCATCAAAAAAAAAACGGAAACTTTCAAACAACAGGTTTCTCAGATATCACCTCACGACATAAGCTCGCCTAAGGGAAGACTATAAACCTTGCTAGCAACCGTCACTAAAAAAAGAGCATAAGGTCAGCTGCTTAAAGTGTGCTACATCACAACTTGTGAGTTGGAATGAGCTAGAATCGGATTTATACATAGAGAGAGAGAAAAAATAACCCGTGTATAAAGACCGTAAAAAAGGGAACTATTTGGCGCACATAAAACGGACGATAAGCTAGTGTAGCATTGGAGCATATTTGTAGATCACAACAAAAAATAACTAAAAACCACCTAAGAACGTTACTACGAAACAGGGACACTAAATCAGCGCAAGATATAAACCAGAGCGCCGTGATGATTGTGGTCTTAAAATAAAGTACCCGTGTCCTACAACGAAACTGGCACACACGAACATGTCGCGTGTATGCTCCGACGAATGAAAGGAATGAATGACACAAGAAAGGACACATTTGAAATCTGTGTGTTCATCGCCGCAAGGATAGAAATAGGTTGGGTTTGATAAGCTGTTTCATATTTGAATAAAAAGATTAAAAAATGTAAACAATTTTTTCGTGTATTCCACAATGATTTCAAAACAATTCTTATGATTATGAGTGATGATTTGACTAAAATTAATTATTAAACTATTACTCCCTTATTTATTAGAACTCCGATGATAATCTTCCATCTAAACTAGAAAGCAAAGACCACGAATTAAAGCTTAAATTGTTTTCCTAATAAAAGATAAGATATTAAAAAACTGTAAATAAAGGTTCAACGGTAATTTATTTCGGATTAATTTGAATAATACTTAAAATATGTATAATAATGTGTCTCACGATAAAAGTTTATAACTGAACTGAAACAATTAAAGCATCTAACCTGACATCAATTCAACGATTGATATTTGCTCGCTTGTTAGACAGAAACCATTTGAAGATTTAAACTTTTCAACTCTAAGGCAAGGACATCGAACCTTCTGTAAATGATCATCACATTTTTTTATTAAACAAAAATGAAACAGATGAACATACGATAATGGCAGAAAAGAAATGACATATAAAGAAACTAATTTCAACAAAAATTCTTTACAATTCAACAATGTTAAGAGCGAAATCGAGCTATTTATTTAAGGTGGATCCTTTGTTTTTGCCCAGATATTCTTTGTTTCAAAAACACACAGAAGCAGCGTGTAAATGTGTAAAAGCTAACTTTACATTTACGACTTTTTTTCTACCAGCTACCAGCACTGCTTATGTGGAAATGCACTTCTACACGTCCTACACCATCGCATAAACGGAACGAAATTCCTTCCTTTCGTTTCAGTGCAAAACTTATGCCACTGCTTCGCTACTCCAGCTCCACGGGCGAAACGTCAAAAAGCGTCAAGATTGATACCGGGCACGGATTTTGATGCTAGCTGATGTACAAATGTGTGACATTTTACGGTGAAGTAAAAACTAAATAAATATTCCCACACACACACACACAAACACGCAAATGGTGCAAACGAGAATAGCATACGATTTTCCGTACCTAGTTTTGCACCATGCACCCAAGTACGAGCAGCGCACCCAAGGCCACTGAAATGCATGTAAGGAAATGCTTTCTCACCGGAAAGCACATTTTTTTTTATGTTGATGTTATGTGGGAGACGCCTAGCGGACGAGCGTCTGTTGGAGCGATGAAACGAGCAAACGCGAACGAAAAGAATTGTCATTTGAGTTGAGTGCAGCTTTTTACATGCGAGGCGGGTATGTGATGTGATATATGTGAGGCGAGATGGGGAATAAATATGGCCTCATAAATGAAATCCAATCTTCATGATTTACTTTTGTACTTCACTCATCATTGAGCGCTATTTGAGCGAATGGATGTAGAAGGCAATCCCGTGTTCCCGTGTCCCATGCCGGCAAGCATATTGCATACCAGCGGTCTCTAACTGCAGCTGCTACCACCATCATATCCCAATGCCCCACCCGCCCAACACTCCATTCGCAACCCAACCCCAAGCCCACAGTGCTGCGACGTGTGACATGATGTTTGCCGATTTGATTGGGACATACTTGCGTTCGTTCGGTCCCACTCGGTTCCTCAATGAGGTTGTATTTGACGAACATTATGCAGAGAGTTCGTATGCCTGCAAAAAAAAGGGATACCACGCTTTAGCGATTGAAAGGGCAAACCGGTGACGACGGGCAGCATATTTCACTGTGCAAGTAAATAGAGTAAGAAAAATGGTCCGTTTTCCAACTGTTAAACATTTTTCGTTTTTTTTTTTAACAGAACGCCCTTTCGAACAACGTCGTCGTCCCCTCGTTCGGTCAGGGGGTTATTCCTGCTTCCCCGATATGTGGATTTAAAGGCAGCATTTTAATATCGCCAATGGTGGGGACCATTTGCTTACCGTGTGTTAACAAACGGCAGTATGACGAGACACCCGCGCGACGCAAGCGTGTATGAAGAGGCGAGCAAATAATCGCAGAAGGTAGAATTTAAAATAATCACCACGAACCCACTTGAACCACGCACGCAAACCGGGAAACGGAAGGGTCTCATCAACGTTGATGGATTTTGTTGTTGTTGTTGTAGTTTGCTGTTGTTTGGCGAACGAACAGGGTGTACGTGCATCAGCACCAAGGCGCGGTTGACAATTAGATGAGTAAATTGCAAAAGGGGGGAAAAAAAGGTTTACTGTACCAACAGGAACAACACGATACACGCTGACAAATTTGATGTAAGCAATATTAAATAATCCTCAGTAATGTGATTGATACAGAAAAGGAGATTGAAAAAGATGGCAAATGAGCTATAAAAACAAACAGCAAACATGTTGAAATATAGATGGTAAGCGCCTTTTGTTATGCAACCCGCTTTGCATGCAGAGTTATGATGAATACTAAAGGTTTAAAGATAGGTAAAAAACTATATCTAAAGTGACTTAAAATTAGATTACAATAACACTCAAATATTAACACACAAAAAAAACACAACGAAGTGCAAACAATCCATTGTTTTAGTCGGTACACGAATGTTGAGAAATCGAAACAAATGTGTGATAGAAATAATATCATATCACACAGCAATAACAATCATGAACGTAGATTACAATATTTACAATTTCATTATTTCGAATTGCAAAATTTTATACAAACAAAATATACAAAATGAAACAAAAAACCAAAGTATTTCAATAACTATAAAAAGATACACTATAAGGCAATTTATCGCGAAAACATGGGTAAAAGATTCTGTGTGTTTTTACATGATTTTGTTATAAAACTCATTGGTAAGTAATTTAATTCAGTAAAGTGAATAATGAGCAATAATTTAAAATAATAACAACAAAAAACACATGGATAGTGCGACACACGCGGATGAAAGGCGTGCCACTGTATGTTGAGAGCAGACATTATAATAAAACATTATATTTATACAACGAACAGCATTAACATTTTTCAAATTAGTGTGATAATTTTGACTCTAAATGTAATTATTCGGGCAATTTCAAGCAGCAAACGGAAGTAACATAGAATCCAGGATAGAAGCTCGTTCATGTAATTAAAGACCTAATAATTCCAGCACACCTTAATTACATTGCATTGCAAACACGGCCAGATCTCCAACAATATTGAATACGAAACAATCGAATGACACAACCAGAAACGATAGCAATGCCCGACAAGGACATTTCAACCATCGGAACTAAGCCAGCATAACTGGAGCATTACGGTCGTCCCATCATTGCCGGTGGGGAATTCGATTTTCCACACTGCTAATCGTCTCAATGGGCAACGCTTCAGCAGGAACGCCGTACAATCAATCGGTCCAGAACTCGTACCGGGCAGAACCAGACAGGACCACTGGCATAAACCCAGCTCGATAGTGCTCGAGTGGGTTATCTGTTTAGCTGATTACTAGCATATGGAGGCAAATAATGATGTCAAGCCTGCGGTGATGGACGGTCGATAATTTTCATCCACGATGCGAAAGGAAACCATATGGGAAAGGATAATTATGATAAATGCCAGCCACTACATTAAATTAGCACCCGTTCGTCCTCTCCATGAATGTCCAAAACCCCCCTCTACTCCACTTTCTCCCTTCCGCCTTCCACGATTCGGTTCGCCACACAAATTAAACGGAATGATTGTTAATCTATTTCGAATCAAAGTCACCACCTTGCATAGCCACCGAGGAATGGTCGTACAGCGTCCGAATAGCGGGTAGCGGACGATTTTGCACTCAGCGACCATGATTAAGGACACTTCATCAACCAATCGCTTCATTTGCCCGAATGATATCCACGCCCGCACCCGCGTAAGATGCCACACAAACAGTCTTCTGAAGAGTTTATGATCACACCAACCATATGCCCTTCCCTAGGGATGTCGGGATTTACTGCTTCTCCATACTGCGCCGCAAAGGGAAGTTGACGCGCGGTACAATATATACACGCTGCCCTGGAACAGAGGTGCCGGCATCTTCAGGTTAATTATTGGTTTTTGGGATGGCCGGGGTGGTGCCACCAATCGATGTGCGGCGACGGCACGTACCGTTACCGCGCCATTCCGAAACAGATAAAGACTCCATCATAAAGCCCATATTCGAGTGTCATGGTAATAATGATCTGCTCTCGTCGGTATGCCTTCAAACCGACCGTGTGCCTGAGAATGTCGCTGTGTTTGTACGTTATGCTTCGCACAGCACAGCTCATTCAGCATTCGGTATGCTTGCAGGCTGGAAGACAAGCACCGCACCAGCACAACACGACGCTGGTGATGACGATTTCGGCCCGAATCCCATTTGCCGGCCCGTCTCCATGAAACGTGATATCATAAAATCGTTTTTGAGGTTTTCTTTTATAGGGCCGGTTGGTTTTCGACTATTTTTTTCTTCTTTATTTTGTTTACATGCAGTTGCGTTGGAGCATGGACGGCCATTTGTTGCCTTCGGGCCAGCGGAACTCGCTGCAAGGCGGCGCAGTAACATGGGGTGTGAAAACGGAGGAATGCTGCAAACGGCTCCTACGCAAAGCTTTTCAATGTTTTTTTTTCTTCTTTCTCCCGTGCAAACGACTTCGACTGCGTGTTCCGCATTCTTCATTTCGAGTATATTCGGCAGTATTTTATTTAACGATATTGTTTGGAGCAGCAGTGCTTTAAAGCGAACCATGCGGGGGCTCTTAGTGAGATGATCTTTAAAAACCCGATGCAGAATGTTAAACGATGCTAGAAGCAACAGGGCAAGCAAAAGGCAAGTAAAAATATGTTGGTTCTGTTATGACTATATATGTATATTTTTTTAAATTTGCCCACACTTTGGCGATGGGAAAGGGATGCTTGCACACGAGCGAACAGGTTTTACCACGAATAAAGAATTCTAACGAACTGACTTCATTAAAAAAGCGCATTGAAATATTAACCAATTATCAACAGGTTCATTGGAAATTCGCATGAAAATACGAATAATTTATATTATTGTTTGCACGCAAAACAATAAAATATATAAATAAAAGACAAAACCGAATAAATTATTCAGTCATATTATAACCCGCTTTGCGTTGTTAAAGTGTCAACATAAATGCAATTGATGTATTTCATGAATGCAATAAAAGGGATGTATGGAGTAATAACTTTTGCCACTATCAATGCTGTGAATGGGAGATTGATTTTTAAAACTTTGTTTGCCCAATACTTGTAATGCATGTCAAAAATATGAAGGATGTTTAAAGCGTAAACAGAATTTCGTAATTATAAAAACATAAAGCTAACAATATTAAAAAAGATATAGGAAAAAATCAACAATTAATTACAACAATCACCTTCATATTATATTAACAGCTTATGAAATGACTCGAAAAAGAAGATTCTTCTTTTCAGAATAAATCTGAACACATAAGGATGCTAATTACTTTAAGCATTCATTCGCATCTCATTTAACGTGACACGCTTAAACGTAAAGCCTTACTGTTTTCGTTCGTAAATGATCGCTAATCATCACCTTATTAGCAACGCTTTCATGCACCGATACGCTAACCATCACTGGTTTCGTAACAGTATGTTTTGTCGTATGTTCGGTTTTGTTTTAAGCTATTTGGATACTTAGCATTGGTGTGTTTTCCGTCATCTTACCGGCAGTTTAACCAAAAAAAAATCATCTGATGCTTCGCCAATCCGCATGTGAAAACACTGCAGCAAACAAAGAAGCTGTGCTGCAATTGGGGAAAAAAGGCAAGCAAAAATAGCACCCAACACCAGGAGAAGCAGTGTTTGCCCAAGGGATTTAACTTTAGCGAGTCCTGTTTTGAGTTTCCATCCGTTAGCACAAATCGCTGCAAAGAATGGCAAACCCGCGAGAAAGTGAGCTGGTTTTCCCCCGGGGGAGGAGGCAACCAGAAAGTCACGCCACCTGAAGAGACGGTATGTGACTGTGGCCGCTGTTCCATTGGCAGCGAGCAAGAAAAAACTGATACGAGCAAAAAAAAAACACCACACTTTTTGCACGTTCGCTTCAAGCATCCAGCCAGACTGTTCCCAGGTGTGGTGAAAGGATAATATTGGGCACGTGTGGTGTGCGTGTGGAACGGTGACACGATCGTTTTGGTGGATTTTCGGGCAAAGCTCGATTGGCGTGTGATTGGATGTCATATCATCATCATCGCTCGTCGTCCTCGTTCTTCTGGGTGTCGTCGTATGATGCCAGAACGCTGATTCCCTTCAACTCCGTTGGCCCGTTCCGGATAGCACGGTGTCGTTCCTTATGACGGGCCAGCAGCACCTTGCATATGGAATCAAAAACCTTGCACAACTTAACGTATTCATCGATCTCATCTACACCTGCAACACCGGGATACACACAATGATGGAAGTTTATGGGGGGAGATTTTCTTTTCCCCCAGTTTTTTTTTTTTGTAACAATTCGTCTTCCTAACGATCCATCTCGCTGCTCCAAGGGAACGACCATCGAAAGCAGAGCGCCGACATAAGCATATTATGCTCATCGGTTCCTCTCTACACCACATCAATTTAATGCTGATTTCGTTCGATGCGATTTTACCACACGACCAGAACCTTCGCTTCCCACTGCACCATGGCTCACGAAGGCCCTGGCTGTGTATGTGTGTGTGTGTGTGTGGTTTTTGGAATAAAAATCACGTCACATATGCACAACCACATGCTTTAGCCCATCGCCGTGAGAAGCATTAAGCGCAACGTTCAGCTCACCTCTGGTTTGGAGATTTCGGCCGGATCGATGGATGTCAGTTTGATGTGCGACGTGGGCGTTTGAAAGCAGCATAGGATGGGGAAGATTGGACCAACAAACTTCCCGAAAAAGAAAATAAAAAAAAAATCATTCCTCCTCTGTCACCAATCCTTGCTGCAGGTGAGCTGGAAAATCGAAACGGGAACGGATTCTATTAGGTGTTTCCCGCCGTTCGATTGGAACTAACATACACGCGAGACGAAGCCGAATGCCGAACAATGGTGTGCCGGTGTGCTCGTCTCGCAATCACGTGGGTGAACCACAATAACGATGATGATGACGAGGGCTTCGATTTCACCTTCAAGTTAGTTGACTTTTTTTTACCCTCCCCGCTTCCATTTGGGCTGAGTGGGGTTCTACACCCACAACACCACTTTCGGGTGGGAAGATAGCTCAACATTTCTTTTACCGTTGAAAAATCACCTTCGCACTGACGGTAGAAAAAAAAAACAACTCTCCTCTCGAGTTCACTTTTGTTTGCCCGAAACAAACCCGCTCGAAGGTCTGGTGGTGGTAATAGTCGCTTCAACAGCTCCGCAGGGCTAATGGTATTATAATAACCCAAATCGACCCACTCTTGAAAAGAAAACTCCTACGCATGGAATGCAAGCCTATCTTACTGGGACATGCACAAACAGACACGGTTGCTATATGCGCCCAACCACCGTGTATTAAAACATCAACCAACCCAAACCTCTGCCTGATAAGAATATGGGTAGCGTTACCTTCACTAGCCAGGGGGTGTAATTAAAACAGAATTCGATAAACAAAGCGATACTTCCACCTCAAACCATCTCTGCTTCTCGGGCTGTAAGAAAGATATTTGCCAAACATCGGCAAAAGCAACACCCGTGGTTTCATGACCTCGAGTGGCAACCACGAGCTCCAAAGCCATCATCAATCAACCCCCGGTCTGTCTAGATACTACATACTGCTCAAAACCCGCATTTAGCACATGAAACATTTTTTGTTAAACTAAAACAAAAAAATATCGAATAAAATGCAACGCTTGTTGTAGTACGTGGGACGATCATGATTTGTCTGGATCGTTTGTCTTGTCATCGTTTTACGCGCAAATCAGATTCCCGGGCAGGGTAGATACACAAAACCAGCTTCAATGCTGAGTGTAGAAGAAGGGCGGGAAAAACCAACAACATTCAAATGAAGCGTTTTGTTTCGAAAAAATACCGATTGCGATTTTATGCGGTCGTGTATTGAATTTATTACAAATTTGTTTCAAACAAACGAATCGTTTGAATCGTTTAACCCGCTGATTAAAATATCAACCATTGATTGTAGCCATTTTGACGTACACATTAACGCCATAGGGTACACACTTGGTCTGTGTGTTGCCTAGTAAGATTTTATGACTAGGGTTTTCTGGTGTCATTCTAATGAGGTAATTAGCTTGCCACAATATAGCGATTCCAGTTCAATGTACATTACTTAGATCTTCCTTCAATGGTTTGCTCAATCATCGATCGATTGTTAATGAATACCAGGATATGATTTATTCAAGATATTTCCCAAAGTCCCCAAAATCAAGCTCTTCTATCAGGTTTTGAACTTAGTGATTTGTCAATACCTTAGTGTATCGTCTAGTATGTAATGTTTATGATTAGTATCGGAAATCTTAAGGAAAATATTTTGTCGTACAGTTTTACTCTGGGTATCTCCATATGCTCTGACTACATCCAGAGATTGCAGATTTGTATCTGGATATTTGTGTAAAGAAATTCGATAGAAATAGTAGATATGAAACTGCTACTCTGAAAGTTTCCATAAAATAGTTCATGTGATGGAGATCTGTACATTAGTTAAATTTTCCAGTCCGATATTTGTCTCTTTTACAACTTCCAATAGTTAAGAACTTGATAAGTCAAACAAGAACTATTTGGAAAAAATACTTCGAAAGTTACTGTAATTGATATCAAAAGTCCACACATATATCATATGAAATATCAGAAATTCCTATCAGAGAGTAAAAGAACAACCTTACGAGTAATATTTTGAACACCATAACGTTTGTTCTCTCGGCAAATCGGCCTTCTAATAGTCATCACTACCACCAGAAAGCGTTGAAGTACCGCTCAAATCAAGTGTAATTTTTTTGTGAGATAGACGAGAAACGAGGGTAAAACGGGAGCATCTCGGTCGGCAATGTCGTTAGTTCAGCTCATGAAACAAATGCACTTGGAACGTGTTAATTACAGTTCATGCCATTGTTATTATACACTCAAAATTAACCATCTTATCTACCCAGTCACTCCAAATGCACGACTGCACACAATTGCCTCTGTCTTTTTTTTTTATCGAACATTCTTAGTCTCTTTATCCTTTCCGGTGATGTGCAAATGCGACACCATAATCAAGTACATTGGTAACACCTTTATTCCTGTCCGGGGGACGACAAACCGGTTCCGGTTCAGATACAGGTACAGAAGAACAAAAAAACTCAATTCACAACGACAGCGCATCACACTGCCGAGAGCGAAAGGCGCATCTTTCGTACTCCAGGCGAGTCAAACGGTCAATTAGTGTCGGATACGGTTTTCTTCTTGCTGCTTCTGTGCACGCGTGTTCACGTGCCTGGAAAAATTGGATCGCCTACGGATATCATGTCAAACACTTGCAACATTCACTGCCCAATGGAAAACCTGGGTGACCGGTATTCTGTTGATAACCCATCGTACCTTACCGCTTGATACTGGTAAAGGACCCGCGCAACACACCAAAGCGTGGGACGAAAAAAGCTCCTAAATAAATAGCCTTCCATCTCGTCAGTAAATTGACCACCTTTCGTCCAGCTACCAGCAAAACGGATCACCATCATCATGATGGTGATGTTTCACCTGAAAGCTTTTCGTTTCATGCCTTTTTTCCTCCTTCATTTTCACGGCTTTATTGCATTAGGGAAACAAGCAGCAAAACGGTGCAATGATGTAGAGGAGAGCAAAAAGAAAACCTCTCACCCAGAAGAGGATTCTGCACTATCCGCCGTACTAACTGCAGGCCAAGAGACTGAGTGCGGGTTTATTAATATTCATCACTTCCTGCGAAGCGTATGAGCAGTTCTTCAGCACAAAAAAAACAACAACAACTACCCGTCAAAAAACGGTCCCCCAACCGTGTTAAACTAACCCTTTTTTCTTTAAAGAAAAAAAACGGGAGTTTGCCATTTTTTATGAACTGCAGTAAATTAGCATCAGGTTAGCCTAACTATAAAGGGCGCATCATGGGTTGCAGCCATGAACCGGAAGCTGGAATTCAGCCAGTGCAATCGCTCACGTTGGTAACCGTGAATTAACCTCTACTGGTCGTGTCGTTAGCGTTCGCTTGACGGCTTGACTCGGGGCTTCCGCGCGTGAAAAGAACGTCTCTCAATTCTACCGTCAGGTGATGGGATGCTAAGAAGGAAAAAAAATCTTCAGAAGAACGTTGATTCAAGAAATGAAGGAAAACTTTGGCTGAGAAGGATAGGGATATCTGAACTTTAGCAAGTCAAAAATATAAATGGATAATTGATCGTAAATTATTCAGACTTCAAACAAATATCTTAGATAGATGCATTATATTCAATCGCCCTTCAACTTCAACTTCAACTAACACCTATATTGTTCATTACTTTTCAAATAAGACTTTTTTCTCAATAAATTCTTCATCCCTTCACAATCAAACATTGTTACCAAGATAAGGACAGAGACTCTCCCTTCCATTTGAATACCGAGTCAATGAAAAATTGTTTAATCAATCAAAACGAATGCATCATCGACCCACATTATGGGCAGTAGCAGTAGCACAAATTATCAACCTTCACGGCACAATCATTACTCGCGCAATATCAGGCGAAACCGATAAGCACAAAATCAACATCGGATTATTTCCCCCAGCTAACGATGGGGCACACCTCTTTACGTCACTGTGTGGAGTACTTCGTTCGTCGATGGCAAACAAATAGCAACGAAACATCATAAAGCCCCTTTATAATATACCTTGCCGATGGCACAAAGGGCGCAAAGACGGCCGAAACGGAAATAAGATATAAGCGCCGAAGGCACTTCCCACACGCACGTGCCCTAAATTGTTCACTCCATCCTTCTTCCGGTGCAGAACGTGCTCAACAATGGCCAGTAACCAGTGGTGGCGAGGTGTTTGTGGGATGGGAAATATTTCAGCTTCCACGTTTATTTTCACTCACTCTCTCTCTCTCTCTCTCTCTCTCTCTAGTGTTGCCACCATCGATGAAGTGGCCAGATTCTGACAGACCAAACCATGCGGGCAAAAGAGTGGTGCTTCTAAAACTGAAAATCGCTGCTTCGCTCCCGGATGCTTATCGGTGTGCAGCAACCAAAGAGAGCCCAAGGTTTTCGCGGCAATCTCGGCGGAAGGACATAAACATTATGTGCTGCATTATTTCTGCGGCCAAACAAAAACAAAACAAAATGAAGATCTCGCACGGGCTATTTCCCATGACGCGAGCATTTTGCTTTGTTTTTTCTTTCTCTCCAGTGTAAATACGATGGAATTTAGAACAAAAAATGATATAAAATAAAGCGAATGCATACTAGAGTACGTCACCATCATCCTTATCGCCCTGTGGGAAGCGGTAGGCAAAAGGTGATTGGGTGTTGGATGGTGCGGGGTTTATGCATCGCTGCAAGCAATTTCAGCTCGCCCGAGCACTAATCCACAGTGGAATCATTCACCGTTAACAGGTATCAGGATTCAACCGTACAAAATGGCCTTCGGTGCAGTAGTACCTAATGTTGCATCATGCAGAGAGTCTACCCTTAGGCTATCGACTTTCATGCTTACATTGGTACGTTCTCGTTGAAAGAGCTTTCTTTATCGATTGGACAGCTAATCCAGTTAACAATATATCCTGCTTTCTAACTCCACCCCGGGGGAACTAAACCGAGCCGCCGGTTCATCGTTTTGGGATTTCGCTCTATTTGAACTAGTCCCTTTTCCTTCGTCCTTTCGCTTTTTTTTTTNGTGCAGTAGTACCTAATGTTGCATCATGCAGAGAGTCTACCCTTAGGCTATCGACTTTCATGCTTACATTGGTACGTTCTCGTTGAAAGAGCTTTCTTTATCGATTGGACAGCTAATCCAGTTAACAATATATCCTGCTTTCTAACTCCACCCCGGGGGAACTAAACCGAGCCGCCGGTTCATCGTTTTGGGATTTCGCTCTATTTGAACTAGTCCCTTTTCCTTCGTCCTTTCGCTTTTTTTTTTCTTCCTGCTATACGATGTTTTCTTTGCGAACTTTGAAAACATAATTTCTGTGTGCTGCTACGTATTGTTACGCCATCGTATCTCACGCCTTCTGGCAGTGTATTTGATGGATGAAGTGAAAATTCGGTCCGACCCAGAAAAGGATTGTTGACCATACAAATAAAAAAGGAAAAATCAACCACTTTCCACCCGTTGCGTTAAGTATACGAAGCGGACCATTGTGCACCAAAGGGCGAAGCAACAATACTACCATAAGATAAAAAAAGGAAAAAAGTCTCACACACACACACTTGGACCGGCTAACGAGTTTTGGGATCAATGCCCCATCATTTTTATAGCAAATTTTGGACGTACAAATATACATCTCGCTTTCGGGAGTAAGGTGCCGATAAGCACAAGGGCACAACACATGAAGGGAACCAATTTGACCGGGTGGAAAAACCGCCCATTAAACCTGGGTTTGGTGCGCCCATTACGAGCGATGGGATGGTCAGTGATCCGAGGAAATGGCGAAACATAAAACCAGCCACCGTGCGGGAAAATTGGGCGGCGGCAAGAATCGCCGTCCAGCGCATCCAGATCGTTCCAGGCTACCTTTTCGATGTCGTGTTTGGTTTGCTTATTCCAACAAAAACAAAAACAAAACGAACTGGAAAAAAGGAAAAGAAAATACCAATCAACCAGCCAGACAGAGGGGACTAATATGAGGACGATAAAACACATCAGTAGCACCGTATCGGCGCAAATAAAAAAAAGCCCATTCTGAACTGGAGCGATCGCTCCATTTCTAGTAATCATTTCACATTAACTTTATGGCACATTTTGGCCCTTTGTAATCCGTGAGCCGTTGACATTGACGGCGCGCCTGTGCCACGCGTTCCGGAGGCATCAAGAAATTGCGTTATGTTTAAAGTAACGTCACCTTTTCTTCGTGACCTTGTTCGGTAATGGACAACAAACAAGAAAAGAAGTAGCAAAAAACAACACACACACAGTAAACCAAACCCAATTTGTTGTGTATTTTATGAAGCATTTTAGTTCGTAAAACCTGCTGGCTTGTCGTAACTCTTCAGAGTACACGCACGACAAAGCAGCGGGACAGGACAACCGGACCGGGTGAAACAGATCGATCGAAAACTGGCGTGTGTTGAGTGATTTTGTGTATTTTGTTTTTTTTTTTTTGCTAGTAAAATCACCACTATAACATGCTCGCAAGGTACGCGGTTTATTACAGTCATTTCCATATGTCACGATAAAAAAACACTTTATGCCAACCGTTTGATAGTAAACGATAATATCAAATTGAGACGGGGCTAATTTCGACTGTGATTGAACATTTTATTTACAGCGGCTGACATTAAAATTAATCCATAAAATGGTGTTTAATGTATTATTCGATGGAACGAAATGTTTCAAACAATTGTTGTATTTTTCGGAATTCTAAAACGAATTGCCATGTGTCATAAAAAGAATTTCAAATTTGGCTTATTCAATAAGGGTTCTTGAATGCAATTGCAATGGTTGAAACAAAAAATGGCTTTTAAAAAAAAATCAAGCCTTAATTAATAATTATTTCTAGATTTTTCGTTGAAGTTTATTGAACTACTCTATATTTATATAAAATGTTTAAAAAGTCGTTACAAAAATAGAATTGGACAAGCTGTCCAGAAATAATCTCTGCCTAATCGCATCCATACGACTCTCGCAAAAGAAAGGAAAACTGCAAATATTGTCCGAAGGAACCAGGAAACCATATCTTTAGACGAGTATGACACGGATGAGCCATGCATGTATGAAGAAAAGTTTTAAATTAATTTTTGAATAAACAAAATGATTACAACTAAATAAAAATGCATCTCCGCATCATAAAAATCATCTTAACCTGTACCATATTTGTTCAACCATTGATAAAATATTAATTAATCGTTAATAAAATAAATCATTTTATTCTTTTCTTGATTATCTGTTCTCAAATTTGTTCTCAAACTAAAGAATAAATCGCAATAAATTTCTACTACTGCTACTACTACTAAAGAGTAAATCGTTAATTACAACAGATTTCTTAAACATACACGTTCTGATATAAATATTAAACATACTTTTGTTACAATCTTTATCAAAATTCAGTAAAATAAGTTATGCACACATTTCGATAAAGCTAAATATCGAATTCAAAAACCATCTTCTAAAACATTCATCCAAAATCACAATATTAAATCAAACCACCATCAACCGGTCACTCACAAAAGTGCCCATTCAAATGCGTCTATTTCGGCACAATAAACACAACCCAAAACATGGCTCCATAGGTACAACCAAAGCTCAACAATTTCACACGTGCACAAAATTATTCTTCCCCCTTATAAAGTCGACCAAAAAGGAAGAAAATACTAAACGTCCCCAACACAAAAATTAGCCAACCGAGCCGTCCCAGTACCGGGGGCGCAGTGAAAAACACCCGAAAAACTATCGTAAACCGCTTACACAGTGTAGTTGTGCAGAAAAACAGGGGGCCTATGGTATATCAGGAGCGAAGAGAGCGAAAAAAAAACCTTTATATACAAACGACAAACGTCCGTTGCCTTGCCAACTAAATTCCACATAAACATACCAACTCTTCCCCAAAATGGAACAATCGCGTTTACCAGTAGCACATTCAGAGCTTCAACAAATTTAGTTCGTTTTTTTGCCCCCTGGTTTGCTCTACCCTTCTCCTTCCAGAGGCGTCGATATATGAAAGAGTTCAGAAAGAAAACACCCCGGAAGTGAAAAGGTTTTCGAGAGCCTCTAGACAACAACAACAAAAAATCCACCCCATATCACCAGCGCACAGAAGCCGATATCCCTTGTGGAGGAAAGCAGTATGCCGGCCACCCCAAGCAAAAGCGCCCGAAAATAATCAAAAGTGATGAAACCAATGCCAACGTGCACAAACCTTCGCCATCGTATTATATATTCCCCGGGAGGGACAAACCTTCCCTCTCCCCCCCCCCCTCCCCCAAAAAAAAAGGTGACAAGGCTTTAGGTCACCGCCGTTTTTTCAGTGCCATATCAGCGAGGGTGGAACTGCAACACCAAAGAGACAACACCACTTCTTTTCTTCAAGAGAGACCAGAAAGAAACGGAGAAAAAAATCCATCCTTCAACCAGGGCGGCGCGGCCATACCGACCGAGCTGCCCATCTTTTTTTGCTACGTTCGTTGTGGAAGGAGTTGTGAAATTTATCGAATTTCCTTCGACCTGGTAGCTGGTTCGAGTACGCAAACCCGGGGACCGATTTTTCCCTGTCGCCAAAAACGTCCCTGGCGAAAGAACAACAAGGTAAAATAGGCCTAGCGAATGAAATAAAAACACCAACACCGATGCGCACTCCACCCATCATCGTTGGAAGAAAAAGAAAAACGCCGGTAAAATGGGCAAAAAACCGGCTTCACCCTTTCCACCAGGACGACCTTCGCCGAAGGTACAAATTGAGAAGTTATGTCAAAGCGGTCACCCTCCTCTATGTGAGCCACCGCTAGCAAAAAAAAAAAAGAAAAAAAAACGGCCCAAAAGCCTCCCCCTTGTTCTTGAAGGTGTGCCCTTTTTTTTTTGGTGTTGCTGTCCTTTTTCCGACTTTTTGCTTTCCCGCTTGTCGTCAGTGCGACGCCCAGCAAGGTGAGTGTGTGCTGATGGATAAAGAGCCATAATTCTATGCTGAGTTTGAAAATCGGTTTCCCTTCGGACGGAACCGGGCAACTGGGAAAGAAAGAAGAACAAACAAAAAACCTTGGTGGAAAAAACCAACAAACCAAACCCGACAACGTGTCACCTTCTTGCTCTGCCCTGCACCACACGGCGCGCCCATCACAGACCGCCGGCGGATAGACAAAACCGGAAGCCGGGAAGGAACCACTTCGAAAAACCACACCGTCAGCGGGTTTTCGGTAAGAATATTGCACACGCATACGTACGGTGTATATGTACAATACAAAAAAAAACACACACACCTGCAAACCAGCGTAAAGCGCGTCCGATGGAAAGCCGGTGCCGGAAGCGAGAATAAATGATTCATGTTACGAGCGTCGTGAAGTCCATTCGTTGGAAAATTTGATTCATTCCATGCAAAGAGCTTCATATTAAGCGTGCGTCCCAATAAGAACATTGGCTGAACGGGAATGGAAGGCTTTATCTTCAGTGTGCTATGATATTAAAATTACACATAGATTTTTGCAGGGTTTCCGAGTGCAAGTGGTAAAATTGGATAGTATTCCATATTTTTGGACTCTTTTCAGGATGAGTTGGAATCCTTGTTTAGTTGGTAAATGTTTTGCGATATATTCTGTAAGTCTTCCTCTTTCTTGAACTTTTGCACTGCTGAAGACCGTTTCGTGTTATAGTTTTTATATCTATCTTTATATCTATCTCGACTCTATATTCCACTTCAACTTGAAATCTGTCAAGAAAAGGCTAAAAAATGCAACTTATTCTTGAACACCTTGCATCGGTTTGAATGCTCTTAGCAATTGTTTTAAATTTCTACTTTATTCAAGTATATCGTATATAAGTGCTATGCATTCTAAAAAATTTAAAAACAAACAAACAAAAGCATTATTCAAATTATTATCATAACGTCTAAAGAAGCCCTAATGCCTATGTCTATGTCTAAGCAATGAAAACATTAAACTGTTTTGAATACATTCAAGATATTATCGTCTAATAGAACCAATTTACTAATGGAGTATTTAAATCAGCAAAAAAGTGAATAAATATTAGAGCGAATTAGTTGTAAAATGTTATTTAACTATCTAAGAGAGAAAGATATTGATAAAATCATAGCTGAAATATTAGACCTGCGGGTAACCTGCGGTGGTCTAAGGATATACAAAATAAATAAAAAGAAATCTATTAAATTGATACACATGAACTGACAATTTGGTCCGATAATTCTACAAATTCATAACACAGAACCTAATACCCTTTATCTGAAACGTTTGAAACGATTTCACAATGTCTCGTTTCCGTTTTATGAAAACTTTGAATAAACTACCAAGAAGAAATACTGCAATCAGACATTGCATTGGAAGCATTGGTTTGAGCATCATACATATTTCCCAAAATCCCGTGAATCATACGCATGTGCATCATTCACCGATACCTACCGGATGCGTGACATAATCCACACGCAGCAAAACCGAAGCAACAGAACGGCAGAAAATGGAGCAAATAATGAAAAACTATAGCCAGAAGACCAGAGCGAGAGAGCGAATGCACAGACGAATCGATCGGGACAGACCGTACCGAGATATAATGGAATGGGAAAGGTGCGTTCACGATGCTGTCAGTCAAGACGCCAGGATATGTGGCCGGCCGGAAACCCACACACAACACCCCAGTACACACGAAAAAAAAAACCACAAGGGAAGCGTTCCTAATGCTTCCGTAACAGGATCAATGTACCATCGGTCTCGTTGCAGTTTGCAATGCAGGTGGTGCATGATTCATACCACCGGGCCACTTTGGGGGGAGCGTGATTACTCCCATCCTTCGGCGGCTGACGACGACACTGAGTGTGGAAAAGTTAATTAGAACTGAAAGCATAGCCGTTAATCTAGCAGCCGTTTCGTACCGTAACACCTGGAGGGGAAAAAAAACCCACCGAGGAGCGACAAAACTCACCGGAGGGAGTCTTCCATCAGGACGAGCCTATTTCCTTTATTTTTCCCTTTGTTTTTGTTTGGTTCAAATCAAAAGAAACCCGGTGTTCGGAAAATGAGGGCTTGACACGAAACGCCAAACACAACACACCACCAACGTTGCTGCAGCAGCAAAACAAGGGAAGAAATGGCCAGGTTCTCCCTGTTCACCAGGTTCACTAAACTCGCTGCAATCGATCGCCCACGAGGGAACGGGCGTATCGTAGCAGCGTGCCTGGGACCTCTTTCAAACTAGGCCAGGGAACTCCTTCGCCTTTCGTTCATAAGCACACACACACACCCATTGCAACACCCCATTGCAACAGCAATCATCTTTCCTTCCTTCCGGCCACCAATATGTGTTTCAAATAGAAAATATTCCCCAACAAAAAACAAAAAAAAACAACAAGATCGTTGGTGACCTGGTCACAAGAAAAGAATGTCGCCCAAGGTAAAACCGAAGGACTTTAAGAATGGGCGGAGGCTCACCATAATTCGATAACCTCCGGTTGTATGTAAGGTGCATGTCAGGGGGGACCAAGTCTGGTACGGTCGCGGACCGTACCGATCGATAAAATTATGTCCATAAATTGATTGCTCAGGCGACCAAAAGGCACAGTACCGTTGGAGCGATACTCCAACTCCAAAGGAAATCAAACCCCACTGCCGGCAAAGAAAAAAAAAGGGAAAAGCCGTGTGTCAAACAAGTTCTTAAAACAAAATCTAAAACATAATAAAAGCCACCACCGTCGACCAGAAATCGATCGGATCTAGTACCGGAAGTACCAACAATCCTAACAAAACAGCAACGGAAAAAAAGGAAGGAAGGAACTAAAAACCTAGAACACACCCCAACAAGACACGAGGATCTTTGGGCGAAGAATTTTCCCCCGGGGGCTGGCTTACGCGTGGGGGTGCCCATTTGGTGGGATAAAGGGAGGCGCATAAAGGAAGAAGAAAACACAGCATAAAAACTCCCCATCCCCAGCACTCTTCCCCTCGCTGTCGGGGATAAAAGGTGGTTCGGTTCGGTTTCGAGCACACGTAATAAAATATTTAATCGATTCCCAACACCACCAGCGGGAGCGCTGCACCCTGTGTTCTTGGCGGAACCTATCCTTTTTTTCTGTTTGGTTTTATTTTGCTGCGTGTAGTTCTGTGAAATCGAAAGAAATTGTTTCGTTTACCGCAACTTTCATAAAGCAAAAAGGAAGTGTCCCTTTCTCCTGCTTTTTCGCTTCGTCTTGACGTGGTTTTACATTATTTCTGGGACCCAAATATGCTGCATTGCCATCAAATATTACTAAAAGACCCTTTCCGCTGCTCGTTTCCTTGACGGATCCTCCTGCTCCTCCTTTTTTTGTGATGCTTTGGTTCCACAGGATTTTTATAGTATCCAGCGCAAAAAATGCGTAATAACATCCGGCAGAAGCACCAAGTGTCCGCACCACAAACGCACTGCCGCTTGCGGGCAGGCGAGTAAACATGTCCCATCTTAGCCCAGACAGAAAACAGAAAACCTTGCCCCGTTCGTACCAATACACTGGCACACATTCTTCGATTCCGGCGGGTATATTATAGCGCATTTCATCGCCTCACGACAGATCGTTCCGGTAGAAGGGTTCTCGATCGTGCCGGTGACTGGGCTGGGGTGTTCTGCCTTTCGCAAATCGGTCCCGCAAGTCCTCCTTCGCTCCAAACCGTTCGAGCACACCGTGGCGCAACAAGCGAACGAACTGCTACTACTAACTGGTGGCCAGGTGCTTTCAATTTCTTCCCTGCATAAATCATCCGTCGGCGTGCGAGAGTGTTTTGCTTTCGGTGGCAAGTTTATGAGTTTACTGTCGCATCGTATCGGGGGTGCGTGATTTTGAAGCGTCCACGGTGCGCCCGCCGGTAGGGAATGAAACAATATTCAACGACAGTTGTGACAGTTCGAACGTTTGCGTACGTTCACGCATCGTGGTTCATCGTTAGATGAGGTATCCACCGCTGCTACTGAGTGAGGAACTCGCACTTCCCTCTAATACATCGTAACTGCAGGGGGGTAATACATTGGGAAGCAATGGGTGTAGACCAATTTCGTAACGCATTCGCACATGGCATACATAAATTGGCCACATCCCCACAAGCTTGCGTTGCCTGTGGGCCACCCAGGCAACCGGGCAACACCGAAGAAACATTGGGAAAAGGGAAGGCCAAAATGTAAATCAGCTTATGGTGATTAACTTAGCAGGAAACAACACGACGACGACGACGCTTTTCGACATTCGCTGCCGATCCGTTCCTAGTTCCTTCGGGCGAATACGACTGCTGCTGCTTAGGTTGCGTTCCGTCCAGTAGTACGACACGACGTAGGTGGATGTGGGAGGGAATGGGCCAACCCCGAGGGGGGAGGGGGGTGGTGTGGGAGGGTGGTTTCACACACGTGGGAACTTCAAGCTTTGGCGGTGGGTGTGTGTGTGCGTTGGGAGTTGGGAGTTGTTGATGCGTGTGCGACCGAATGAGCCTCCGCTCGTACTCACTACTGACTAACGAAACTCGGGGACGGTTCACAGCCAAAGGTTCGTCTTGCTGCAATGTTCAATACATTTGCTTCTACCAGCTAATGGTGAAATACACCCGGTGTGTGTGTGTTTAAGATAAGCAAATGAAACATATGTTTAATATTGTAAAAGAGTACATGGCATAAATTAGTATCGCACCACATAATGGAATGGTGTAAAGTTTCACCGTGCCCGTACGGAAATTTATCTTCAAATTTGTTTCATTTAAAATTCATTTACTAGTATGTTCCGTCTGCATTCGAAAACATTTTCATACGAAAGAAACGTATTAGGTTTCATTAAATGGATTTCATTTATTTTGCTGTCTTAACTCAACAAGTCAAAAACACAACAAAAAATAAATCCCAACTAACAAACATTTTTATTTAAATAGTGAAACATTAAATTATGTTATCTTTTGGATGAACAGCTGTTCAACAAATGAATATTTTATAATGAATCTCATGAGAAGAATCGTTAATCTTATTCTTCCGTAAGGAGTCATTCTGTTTATTTTTAAACAATTCATTAATTTATAACGAGCATGCCCGGGATAAGGCAAAATACAAGGAGTGGTTTGTGAAAATTGTATGGTTATAACCCTAAATAAGGCTGACAATACGGCAAATAAGCCATCATAATTAAATATAAATAAATAAAATAATCCAATTATATATAAAAGATAAAATTTACATAACATTCGTGAGCTGACGCATATTAATTTCGTTACTGGAGAAAAACTTTAAACCACGGAACGGTGTAAATCTCTTATGGAACTTTGGCACAAAAAAACTAACGAATGATAAGGATTCATCTTTAAATAAAAAAACAATTATTAATCCTGCATGAATCTTAATCGTCGAGTTTCAGAGTAATTTATCCGGTTTCCAGATTCATTCATGATGTTCACTGAACTGAATCAAATTCACCGGCACACGAACGTTTCATCGTACATTAAAAACTACAACCGACCACTCTGCATATCAAGCACTTGTCGGTGGACCATTTTGCCCGAACCTGGGGTCAAGTACGGTTGACTTTTCTCAATTTTGCCCGATTGCAGATAACCACTCAGTTAACCACGGTCCAATCGAATCGGAATACTCAGAACTGTGTGTTTTTATGTGTGTATGCAAACAACATGGCAGGCCCATGTTGGCAAGTGGGAAGCGCCACATGCTTATAATAAGAATAATTAATTTTACAATGTCCAACGAATAAATATGGGTAAGCAATTCGTAGAGCTAAGCCATGAAAATATAAATTAAAAACGCTAGCAAACGATTTCATACGGTCAGCAAAAACTAAAACAAACAAAACCCAATACTGGAAGCACATGCCGAAATTCCTCTTGAAAATAGTTTTTTTCTCATACCGATAATACGTCAATGCACAAATTATTTACGCCTAACAAATAACGCCCCACTGAACCACACAACTGTTCAATAAAACGAACAAACAAACGCTCCTATAATCCGTGGCAGAGTAACATGTTCCAGGCAAACGTGCGTGCAAGATTTTTCACACAATCGCGTAAAATATTTTCTTCCACCCGGCGGCGGCGGCTGTTATCGCCTCGTCGTTGTTGGTGTGGTTAAAAAACCACCCATCTTAACCCACCCACCTACCCACCCAAACCAAAGGGGGTAAAAAAGAAAACATTGTATCGACTGTTCCACAATAACAGTCGCGTCGTGGAGTGTGATAAAACAGACATCAAATCAAAGTCCCGATTTACGTACAAACGCGCGAACACGCATTGCGTTACGCACAGTGCGCCGTGCGCGTTGTTACTTGACTAGTGTTGCGGGAATGGAATGTTCAACAACAGCTTCGCCTCTAATCACACCCAATCCGGCCAGTGCCACACACACAGTGTTGAACACTGAACAACGCGGCGAAGCAAACAAATCTATTTTTATCGAATATTAGCCAGTATAAGGCATCGGATGGATGGATGGTTCACCAAGACAAGACGTTTTGTGATTGTGCTGGCGCGGTAAGGAATGCAACTGGTGGTGTTACTAGTTGCTATTAAACAGGTATAAAAGAGAGAAAGGGAGTGAGAGCAATTCTAATACGCAATTAATGTCATTAAATGTCAAAAGCATTTTTATAATCAATTGCTGGAATCATTTGATGAATTGGATCGGTAGCTAATTTACACAATGTTCACACTGTTTAGTTTTTTGTAAAAATGGTGAAAATAAATATATATAAATTTGAACTAACAATAATCAAAAATAAATGCAAAATTAACAAAACCGTCCTTCGAAATGGATCCGTAGATCAACAAACATAGTTTCCGAACTTAGCGAACTGTCAAAGCACACGTATATACTTAGGACTAGGATACTAGAAACGCATGAACATAGGATAACGAATATACATGAATTGAATAGAATTCTCGTTTTTTGGTGACCGGAATGTTACAATTTAGTAGTTACAAGAAAATAATTGTTTTAATTTGTTAGCATTAATCACACGTAACAACACTAGGAATATAGAATATAAATCGGACGCTAATGTATGTTAGAATATTAGAATGAACTTTCGAAATGACCACAAATGATGAACTCTACCGAATGAATTATGTAACCGGACAGTTTAATAAACAGTAGCAAATTGAATGCCCAACGCGCAACACCGATCACTTGCTGATATCGCATTAACCGAGTTTTTGCCGATCAGTGCCAATCCCTACAATGGACTCTTAATTTTATCGAACCTGAATGAAGAAATAAACTTTAATTTCAAAATTCTAATTTTGAATTGCTGATACTAAATATGTCAAGAGCACGTGTGGGACATTTACTCTATTCCACACAGCTTAATTAGTCACATTTAAATAGTATACTGATTATTACTCAAACATGCAAATTATGTAGCTTGACCACAGCTCCAGTGCTGCGTGAGCATCGAATTGATTGACCATTTTGAACTGTTCCACATAAGATCATATCTTTAAATCAGC
Source organism: Anopheles rivulorum (assembly GCA_018908115.1). Lineage (NCBI taxonomy): Eukaryota > Metazoa > Arthropoda > Insecta > Diptera > Culicidae > Anopheles > Anopheles rivulorum. Next base: position 30,810,337 of record CM032178.1, on the reverse strand, counting down.
ATAAAACAATTTATACAATTCCGAAAATATTGTATAAAGGAGAGCAAAACCAAATGTTGCCATCCAACCTTTCAAAAATATGCTCACCAAAGTGTGGGGAAAACGATACATTTCGAGCTTATTTCAGGGTGGACAACTAATCATCATCTCCCCTGTTGAAAGGGAGCGTAGCGAAACAATAATAGAACAAATATCTCCAATTTTTTTTCTTTTCCGGAATTTTGACCATCATGGTGGCCCTACCAAACTTTTCTACACTCTTACTCTTACTGACCGAAACTTATCGGAACGGAATAATAAGATTATGTGAAAATGCTTAACTTTTTTGCGGACCCTTCCCCCCCAACGCAGATAAAGGTACTTCCGTCGTTAAATTAATCCTGCAATTGAAACACCCCCCCGCGGGGGATGCTGAGAGACTTTTCACCAGGAAAGATTTCTTTTCATACTTGCGTGGTTTTTTTCTCTTTCCCTCCTTTTAAGTATCACTCGAATTTTAACGAAAATAAAACGAAAATGAAGCACTTGAAATTGAATACTTGAGCAATACTTTTGGTACGTTTTCGGTGAATTATAGTGGCCATACGAGACGAAACCAGGGTGAAGAAATTTTTGTACACGCAATAACAAAATTACGATCATACAAACGGACCGACCTTTGGTCAAAATCTGCTTCAAACAATAATTCGTTTAGCAAAAAGAAAAGGGACGTGTTGTTACTTATTTAATTTCGGTTTTCAGCGCGGACAAACGACATGTCCACCGGGCAAACGAAGCGAACGGACGGATCCAACAGTATTACACGTCAGTGGTAGGCACAAATGTGTCGCTACCAGTCGATGGAAGAGTAAGAGAAAGCTAGCAGGGAGATAGAGAGAGAGAGAGAGAGAGAGAGAGAGAGAGAGAGAGAAAGAGAGAGCAAGAGCTTTGTTTTTGCTATTAAAAATTTGCCTTCGATACTGGATGCGATAGAGCTTTTGGGTGGCGGGTGCACAGAAGGTGATAAGCGACTGATACGGATTTTAGCTGAATTTGCTACTAGGCGCCATGTGATTGTACCATCTTAAAGCAAACAAACAACACTTTGAGTCACAGCAGCACGTTTTAACGATAAGTGGTGCAATGGAATCGACCAGCAGACCGAGCACTATTGACTGTTTCGTCTATGTTTGCTCAATAAAATAAATACGTTACGTGTCTAATACATATTTAATGGCTTTTTTATTCAGCTCACAGCCGAAGCCGTTGTTGGCGCTATCATAATTTTGAAAAACAACGGACAGATATGAGATTTTTTACACAAAAGTTTTGATGCTATTATTTGGGTTTTCTTGAAAAAACTCCTAGATTTTGTGTAGAAAACGTTCGATTTATGCACAAGGTTTATAGAAAAGCGAAGGTACGATCCATGTTGGTTCGTAGTAACAAGAATTATATTGTGAGTCGTAATTTGCTTACCATGATCAGACATGCACCATTATTTTTCCTTCTAATCTAATCTCGCAACTACACAAAAATCATTGCAAATAAACTTGACGAAAACATTTCACTTAACTATGCTCATAATAGAGTGGCCGCCCCATACCAATGCACATCACCCACAACACAAAAGGTTGGGATGGAAATCAGGAAAATCCTTTCACTTTCACTGAATTTGACTGACGCACAGGCATGTACACGGCACATAATAGTTTATGCAAACAATTTGACAGCATACAAAACTTACCGAGAAGCGAAACTACTTCAAAAACGATCCAGTGGACTGGATACTAATTATTTTCAACGAAATGTTTTATGTTGCTGAAGCATTTTCCATTGCATACATTGTTTTCACCGTATTTGCAATAGATTTAAAGTAAAAATTCTGGCTTTAGAGCAATTTTTCGATTGGAGAAACCACAATAATTTAAATTAAAAAAAAAAGAAACGAAAGAACATTGGCATACTCTTAACTGAATAATCATTCACATAGCTATGGGGGAAAACAAAAACTCAGAAGAAATTCTAAAGAAAAAGGAAATTTTGTGGATTATTCTTAAGAAAAACTCATCTCATATGTTGTATAGAAAATATTTCCATAACAAAGTATACGAGTTGAAGAAGCATACGCAAAATTCAGCAATTGACATTTTTCCAGAAATTGATAAGAAATATTGAGAAGAATCTGTACATACTGGCGTTGTGTCGTCGGGCGAAAAAAGGGAATACAAAAATAATAAAATATTTGGAAAGAAGATGCTTAAAAAAAAGCAAATCTTCAAGCATGAGGACTATCAAATCTCGCCCTTAATAAATAATGGAATACATAACATTGCAATTATGAATAGAATTTACATCTCTCCCTCGCATAAATGGCAGCAATTGATTAAAAAACAAAAAAAAAACAACAACCGTTAACAATTATGTTAGTTATGAGATACAACAACAACAAAAACCAACCACAAAAAGTGTACACAAATTGTGGTAACGGATTTTTCGCAAATTCAAACCCGCGTACTTCGTACTGCTGACGCATGAAAATCAAAACCAGTAGACGTAGGAAAAAAACGACGAAAAAGCGCCGCCCGAGGACCGGATATAGCCCTTCACAGTGTCAATCAACGGAAAAGGGGAAACAAACAGACGAAAAACGAAACAAAACAAAGCAACGACACAGTAAAGGGGATCATTTACAGCAAACAAAACCGCAGCATAATACGCGGGCGGCGGCTTCTGGGGGCTGCATANCTCACCGGAGGGAGTCTTCCATCAGGACGAGCCTATTTCCTTTATTTTTCCCTTTGTTTTTGTTTGGTTCAAATCAAAAGAAACCCGGTGTTCGGAAAATGAGGGCTTGACACGAAACGCCAAACACAACACACCACCAACGTTGCTGCAGCAGCAAAACAAGGGAAGAAATGGCCAGGTTCTCCCTGTTCACCAGGTTCACTAAACTCGCTGCAATCGATCGCCCACGAGGGAACGGGCGTATCGTAGCAGCGTGCCTGGGACCTCTTTCAAACTAGGCCAGGGAACTCCTTCGCCTTTCGTTCATAAGCACACACACACACACACAGACACACCCCATTTGCAACAGCAATCATCTTTCCTTCCTTTCGGCCACCAATATGTGTTTCAAATAGAAAATATTCCCCAACAAAAAACAAAAAAACAACAAGATCGTTGGTGACCTGGTCACAAGAAAAGAATGTCGCCCAAGGTAAAACCGAAGGACTTTACGAATGGGCGGAGGCCCACCATAATTCGATAACCTCCGGTTGTATGTAAGGTGCATGTCAGGGGGGACCAAGTCTGGTACGGTCGCGCGCGGGCCGTACCGATCGATAAAATTATGTCCATAAATTGATTGCTCAGGCGACCAAAAGGCACAGTACCGTTGGAGCGATACTCCAACTCCAAAGGAAATCAAACCCCACTGCCGGCAAAGAAAAAAAAGGGAAAAGCCGTGTGTCAAACAAGTTCTTAAAACAAAATCTAAAACATAATAAAAGCCACCACCGACGACCAGGAATCGATCGGATCTAGTACCGGAAGTACCAACAATCCTAACAAAACAGCAACGGAAAAAAGGAAGGAAGGAACTAAAAACCTAGAACACACCCCAACAAGACACGAGGATCTTTGGGCGAAGAATTTTCCCCCGGGGGCTGGCTTACGCGTGGGGGCGCCCATTTGGTGGGATAAAGGGAGGCGCATAAAGGAAGAAGAAAACACAGCATAAAAACTCCCCTTCCCCAGCACTTTTCCCCTCGCTGTCGGGGATAAAAGGTGGTTCGGTTTCGAGCACACGTAATAAAATATTTAATCGATTCCCAACACCACCAGCGGGAGCGCTGCACCCTGTGTTCTTGGCGAACCTCTCCTTTTTTCTGTTTGGTTTTATTTTGCTGCGTGTAGTTCTGTGAAATCGAAATAAATTGTTTCGTTTACCGCAACTTTCATAAAGCAAAAAGGAAGTGTCCCTTTCTCCTGCTTTTTTGCTTCGCCTTGACGTGGTTTTACATTATTTCTGGGACCCAAATATGCTGCATTGCCATCAAATATTACTAAAAGACCCTTTCCGTTGCTCGTTTCCTTGAGGGATTCTCATCCTCCTCCTTTTTTTGTGATGTTTTGGTTCCACAGGATTTTTATAGTATCCAGCGCAAAAAATGCGTAATAACATCCGGCAGAAGCACCAAGTGTCCGCACCACAAAGGCACTGCCGCTTGCGGGCAGGCGAGTAAACATGTCCCATCTTAGCCCAGACAGAAAACAGAAAAGCTTGCCCCGTTCGTACCAATACACTGACACACATTATTCGATTCCGGCGGGTATATCATAGCGCATTTCATCGCCTCACGACAGATCGTTCCGGTAGAAGGGTTCTCGATCGTGCCGGCGACTGGGCTGGGGTGTTCTGCCTTTCGCAAATCGGTCCCGAAAGTCCTCCTTCGCTCCAAACCGTTCGAGCACACCGTGGCGCAACAAGCGAACGAACTGCTACTACTAACTGGTGGCCAGGTGCTTTCAATTTCTTCCCTGCATAAATCATCCGTCGGCGTGCGAGAGTGTTTTGCTTTCGGTGGCAAGTTTATGAGTTTACTGTCGCATCGTATCGGGGGTGCGTGATTTTGAAGCGTCCACGGTGCGCCCGCCGGTAGGGAATGAAACAATATTCAACGACAGTTGTGACAGTTCGAACGTTTGCGTACGTTCACGCATCGTGGTTCATCGTTAGATGAGGTATCCACCGCTGCTACTGAGTGAGGAACTCGCACTTCCCTCTAATACATCGTAACTGCAGGGGGTAATACATTGGGAAGCAATGGGTGTAGACCAATTTCGTAACGCATTCGCACACGGCATACATAAATTGGCCACATCCCCACAAGCTTGCGTTGCCTGTGGGCCACCCAGGCAACCGGGCAACACCGAAGAAACATTGGGAAAAGGGAAGGCCAAAATGTAAATCAGCTTATGGTGATTAACTTAGCAGGAAACAACACGACGACGACGACGCTTTTCGACATTCGCTGCCGACCCGTTCCTAGTTCCTTCAAGCGAATACGACTGCTGCTGCTTAGGTTACGTTCCGTCCAGTAGCACGACACGACGTAGGTGGTTGTGGGAGGGAATGGGCCAACCCCGAGGGGGGAGGGAGGTGGGGTGGGAGGGTGGTTTCACACACGTGGGAACTTCAAGCTTTGGCGGTGGGTGTGTGTGTGTGTGTGCGTTGGGAGTTGGGAGTTGGTGATGCGTGTGCGACCGAATGAGCCTCCGCTCGTACTCACTACTGCCTAACGAAACTCGGGGACGATTCACAGCCAAAGGTTCGTCTTGCTGCAATGTTCAATACATTTGCTTCTACCATCTAATGGCGAAATACACCCGATGTGTGAGTGTGTGTGTGTGTGTTTAAGATAAGCAAATGAAACATATGTTTAATATTGTAAAAGAGTACATGGCATAAATTAGTATCGCACCACATTATGGAATGGTGTAAAGTTTCACCGTGCCCGTAAGGAAATTCATCTTCAAATTTGTTTCATTTAAAATTCATTTACTAGTATGTTCCGTCTGCATTCGAAAACATTTTCATATGAAAAAAACGTATTAGGTTTGATTGAATGGATTTCATTTATTTTGCTGTCTTAACTCAACAAGTCAAAAACACAACAAAAAATAAATCCCAACGAACAAACATTTTTATTTAAATAATGAAACATTAAATTATGTTATCATTTGGATGAACAGCTGTTCAACAAATGAATATTTTATAGTGAATCTCATGAGAAGAATCGTTAATCTTATTCTTCCGTAAGGAGTTATTCTGTTTATTTTTAAACAATTCATTAATTTATAACCGAGCATGCCCGGAATAAGGCAAAATACAAGGAGTGGTTTGTGAAAATTGTATGGTTATAACCCTAAATATGGCTGACAATAAGACAAATAAGCCATCATAATTAAATATAAATAAATAAAATAATTCAATTATACATAAAAGATAAAATTTACATAACATTCGTTAGCTGACGCATATAAATTTCTTTACTAAATGAAAACTTTAAACCACGGAACGGTGTAAATCTCTTATGGAACTTTGGCACAAAAAAACTAACGAATGATAAGGATTCATCTTTAAATTAAAAAACAATTATTAATCCTGCATGAATCTTAATCGTCGAGATTCAGAGTAATTTATCCGGTTTCAAGATTCATTCATGATGTTCACTGAACTGAATCAAATTCACCGGCACACGAACGTTTCATCGTACATTAAAAACTACAACCGACCACTCTGCCTTGATATGCAGAGGTGGACTTGTCGGTGGACCATTTTGCCCGAACCTGGGGTCAAGTACGGTTGACTTTTCTCAATTTTGCCCGATTGCAGATAACCACTCAGTTAACCACGGTCCAATCGAATCGGAATACTCAGAACTGTGTGTTTTTATGTGTGTATGCAAACAACATGGCAGGCCCATGTTGGCACGTGGGAAGCGCCACATGCTTATAATAAGAATAATTAATTTTACAATGTCCAACGAATAAATATGGGTAAGCAATTCGTAGAGCTAAGCCATGGAAATATAAATTAAAAACGCTAGCAAACGATTTCATATGGTCAGCAAGAACTAAAACAAACAAAACCTAATATTGGAAGCACATGCCGAAATTCCTCTTGAAAATTTTTTTTTCTCATACCGATAATACGTCAATGCGCAAATTATTTACGCCTAACAAATAACGCCCCACTGAACCACACAACTGTTCAATAAAACGAACAAACAAACGCTCCTATAATCCGTGGCAGAGTAACATGTTCCAGGCAAACGTGCGTGCAAGATTTTCCACACAATCGCGTAAAATATTTTCTTCCACCCGGTGGCGGCGGCTGTTATCGCCTCGTCGTTGTTGGTGTGGTTAAAAAACCACCCATCTTAACCCACCCACCTACCCACCCAAACCAAAGGGGGTAAAAAAGAAAACATTGTATCGACTGTTCCACAATAACAGTCGCGTCGTGGAGTGTGATAAAACAGACATCAAATCAAGGTCCCGATTTACGTACAAACGCGCGAACACGCATTGCGTTACGCACAGTGCGCCGTGCGCGTTGTTACTTGACTAGTGTTGCGGGAATGGAATGTTCAACAACAGCTTCGCGTCTAATCACACCCAATCCGGCCAGTGCCACACACACACAGTGTTGAACACTGAACAACGCGGCGAAGCAAACAAATCTATTTTTATCGAATATTAGCCAGTATAAGGCATCGGATGGATGGATGGTTCACCAAGACAAGACGTTTTGTGATTGTGCTGGCGCGGTAAGGAATGCAACTGGTGGCGTTACTAGTTGCTATTAAACAGGTATAAAAGAGAGAAAGGGAGTGAGAGCAATTCTAATACGCAATTAATGTCATTAAATGTCAAAAGCATTTTTATCATCAATTGCTGGAATCATTTGATGAATTGGATCGGTAGCTAATTTACACAATTTTCACATCGTTTAGTTTTTTGTAAAAATAGTGAAAATAAATATTTATAAATTTGTACTAACAATAATCAAAAATAAATGCAAAATTAACAAAACCGTCCTTCGAAATGGATCCGTAGATCAACAAACATAGTTTCCGAACTTAGCGAACTGTCAAAGCACACGTATATACTTAGGACTAGGATACTAGAAACGCATGAACATAGGATAACGAATATACATGAATTGAATACAATTCTCTTTTGGTGACCGGAATGTTAGAATTTAATAGTTACAAGAAAATAATTGTTTGAATTTGTTAGCATTAATCACACGTAACAACACTAGGAATATAGAATATAAATCGGACGCTAATGTGTGTAAGGATATTAGAATGAACTTTCGAAATGATCACAATAATGAACTCTACCGAATGAATTATGTAACCGGACAGTTTAATAAACAGTAGCAAATTGAATGCCCAACGCGCAACACCGATCACTTGCTGATATCGCATTAACCGAGTGTTTGCCGATCAGTGCCAATCCCTACAATAACTCTTAATTTGATCGAACCTGAATGAAGAAATAAACTTTAATTTCAAAATTTTAATTATTACTGATACTAAATATGTCAAGAGCACGTGTGGGACATTTACTCTATTCCACACAGCTTAATTAGTCACGTTTAAATAGTATACTGATTATTACTTAAACATGCAAATTATGTAGCTTGACCACAGCACCAGTGCTGCGTGAGCATCGAATTGATTGACCATTTTGAACTGTTCCACATAAGATCATATCTTTAAATCAGCATAAAACAATTTATACAATTCCGAAAATATTGTTTAAAGGAGAGCAAAACCTAATGTTGCCATCCAACCTTTCAAAAATATGCTCACCAAAGTGTGGGGAAAACGATACATTTCGAGCTTATTTCAGGGTGGACAACAAATCATCATCTCCCCTGTTGAAAGGGAGCGTAGCGAAACAATAATAGAACAAATATCTTCAATTTTCTTCTTTTTCGGAATTTTGACCATCATGGTGGCCCTACCAAACTTTTCTACACTCTTACTCTTACTGACCGAAACTTATCGGAACGGAATAATAAGATTATGTGAAAATGCTTAACTTTTTTGCGGACCCTTCCCCTCAACGCAGATAAAGGTACTTCCGTCGTTAAATTAATCCTGCAATTGAACCCCCCCCCCCCTCCCGCGGGGGATGCTGAGAGACTTTTCACCAGGAAAGATTTCTTTTCATGCTTGCGTGGTTTTTTTCTCTTTCCCTCCTTTTAAGTATCACTCGAATTTTAACGAAAATAAAACGAAAATGAAGCACTTGAATTTGAATACTTGAGCAATACTTTTGGTACGTTTTCGGTGAATTATAGTGGCCATACGAGACGAAACCAGGGAAGAACAAATTTTTGCACACGCAATAACAAAATTACGATCATACAAACGGACCGACCTTTGGTAAAAATCTGCTTCAAACAATAATTCGTTTAGCAAAACGAAAAGGGACGTGCTGTTACTTATTTAATTTCGGTTTTCGGCGCGGACAAACGACATGTCCACCGGGCAAACGAAGCGAATTCCGTCCACGGGACGGATCCAACAGCATTACACGTCAGTGGTAGGCACAAATGTGTCGCTACCAGTCGATGGAAGAGTAAAAGAAAGCTAGCAGAGAGATAGAGAGAGAGAAAGAGAGAGCAAGAGCTTTGTTTTTGCTATTAAAAATTTGCCTTCGATACTGGATGCGATAGAGCATTTGGGCGGCGGGTGCACAGAAGGTGATAAGCGACTGATACGGATTTTAGCTGAATTTGCTACTAGGCGCCATGTGATTGTACCATCTTAAAGCAAACAAACAACACTTTGAGTCACAGCAGCACGTTTTAACGATAAGTGGTGCAATGGAATCGACCAGCAGACCGAGCACTATTGACTGTTTCGTCTATGTTTGCTCAATAAAATAAATACGTTACGTGTCTAATACATATTTAATGGGTTTTTTATTCAGCTCACAGCCGAAGCCGTTGTTGGCGCTATCATAATTTTGAAAAACAACGGACATGATATGAGATTTTTTACACAAAAGTTTTGATGCTATCATTTGGGTTGACTCGATAAACTCCTAGATTTTGTGTAGAAAACGTTCGATTTATGCACAAGGTTTATAGAAAAGTGAAACAAGGTACGATCCATGTTGGTTCGTAGTAACAAGAATTATATTGTGAGTCGTAATTTGCTTACCATGATCAGACATGCACCATTAGTTTTCCTTCTAATCTAATCTGGCAACTACACAAAAATCATTGCAAATAAACTTGACGAAAACATTTCACTTAACTATGCTCATAATAGAGTGGCCGCCCCATACCAATGCAACAATCACCCACATCACATCACATCAGGTTGGGATGGAAATCAGGAAAATCCTTTCACTTTCACTGAATTTGACTGACGCACAGGCATGTACACGGCACATAATAGTTTATGCAAACAATTTGACAGCATACAAAACTTACCGAGAAGCGAAACTACTTCAAAAAGGATCCAGTGGACTGGATACTAATTATTTTCAACGAAATGTTTTATGTTGCTGAAGCATTTTCCATTGCATACATTGTTTTCACCGTATTTGCAATAGATTTAAAGTAAAAATTCTGGCCTTAGAGCAATTTTTCGATTGGAGAAACCACAGTAATTTAAATTTTAAATAAAGGAACGAAAGAACTGTGGTTTACATAACAAAGTATACGAGTTGAAGAAGCATACGCAAAATTGAGCAATTGACATTTTTCCAGAAATTGATAAGAAATATTCAGAAGAATCTGTACATACTGGCGTTGTGTCTTCGGGCGAAAAAAGGTGAATACAAAAATAATAAAATATTTGGAAAGAAGATGCTTAAAAAAACAAAGCAAATCTTCAAGCATGAGGACTGTCAAATCTCGCCCTTAATAAATAATGGAATACATAACATTGCAATCGGGGGGGGGCCCGGTGGTGTATTTGGCAACGGCGCCAGTTCCTAACACGACCGGACCGGGTTCAAATCCCATTCGGACCGTCCCCCCGTAGTGAGCACTGACTATGCAACTACGTGGTATCTGATAGTCTAGTAAGCCATTTGATGGCCGGCATGACCGAATAGGTCGTTACGCCAAAGAGAGAGAGAGAGAGAACATTGCAATTATGAATAGAATTTACATCTCTCCCTCGCATAAATGGCAGCAATTGATTAAAAAACAAAAAAAAACAACAACCGTTAACAATTATGTTAGTTATGAGATACAACAAAAAAAAACCAACCACAAAAAGTGTACACAAATTGTGGTAACGGATTTTTCGCAAATTCAAACCCTCGTACTTCGTACTGCTGACGCATGAAAATCAAAACCAGTAGAAGTAGAAGTAGGAAAAAACCGACGAAAAAGCGCCGCCCGAGGACCGGATATAGCCCTTCACAGTGTCAATCAACGGAAAAGGGAAACAAACAGACGAAAAACGAAACAAAACAAAGCAACGACACAGTAAAGGGGATCATTTACAGCAAACAAAACCGCAGCATAATACGCGGGCGGCGGCTTCTGGGGGCTGCATAAATCCGGTTCGTGACTGTGTCCAGGACAGAGTAAAAATGTCGAAAGATGGGGGAGTGGGGGGGGGGGGGGGGGGGGGGGGGGGGGGGGGTTGGAGTTTTCATAACGGGACCAGGGAAAGGTATCCTCCAACTTTATCGATAAGTGGGACTTATCTTCTATTTAGTGTTGTCTTTACCCTCTTTTCGTATGGTAAATCGTTTAGCCCTTGCTTGCATGCATTGTAAGCAAGCAGGAGGACTACTCGCTAAGAGACATCGTCATAACGATGGTATGACCATCACAACCCACGGACGACTTCTACCCACCCGGTCCAGCAGCACGACGTAGTGTCGTGGGCGATGCTTGTGTTTGTGTGTGGGGGGAGTAGTTGATGATATGCTGCCAGCCTCCCCCCGAAAAGCATTCAAACGAAAGCTGCCATAGCTAGGGGTCGACCGAATAGACAAAACCAACGGCCATTTAGCTACGGCGGGTGCGGGTGAATGCAAAATCCTAAAACGTTCAGGTGGTCACCACCACTCCAGAGCGTGTGTGGAGGAGTCGCTAGGAAACCTACGCAAAAATAAAAATAAAGACCAACAACATCGTCCCTCCCGCACTGTACACGGCAAAGAAATTAGTTTTTCTACCATGGGACACCGTACCGAGTGGAAGGCTGATTTTCTTTCGCATTTTCCCACCATTTTCCGGCACACATCAGCACGGCGGAATTGGTGCAAAACCATCATTTTCGTTGCGCTTTACCGGCTGGTGCCGAGCGTACGCGGCTAGCCGCCCGGAAATGACCTTAAATACTTACATAAACATGCAGCCGTCAAATTTCGTGGCCGCCGTGACGAGCAAGCGGCGATCGTCAGCATGCGTGTTTTGCTCCCCCACTTCCCACCGCCCTTGCGACGCAAAAATAAAACCGGTAAGCGACACACAGCGGCAAAGGCCAATGGCCACCACCACCACACCACCACCGCACGCTTGCTTCTCGCTCGCACACTCGCACACTTTGCACACCGACCGACCAAAGCGGTACACCGAAAAGCACGAGATATGCTGACAACTGGGGCTTTTGCTTTTGTTTACCTACCCACACACACACAAGACGGCACAGCGTATACGCTATTACGTTCCGATCAAACGCACACCGATATACTGCACGCGCGCAACCATTCCTTCCCGTGCTAGCGCAAACAAACGCACGCACACACACGCGCGCAAGCACAAATCCCAATAACACCACCAATTCACCTGCAACTCACTCACTGTGTGACGGCACACGAGATGAGATGGTTTGAGACGTGTTCACACTCTCGCTTTCACGGCACCACCACAAAAAAACACGACACGAAATGATATTTTTTTTTTCGGATTTTTGAGAACAAATTATAAATTCACTTCTTCCGCCAGAGCCTACTAAGCACCTACTAGTGTGCAATGTTCGTACATTTGTACACAAAACGCGCACGCACACATGCGAGCACGCTTGGCTCCTCCACCTTGTGTCACAGCTTCCGTGCAAAAATTAAAAACATACCCACCAACCAACACCACTACACCCCGAACGGATGACGGCACACAACTGTCAATCCGATGATGGACGATGAGCAGAGCACCGAAATTTCGATGGATGATGCAGCACCACAAAAAAGGACACTCGGCATCGGTTCGGTCGCAGGCCGTGTGATGGAATTTATCAGCGCTTGCTATGGTTGGTTGGATGAAGCGAGTAGACAACACTTGTTTGCGCGAGCGGCGGCCGCTAATCCGCAACTAACGATTCCACAAATTTCACAAAACATACACGAGCGACCATCGATTTAGCACCAGAAATGGCTGTCTGGCGGGAACTTGGGACACATTTTACGGACACGATCTCCCACACACAACACTTTAATCTGTCAATCACGGATGGCCACGGTGTGGTGCTCGTTTTGCTATGTACTGCGGCAATGTTACTCCACGTTGCTAGAACGCACTGCACCATCCGTACGCTAGTGGACAATAACAATCAGCACATACCGCTGTGGCCGCACGATAAATGCGGATACCGCCTTGTTGATGCACGTAGAACAGTTTACTTAGCGACACCTTCGATAAACACTGGACAAATAACGACCGATACCCGAATAAGGTTTGAGGTTCACGGACACCGGACACGACCGAAACCGTTCCCTGGTCACTGAAAATCGAGCGATGTGCGTCCCGTTTGACGGTTCGATCGAAACAACAGGCGCGCGTGCGATGGAATCGTCGTCGATTAATACAATATACCCCGTTTCATCTGCCTTTGCGAGAGCACACGCAAAATATGCTGCGCGGATTTGACACTTCACCAACACACACACACACACCCAACTGCACACCGTGCGGAGCAGCATAAACTACTAACATTCTCTCTCTCTTTCTCGCAGCCGTACCGAACTGCTTGTGCGCCTGTGTTTTGTGCGTGGTATGCAACATACACATTTCACGCACACACTCTCGCGCGCATACACACACTTGTGCTTCTACGCCTCCGCTTGCGGGACAGAAATTCCAAACAACACAACACAGCTCTCTTTTCCTCACGCACACTCACACGTGGGTTTGACGTTTGCGATCAATACAACGCGGTGCTGTCACATTTCTGGTGAAAATTAATATTTTTAAATTCAAACATGAATTACACTTTTGGAGCACAATGACGATGTTTTTGCCTTTTTTTTTAAAACTGATGAAAATTTAAAATTGCCTCCTGAATGTATCATAAAACGTCGACTGAAATTTTTCACGTTTCACGCACGTTCCGTTACCATGGAAATGCATCTGCCGTCAACAAATATCAAAACCAGTTTCCAATAAAACAATTGCACAGTCATTTTTTCGACCGGGCCAAATTACTTTTGCTTCAACAATGGGTTCCAATTTTGATGACGATATTTACGGTGGATTCAGTGGTGTTACGAACAAGCTTTTCAACTACGACGCCAAGGAGGATCAGGCCTTCCAGAATGCCGTCCGCACGTCCAGCTATGGCAAGAAAGCTACCACGCCAAAGTTCTTCTGGAATGGTGACAAACTTGGCTCGGCAGAACCGGCCACCGCCATGGCACGACCGTCGACTGCCATCCGACCGGTGGGCTATTCATCGCACAATTCCAAGCTGTTCGATCCGCTAAACCAGGCGGCTAAAAAGATAGTGGTAATGGAGAATAGAAAGGAAGAAACGCCCGAGCAGCGGTACAAGAATCTTGAGACAAAAATTTACTCCCTGCTGGAAGAATCGATCGTTGCCAGCACGGGTTCCAAACCGGACATGGCCACAAGTTTGGCAAAGGCGAAGGAAGCGTCCTCGCTCGATCGTACCCTGCTGCGAATGCGCGATCAGGACGGTGGTACCTACACGCACAACTTCGATCTGACCTTCTTCGTGCTGTTTAATTTGGCCAACGTGTACGCGAAGAACGAGATGTACATTGAGGCACTGAACACGTACACGCTGATGACGAAGAACAAAATGTTTCCCAACGTAAACCGGCTCAAGATCAACATGGGCAACATTTACTTTCAGCTGGGGCTGTACACGAAAGCGATCAAGATGTACCGGATGGCGCTGGACCAGGTGCCTGGCAATCAGAAGGAGTTGCGGCTGAAGATTACGCACAACATAGGCATCTTGTTCATCAAGATGGGCCAGTACTCGGATGCGGCAACAAGCTTTGAGTTTATCATGTCGGAAAAGGGTGATCTTAAGACGGGTTTGCACCTGATACTGTGCTACTATGCGTTAGGCGATGTGGAGAAGATCAAGCATGCGTTCCAGCTACTGCTGGACATCCAGATAGACTACAACGAGGAGGAGAAAGTGTTCCAGGCGAATGTGCGAATGTCTTTGTTGGGGATATAAACCAGTATTGTAATGTAATTTCTCCATTTTCCACTGCTCTACAGTCAAACCCATCATATGAGTACATTAACGAGCTGATCAAATCGGACGAGCTGCACAGCTACGAGCGCAAATTGCGCCACTTGGCGGAGAAAAACATACTCATCTCGGCAAACCTCATTTCGACGATCATTGACGATTACTTTAACGATGGATACAGCTGGTGCGTGGAAACGATCAAGAATTCGTACTTCTCCTCGTTGGCAACCGATCTGGAGCTTAAGAAAGCGGTCATCTACTTAAAGCAGGACGACTTCCAGCAGGCAATCGATACGCTCAAGTATTTCGAGAAGAAGGAATCAAACATTGCGATTAACGCGGCAATTAACTTGAGCTTTATTTACATACTGGTAGGTGTATCGTTAACAGAACGTTAATCGTAATTTTGAAGGAGATCTTTTTATTTTTCTTATACCCCAAAAAAATGTGTTACCGTTCCAGAAAAAAGACGTTGCTGCAGCGGAAAACTACGCCGAGGCTGCTAAAAAGATCGACAGCTATTGCCCGGCAGCGTTCATTAACAGTGGCGTTTGCTTCTTCATGAAGACCGACTACGAATCGGCCAAGCTGATGTTCACCAGTGCGCTCGATATCGATTCCACATCGTTTGAGGCACTGTACAATATGGGACTGCTCTTCAAGAAGCTCGGCGACCACAACAGTGCGTTGCTGTACTTTCGCAAGATTATTTCGAGCCTCGGGCACGAGCAACATCCCGAGGTGTTGTACCAGATCGCCAGCTTGTACGATCTGCTCGGTGATGTCGGTACGGCTCTGGAGTATTATCTGCAGCTGCTCAGCCTGGTGCAGCAGGACAATCGTATCATCCAGAGGATTGGGGAACTGTACGAGGCGGACGGTGAACGGCAGCAGGCGTATCACTATCACCACGAATCGTACCGCATCTATCCGATCGAAGCAACCGTCGTTAACTGGCTCTGTTCGCACTACATCGAACTGCAGGTGGTGGAGAAAGCGATTGGCTTCTACGAGAAGGCGGTCCTGCGCAATCCGCTCGATCCGTACTATCTGCTGCGGATTGCTGGCTGCTACAGACGGATCGGCAATCAGCAACGATCGATGGCACTGTTTCGCATGATTCACGAAATATATCCGGAGAATACGGACTGCTTGCGTGCGTTGATGCATCTCGCACAGTCGCAGGGCAATGGGGAACTGTACGAACGGTACAGTGGAGAGTTGCAGAAACTTGAGAAACAGAAGGAAGTACGCCAACGTATCGGTACCAGCAGACCAACGAATTCTGGAAGTAAGTTTAGTTCCGTTGCTGCCATCTAATGACACTTAACCCATCATCACATCTTTCACATGTTTCTCCTATATATATAGGTTCACGAATGTCCAGCGGTGACTACAGCGTACGCTCAGCTGGCCATGAAGGGTATCAGCCACCGGGGACGGGCACCGGTTCCGGTCACTCATCTGCCGGTTTACCATCGAAAAGTGCCGACGTATCGCCAGACTATAGCAACAACTTCACTCCGCATGCCGGATATGGTTACTCGGATCCACTGGGACCACCACAGGAACGACCACGCACCGGTGTACGTAAGAACCTTACGTTTGACGATGATTCGGATGAAGAAATTAACACCATCGATCTATTGCCCGCGTAAATGGCGTTTTATTGGAAGGATTTTTAAAAACTGTAAACCATTAATGATTATTCCATTTATTAATACCGTAAAACACTCATAAATTAGTTGTATGCTAATAAAACTCCCACTAAACGCTAAACATAACAGCAGTTGTTAAAGTTCAAGTTAGATTATCGACAGCGACGGGTCCACTTCCTCCGATAGGAAGACCATCCAATCATGAAACAGTGCCTTTTCTTCCGTTGATGCAAGCGCTTTTAGTTGCTGTCCGATTAGCAGCAGGTACTTAATATCGTCCCGATATTCTAATACCAACTCCGCACTTATGGCCACTTCTTTGTAAATCTTCCGTTCATCGAGCCCGTTTTCCCGTACAATGCGCGCTCCTGGTGGACATTCATTCGAGTTGGACGAAGCTGCCCGTAATGTAGCGTCGATGGNTAGGAAGACCATCCAATCATGAAACAGTGCCTTTTCTTCCGTTGATGCAAGCGCTTTTAGTTGCTGTCCGATTAGCAGCAGGTACTTAATATCGTCCCGATATTCTAATACCAACTCCGCACTTATGGCCACTTCTTTGTAAATCTTCCGTTCATCGAGCCCGTTTTCCCGTACAATGCGCGCTCCTGGTGGACATTCATTCGAGTTGGACGAAGCTGCCCGTAATGTAGCGTCGATGGCAGGGGACGCTTTCGGTGCTGGTTGCACCATAATCTCACGGAAGTAGGCTGGTAACTGATGCATATCACAGTACGCACGAAGACCGATCAACAGCAGGTCAACGTATTGCTTCTGACACATTTCGCACGTCTTCATGCGGGTACGTTGCGTGTTGAGCACTGGATAAGTGGAGGCTGACGGAGAACTGGAGCTACCAGCCGGTTCATCCGGCGCATAATCTAACCAGCAACGGTCGAGTAGCTGCTGGAAGAAACTGCGCACGTTGCAA
This sequence comes from Anopheles rivulorum, assembly GCA_018908115.1. NCBI lineage: Eukaryota > Metazoa > Arthropoda > Insecta > Diptera > Culicidae > Anopheles > Anopheles rivulorum. The sequence goes on along the minus strand of CM032178.1, from coordinate 30,792,764 downwards.
AGGTTCAAACTACGATTGAACTTTTGTAACAAATGTTGCACCAGGTGCAGCTGTAGGAAAGGCGACCGAAGGTTACGTAGCGTGCTGAGACATAAAGCGATGCTAAAGTATCCGGACGATTCTAGCGTTTTCCACAGCTGTCGGGCGTAATGGAGGCTGTTGTCCTTCACACACGGGTACTGTATCTGTCCCTCGTTGTGCTGGAATTCGCTCAAATTTACGGCCACCGTAACAATGTGCAGCAGGCGCTAGTTGAACATAAAACAACCATTTGGTAAGCAATTTTTTTCTCTCCATCAAAGAGACATTCGTTTCCTACCGAAATCACACCGATGTCATATCCTGGGTATTGTAACGCATTCATATTGATAAATATTTGGAAAAGTTTTTTGATAAAAAGATTAACATTCCCATTGTCACCGTTCCAGACGAGCTGTGCCACCAGCGGGCAGCGTGACAAATTGCAAATGTTTTGTTGTGTCTTGGTTGGATAGCTGCAACGGAAATAAATGGTATTAGTAGCGAGAACAACTCGTTTGCCTATCTACCTACGGAACCGTCCTACCGAAGAATCCATATGGCAAAGTCCATCTCCAGCACTTTGACCAACACATCAAGTACTATGAACAATCGTTCCAACTGATCCTCACGCGACAGCTTATTGTAATCGTAGAACAATCGGTTGGTCAGCATCCAGGAGTTGTAGTTGTACGAAAACTCATCGTCTTCGACCGTTTGGCCGCCTTTGGTTGTTCGTTTGCTTGTGCACGGCCGATCCAACGGCTTCTGCTCCGTTTCAATGTTGTGCTCGATCAGATGAAGCAAGTTTCGAAACAATCCTTCCCGTTGATCGAGCTGCTGGAAGCACGGTGCATTCAGTGTGCCAAACACGATACGCTGATAGGTGGACCGTAAATCCCACCGACAGGGTGGAAAGAATTTTATCAGCTTTTCCAACGCTTCACCCGTTTCGATCACGGTTTCTACGACGCCATATTCCACCTGCATCTCTGGCGAGGGATGATTCAACGTAAGCATTAGCTGCAAACCGGCAAGGAACAGCGTGCTATCAATGAATTCCTGGCGCATGATAGCTTGGTTTAGGAATTCAACAAACTGATCCGTGCGATACTCCCTGATTTGGTCGAGGGTGTGGAACATTCGTATATCGTCCACATAGGCGACAGGCGGGCTGCGAGAATCAACGTGCCACTGAGCACAGTGAGCGGTATTTCGTACACATTTAGGCACATCGCAGAGCGCCAAACGTTGACAAACATCGAAATAATGTCTGCCCAGCACGAGTCGCAACTTATCGAACGCAATCAGCTCCGGGTGGGCCGGTTGGGCCGGTTGGCTGCATTCCGGGATGGTATTGGGGTTCGATTTTTTCCTCTTTCTTGCAGGCGTTTCATCTCCGGATGACATCCTGATCGTGTTGGTAATGTTTCGCAGTTTCGTCTTTACGTGCTGCAAGCACTGACCCGTAGTTTCAGTTTGTGGTTGTGTTGGGACCGAATTTGCAGCCGCTTGTGAGTTTCGCTTTGTGGTAGACATTATATTTCTGATTTCGAAACCGTTCGACTATCATAGCACAATGAAAACGTAAATTATTGCCTATAAAACGCAACGGTCACTCGAATTTCGGTATCCCGGTAAACAAAACACAGGACGCTAACAAACACAGGACGCACAGCGTTTAGCGCAATTCCGATTAACCGTGCACCTGTCACCGAATATTCGAACGACACGGATATGTCGGTTAACGGCGTTGGTGATATTTGAATTATTCTAACCAAATTCTACGAATGTTTTCTAAGCATTATTGTTCCGTTGAAAATGTGAATCTAATTAAATCGTTCCAATGATAAAACATAATAAATCGTGAGTATACAAATTTTAGTTCGGAAGAAACATCGAACAACGTTGCAAATATTAACATCAAGAAATACTCATTCACGATTTAGGAGTAGAAACTACATTAAAACAGTCTTCTTAATTAGATTTTCTATCTTAATCCTCTACAATATGACGCATAAGACTTACTACTCGTCGCAATCGAATACGATATAATGATCATCACGGGTGGAGCAACCGAATTTACGTTTACATCGGAACTGTCGCAACATTCCAACATCAATTCGGAAAAGTGATTTCCGATGACCAATTTTCCCTAAAACTAAACGAAAACTCGAAATCAAAAATCAATATCTTCCGTATGTGTTTCTGCCTTTCTCTGGAACAGGAAAAAGCAGACCGCGGCAACGATTTCCACAGCCGATTCCGATTGTCTGCGTCACGATCGACGACGTAATGCGATCGTGTTGACACCTTGTTCCTTACGCTTGAAACCATGTTAATTTACCGAAACTGGTTCGATTATTCGTACGCATCGCACCGACCAGACTGCACTTTGGGTCGCCAACACGCTTTACGGCAGAAAAGGCAGTTTCCAGTAGTTTTAGTTTTGTTTAATATAATTAATAATGCAACCACCGTTTCGAAGGCAACGGACCATTTGCGCCTCGACGCTTCGCAACACTGCCCGATTTTAATGTTGGCGATGCTGAGCTATAACTGGCGCGCGCGTCTCGGTGCGCAATAACAATCGCGCCCGGTACTAGCGCATTGTACAGTACAGTAAGCCTTTTTGTTTCGCGAATCTGTTGCTGTGGGTCGAATGGAAAATAAACCATACAGAAAGCCCACCCGATCGGGTGAGGTGAGCCGGAGCGGACCGTGTCGGCACACGGGGGTATAACCTCAAACATGAAACGCATGTTATTATGCAACCGAGGCGATCCAAATCGGCGGGATCAAGATTCGTACGATTGTTCATCAACCACTGCTCAATGATGATGGTTTGCACGCAAAATTGAACCAAAAAACACACACAAAAAAGGGCCACATCGTAGCCAAGTCATCCCGGCGATAGATCGACGGGCACTCTGTCGTCATCCATTTCGCATGAGTTGCAGTATTTTCCTTGACTGTTGCTGTTTTCCCCTTCTTTGTTTTCGGGCTTGATAAAATGGTGGAACGTACGTGCGGCTACCATAGTGAGTTGGAAATAGGTTGAGAAACTCGCATCTCACACGGGTGGATGTGCTCCAGATAGAAAGAAATCAATTTTCCAACGATCAAAGAATCGGATTGAAGCGCCGATTGTCACTTTCTGTGAGATGAAAGGAAGAACAAGAAAGGCTAGCGGATCGAATGGGTTACGGAATTGAGTGGGAAAATGGTGAATACCACGTTCAGTACGCGATGAGCCAATTTACTTTTGTGCGCTGGAGAAAGCTTCTTTATGTAGTCAGATAAATTTAGATTTTGTTTATTTAACTATTCGTTATTAGACGATAAGCGTAGTTTATCGTCACAACATTCTATATGTTTTGTGCATACGTTAGGTATACAGCAATAATTACATTCTATTTGCAATAATTTGTATTTCCCACTTTACTACATGACTTCCTTCGCTTTTGTGTTAATGGGTATGCAATCATAATTTAAGAAATTAATTTAGTTTGTTAAGAATGAAAAGGTATTAAAAATCATTTTGCATACATTCAGGCGTTCAGGAGACTGACAAGCAATTAAACCAAAATAATAAAGTTCGTTTATTCCTTGACTATAATTTAGTCGTTAACTTAAAACCCGATTTCTTTACTTAATTAGTTATTGTTTTGCTTAAACTCTAAAGCCATTTTCGAGCCCTCTTCCAGAGCTTTCTGAACACTAAAAAGTGAATATAAAAAATAGAAGAAAGATTCGCAATTACTCCATATCTGATCTGGCAAATTAAATTGGATGCGTCCGATTTTGGTGCGCAAACAATGCGCTAAGTGAACCTGCAAAACAAGTAAAGGAAGGAAGAAAATTAATTAATTGTACACACAAAAACACATTGCTTCTGCACACTGTGCGCTTTACTTTCGTGAACATTTCGTCAAATTCCAAACCAGCTTCTAAACTGCACCGGGAAACTTCACGGCAGCGTCTGGGAAGGCAAACGGGCACATAATGTGATGCGAAATTTGGCGAACCATATCATACGGCCAGCGGTGCACCTGGAACGATCGGCGATCAAATACTTTGGCCGAATGCGAAACCGTTGTAAAACCGCTTTACACAATCACACAACAATTCGCTACAATTCATTATTGTGGTGAAGGAACAAATGTGGCCCGTTGCCTAGTACCACCGCTGGGCGCTGAGGGCTTTCCATCATTACACGTGGGTGGGCAACATGGTGAACCTTTTTTTGCACCACCATTACATTACCGCCCGGCTGGGGTGACCGATCGGCGATGATTATGCTGGTGATCGATCGGTTTTGGCTAGCCCAAACCGCAGACGTTCACGTTGACTGATTCTGTGTAATGGACCATGTTTCACAAATTGACAGGTGGAAATGGTAAGGAATTTATTTTTTTTTGTTTTTACTTTGGAAAATTATTATTGAGCGTATAGTTTGCACTAGCGACACATTAGTTTTGCATTGTTGCATTTGCTTGCTTCATGTCTTTGTTCATTTTAATTAGTTTAGAGACGTTTTTTCCTGTTTTGTTCCATGTTTTTACATGCTTTCATTAATTCTTTTATTTTATTTTTTATGTATATTTATTTTTTAAGATTAGAATTTTTATCATTCGTTTTCCAAAAGTTTAGTTTCATGTACTTCCTTTTTGTTTTAGTTTTACACTTTCACCCTCTCGACGTTAGTTGAGTTAATTACTAACGTTACTCAATTTCGTTTCCTACTTTTGCATTTTTAATAATTTCAACATTATAGGGGAAAAAGTCTATTTAAATATACTATTTCCCTTATTATATGCAACATAAACTAACAAACATTTTGAGCTGCCTCGTAGCGCCTCATTAGGGAAGTTGGGAATCGATGCTACAACATTCATGCCACTTCCCAAAACAGCAAAATGGCAAATTTATTTTAATGAGCAACAATGTTTGATCGATTCCAACAATATTGCAACCGTCGCAGCGCGTGAAACATAACGCAAACACAGCGCAACAGGTTGGAACATCCTTGCAGTAGCAAAAATTTATACGACCAGTAGACGGATGGATCGTGCAACTAGGTAGGTAAAAGCGCCACCAAAACCAATGCCATCGGCCCCAAACAGCGTATACAGTACATCGGCCCGCGTTGATGAGTGATAATTAATTTTCAGCCATCTTTATGCTACCCCTAATTAGGTGCATTGTTTAAGGGCTGCGAGGGGCTCGTTTTGCCGACACTTCCGGATGCGGCGATTAGGGGAGGGAGCACATCTTTTGTACGTCGATGTGCGGTCATTCATAAATAACGCTAATCAATCTTCATCTGTAAAGCGGTTCGGTCTGGTCGCGATCGCGTAATGGGATGATAATGCACGCGGTATAACGCATTGCGCATAAATGCGCATTAGCGTAACGCGCGGTTCCCCGGCTTACGAGCTAATCGTGCATCGATGCAAAGAAAAGCAGCAAAAAAAAAAAAAACAACCAATCCGCCGCTTACACCAAATAGCGTGTAATCCGTCTCAACGCTCAACACACAAACACACATGTGTTGGTAGTTATTTCGGTATGTATGAAATAAATTTGACGGCTATGATTGAACCGGTGCAATGCTAAATGCAGTCAAAACGATGTTTGACTCCTGCTGTTTTTACCACAAAATTATTGTTTTTTTGTCTACCATTTGTACGATTTAAATTTCTTTTACGATTCCCTGCTTCGCTGCGTTGTGCTGTGAGTGTATTTTTCTTTGCAATATTGAGCTATATTAGCTATATTATGAAATGTTTGCTTTTGTCGTTGTGTTACGTTTAATTTGGGTCTGTTTTATTTACTTTATTTTCTTTTTTTTTCCATGTTTGTGTTTCATGTTTATTAGTCAAATTTGTGTTGTATGTTTAATTTATATTTTATTCTGTTATGCTCTTGCAATTATGGTTTAACTGATGCATTTTTTATGATTTTCGTCATACTTTTCGTCATTTTTATTCTATTTAATAAATTCAATTGATCAATGTGTAATATTTTATCATTTCTGATTGTTTTTTTTTGTTTTCATTGTGCCGTTCTCATTTTTCAATAGTGCAGTTTTCATGAAGGAACAATTTCTTCCAATTACCTTATCACGAGTTCATTATCACTTCTCATCGATTTCAGCATTCAACCGTATACGATGATAGCTACCAATGTTTGCATCCCCCGAAACAATCATCCCTTCCGGCGCTTCGCCAAAAAGCACTGATGATCACATTTTGGGCAGTTTGATTTTTTGGTCCATTTTTTTCTTTTCTTTTGTTGAATGTAGTCTCTTTTTTTTAATGCATCACACGCTCGTTTTTCACGTCACTTTCCGGCACGGTGGTCGGTGGTTTGATACGAATTATTTTTTTTCCCCCTGGTGCTCGTTCCACCAGCCTTTTGTTCACCGCCGTCCTTTTCGGTGCCGGTACCCGATTCGATTTTCCCTACGCTTTTCCACATTAAATAATCAAAGTTAACGCGCCGTCATGCCGTTGTGCCCTTTCTTCGCTTGCAACTCCTGCAACTCCCTCCTACCCAGCCGTAAATGTTTCACGTGTAATTCGCGGCTTTTCTTAAATAACATTTCTTTCTTTGCTGTTGTGGTTGCTAGTTTTACACGCCTTTACCGCCTTTAGCTCCTGATTGTGGCAGGTGCGAACGGGGGACGGGGTACGGCAACAAAAAAAAAGGTTCGTCGTCTGCTTTCCGCACCGAACCGGCATCGAAATCGTTCGTGTTTGTAGGTATTGGTTCGGTTGGTGGGACAGTATGGTATGGTTTCGGTTTTTAGGGAGCAAAAAGCAAAAAAAAAATGCCCAGCTTTTCGGTGCAGCTCCCTCTATTGTTAAGGGTATAAATATTGTTGTACGCGACCGGGAATGTACACAGTCGAGCGGCGCTTTCCATCGAAGTAAGAAGCAATAGTCAGCCCGAAGATCGACGCGGCCGTAGTTCGTGCAAGGAAAGTGGTGCAAGAAAGGAAAAAAAAGGAAAAACAAATCATAACGATGGCTTTTCTATTCAAGGTGGGTTGATTACTTGGTGCGCAAGGTGTTGCGAGCTTAATGGTCAAGCTAATAGTGCTGTCCACCGCTCCGGGGAATAATGGAGAAAGGTGTACAACCATGTGTGTGTGTGCGTGTTCTTTGGTTTGAGAGTGAAAGTGATGAACAATGCTTTGTTTGAAATGAAGTTTGAAATTAACGGACAGTTCAGGAAGCGCAATGATGCAGATAGCTGCTGTGCATGGTGTGGTGATTGTGAATCAAACTACAAAACGAAGACTGTGATGGTTATATCATTGTGTCATGCTGGGTCCTCCTGACCCAATGCAGATCTAGAGTGACCGTTGTTATGCAGATCGTAGCGCCTTCTACTCGTAGCCTTACCTTTACGTGGTTTTTCTTCTCGTGTCTCTTTTGCAGACCGTTGCCTGCTTGGCGCTGCTGTCAGTCGCTGCCTGTGAGTATGGCGGCGAGGAGGAGCACCACGGACACCATAGCGTAGGCTATTCGTACGCCAAGTTCAGTGGGCCGGTTAGCGGACCGGCGCACGAGATCCACGTCGAGGACAAGCACGGCCACGGGCACCAGATTGACTACGTCGCGAAGCCGGACTATGTGTTCGAGTACGGTGTGGAGGACCCAAAAAGCAAGGTCTCCCAGAGCCGCAAGGAGCACCGGCACGAGGATGAGCTGCATGGCGAGTACAGCCTGCACCAGCCCGACGGCAAGCTGCGCACGGTCAAGTACAGCTCGAACAAGCACAGCGGATTCCAGGCTGAAGTGTTGATCGATGGAAAGCCGCTGCACGAGGAGGAGCTGGCCAAGCTGGCACATGAAGCCGCCGCCCAGAGCGCGCACGGTGCGCAGCTGCACCAGCATCAGCATCAGCACCAGTTCCACCATCAGCACCAGGACGAGCCCAAGGCGTACGGTGGCGCCGAACAGCAGACCTACGGCAGTGAATCGTCCTACGGTGCCGGTGCCGAGGGTGGTGAGGAGGGAGCACACGAAGAGTACTACCACTAGAACCATACTGCATCATGGTGGCAGGCTGTTCAACTGTGAACGAAACGTTCAGCATTACCACGATACCCCGCAGCAGAAGGGACCTTCGCATGATGCGGGAACAGGAATCGAACTGAGAAGCATGTGCCCCTTTCTTGCTTTGTCTGATGCTCATCGAAGCGTTGAATCATGTTCCTAAGCTTTAAGAATGTTCTTTAAGACTCTTTCGCTGGCTCGCAACAGCACCAGCAAACACCAATTTAGTCAAACATTTTGGTAATTCTCTTTTTATGACGGTCAGTTTATATTGAGTCACAGCTACATTTCGGTGCTTTAAGACATCGCTTTACTATTTCACCATAGATATTGATTTCCTTACTCTAGCTTATGCAGTTCAATCTTGCTCTGGAGAAAAACTGAGCTGCTGCAAACATTTTATGGCGCACATTAACCCTACGGGGAATGTTAACTAGTGTAGTAGTCTCGTGTAAAACCAAATGAAATGAACGACTCTTCCGTGCTGGAAGAACGAAATAAAACTAATTGAATTATATGACCGATAGTTTCGAATTCTTTCTAACAAGCTGTTGAAGCAAAACCAATCGCGGCAACCACAATACGGAGTGAAAATAGTTGGGCCAAATTAAAAATGTTTCCGTGGTGTAGCGGTTATCACGTCTGCTTCACACGCAGAAGGTCCCCGGTTCGATCCCGGGCGGAAACAACATCGTTTGACATGATCAACACTACCTCTTCAATGATGTGTCTATTGTGAATCATGTAGAGTAACATGTCAGAGGTGAATTTCTCCTTTTGTTGAAATATTTCAAATTATTTGAATCTTAGCACAAACACCACATTATCTACGACGATCAAGAAACAATAGAAGTTTCCGTGGTGTAGCGGTTATCACGTCTGCTTCACACGCAGAAGGTCCCCGGTTCGATCCCGGGCGGAAACAACATCGTTTGACATGATCAACAATACATCTTCAATGATGTGTCTATTGTGGATCATCTAGAGTAACATGTCAGAGGTAAATATTCTCCTTTTGTTGAAATATTTCAAACTATATTGTTGATAAATATCAACGGTCAATTTAACTGCAAATGCCTTCACGAGATTCCAACAGAGGGCGCTTCAACATGAAGCGAAAACAGATCCCGATCAAGGACGAGTAGCGGCACACGAAGGATCCCGAAGACGGGAGGAATGACCGCAGGACCTTGATCGGCACTCCAACCAAGCCACCGAGAAAGGAAGACGTATTTTTTTAGCGCAACAGAATAAAGATCTTGCTAAGAAACGTAAGCCTGTGTTATAATTTACAAATTACATTCTGGTGGAAGGAGTCCGTTGCCCCGTGGCAACA
>CM032178.1:30711187-30782473 GCA_018908115.1 Anopheles rivulorum | reverse complement strand
GGGGGGGGGCGGTGGTGGTGACGAGGGGAGAGGATGTTGGGAAAAAGTGGGAGCATAAACGATGTGATGGAGATCGCTACCGGTTGATCAAGATACGGCTGGACGCCCGTTTTTGGTACGTTACAATTTACCGTCCCATAGCCGGGAGGATCGATTCGGCGGCAGCAGCAGATTCTAGGCTGCCACGTGTGCAGAAGTAAAATGAACAAAAAAAAAAAACGTGGTAGTTCGCAAATCAAGCCGATCGCGCGCCGATCAGGCAACGTATAAGGTAGTAATTAGTGTTTGACTGGCTAGTTATTATTATTTCGCAAGCTTCGATCGATCGATCCACCCGGTTCCAGGCTGGGTTTGGTGAAAAAGTCGTGGATTTTACACGTACCGAACATCTCGACCTGGTACGACGACATGGCGTACGGCGAACAAATAAAACGCATAGGAAGGCAGTGACAATAATTGGCACGTTGTGAATTGATTTATAATTTTAAAGTGCACGGTTTCAGAATGGCGACCACGGCGACCGAAACAGGCGCCTAACGGTGTGAATGATCATGCGAAATGTGGGTTATGTGGGTTTATCTTTAGATACTTTTTTTGCACACTTTGCAACATTCTTCATAGATGATTTATTTTAAGCCATTAGGAATTGTTTTTTTTTGTCGATTAGTAACAAAAGCGTAAAACATATAATAAATACATTACTAGCAAGATAAGCAGTATAAAGCTCCGAACAAGCAGCGTTTATGATCAGTTTGATAATAGACTTGATTTGTATTGAACTAATTTCGTTTTAAAGGTGATTTGGTTGATCTAAGTAGGTGATGCATAGTACCGAGGATTCCAAGATCAAAGTTAAATTATAAAATTAACATTTATTTACTTCAAACGTGTCGAACCACTTGTTCAGGATAGATCCTCATGCTCATCTAGCTGTTTATAAAAATACAAAGATGTTTAATATGAAGAATTGCAATCTAATTTCTAGCGTGGATTTAAAAGATATAACAAATGAAATGAAATGAAATTAATTTAACCTGTATACAGGTATCATAATTTTTGCAAGATGGATTTAATTCTTCCGTATATTTAACATACCAGCTTGGCAGTTGGTTGCAGTCACAACGTAGGAATAAAATGTAAAATGAAAAAAAGAATGCACATTCATGCGTGCATTGCAAATGCACCGGCACGCATCGGCAAACTGATTTATTATGACTTAATTAGAGCAAAAGCTAACCCCTACCATCAAAACGGGTACGCGGGTCATGGCAAGAGCAGCATGAAATAGTATGAGCTGCACGCAATACGCGATTTCTGTGCATTAATATAATTAGTAAAAGCTGTCACTCTCCCGCTTCGAGATCGGTAATACCTAAGTCGCAACGGTACCAGAGAAACAACGTGCTTGCCAGCGTTCGGCATCGTGTGGAGGTAGGCGAAACACCAACTCGTGCTTGTTTCGCCCTGACAGGGTTTCCCTCAAAACAGGGTCCTAAAGCTTCCCACCTTCGGTCGTACTGAGCGAGAAGCACACTTAGAATCCGATCGCCGTTGATTTGTTTCGTTATGTAATGTGGTCTGGGGTGACCGGTTCGAAGGTGGTCGCTGGCGCTGCTGCCCATGCTGACTGACTGACTGACTCGCATCGACACCACGTGGAATGTTAGCTATGAGCACTGGCATGTCTGCGAAACGAGTGGATCGCTGCGATCGTGCCGGCTGCACACTGTACCGTGCGGGTTTGACAAAAATTCTCGAATCGATCGAGAGAAACAATTTTGTATTTCTTGTATCGTTAAGGTTGCTTTTTTTGTTTATCTGCATGGTAATGCATGATGCAGGCCGATTATATAACGATGGTGATTAGTAAAAGATGTTAAATGTGGATGCAGATAAATACAAAAAACATGAGATTATTACTTTAATTTTGAAGGAAGAGTAAGTTTAGTGAAACAGAATGATTAATGATGTTATTAGTAATATTTGTACATGTTTTACCAAAACATATTAGGATCGTTAGGATAAAAGGGGTTTATTAAATGTAAGCCCTATTAACAGCTTTTCGAATTTCGAGTTATTGTGCAATAGAAACAACTGTGTAAACTGTGATTCAACATCTACACAATCATATTTGACTCCATTGGTGTAGGTAGTGGTCCTCCTGAATATATTTCAGTGTTTGGCACATTTCTCTCTCTCTCTCTCTCTCTCTCTCTCTCTCTCTCTCTCTCTCTCTCTCTCTTTTGGCTTAACGATCTACCAGGTCATACCGGCCATCAAATGGCTTAATAAGACTATTAGATACCACGTAGTTGCAAAGTAGTCAAAGCTCACTACGGAGGAACGGTCCGAATGGGATTTGAACCCGGTCCGGCCGTGTTGGAAACTAGCGCCGTTGCCAAATACACCATCGGTCCGGTCCGTGTTTGGCACTTATTTAATGCATATTACTGTGGTTTTGATTCTATAAAATCAATTACCTAGGATTCTAGGACAGTTAGGAAGAATTTTGAATAAACCATAGTTTTTAATTTGCTTAATGTACTAAAAACTATGCGTCATTCATTATACTAATTTCATTCTATTACCCAGCCAAGCCGTTTCGTACAGCTTTTCCATCATTTTTTAATTCATAACTTTGACGTTAATGTTTTCTTCGAGGAATTGCGGTCGTCTACGAATTAAAACAAAAATAAAAAACGCATTCAACTATCTTAACAGCAGCAGCATTGTGGGAGTGTTGATTTATGATGCTCCAAGCGCTACCATGATTAACTCAGGTACCTCATCGCACGTATCAATCATCGCGGCATCGGCGTTGAACCGTTTATGCTCGTCCATTTAAAGATTGCAATTTTGTAGCAAAAAGTAAAAGCAAAAAAAAAAACAACCTGTAAGGAGATATTTTGTTTTTGCTGTAATATTTAACCCGGCTGAAGGTGTTTTGTTAGGGAGGAAAAAAAACGCAAACAGAACTAGGGGAGGTTGAGCAAAAACAAAAAAAGTGAGCCACATTGCGAACGAAAAATCCTCATTACAAACATCTAAACTGTCGCTGCACGCAGGACAGCGTCGATCGAAAATGGGAAGGCCAACTGGTCGTACGGTTCGGATTTTGCGACCAACCACGGGCAATGGCATCTGCGGGGGGCGGTGCGTTTGTGCCTGATCGTGCTGCACATGATGATGATGATGATGCTGTTCGTCGCCGTTGTTGTTGTTGTTGTTGTTGTTGCTCGGTGATGATGAGGTTGATGAAGTTAGCAAAATCCGGCTAACACGGGCGCTTTTATGTTTTTTGCGTTAGAAGACGCACGGCTTCGATAATGGCCATTAGCTGATACCATTTACGTGTCGTTCGTCCGCTCGTCTCGTTCGGAAACGGGTGCACAGCGTTTGGTGCGCTGAGTGCACGTGTGCGCAAGCGCGTTTGGGGATGAATCGGAAAACCCTCCCTGTTTCGCACCACAATCACCAGCCGAACCGTACGATCGAGCGATTTCCATTTACCGATTCATTAGCCTGGTTTGCTCGATCTCGATTCGATCGTGTTTCATGCATGCGACATACAGTGTCCTATCGATGCTGTTGGACTTCCACCAGGGTGGGCACCGGTGGACTTTAAGGCAGGCATGAAAAGACGAGCTGAAAGCACAGCCAAACCGCACCAGGTAGAAGGGTCGTACAACAGCCGGCCAGCACAGTGTGAGCCGGCGTTTCGAGCGTTCGAGGAAACTGTGACACACACATGGGAGCGTGAGCTGTGGTCCACTGGCCGACTGCACGAGTAACCTGACCCATTTTCCAGTGTGCGGTGCATGCACCAAACCGACGCTGGGTATCGGACGGGTGGTCCACCGTGATGAAGAAAACTCGACACGGACTCCACGGTTCGAGCAGCACGCGGAGACACGCGGATACGGATTATGCAATGTCCGCCCGCGTGACACTGTCACCACGACCCACGTTTAACTCTGCGTGTGTGTGTGTNTGTCGCTGCACGCAGGACAGCGTCGATCGAAAATGGGAAGGCCAACTGGTCGTACGGTTCGGATTTTGCGACCAACCACGGGCAATGGCATCTGCGGGGGGCGGTGCGTTTGTGCCTGATCGTGCTGCACATGATGATGATGATGATGCTGTTTGTCGCCGTTGTTGTTGTTGTTGCTTGGTGATGATGAGGCTGATGAAGTTAGCAAAAACCGGCTAACACGGGCGCTTTTTTGTTTTTTTGCGTTAGAAGACGCACGTCTTCGATAATGGCCATTAGCTGATACCATTTACGTGTCGTTCGTCCGCTCGTCTCGTTCGGAAACGGGTGCACAGCGTTTGGTGCGCTGAGTGCACGTGTGCGCAAGCGCGTTTGGGGATGAATCGGAAAACCCTCCCTGTTTCGCACCACAATCACCAGCCGAACCGTACGATCGAGCGATTTCCATTTACCGATTCATTAGCCTGGTTTGCTCGATCTCGATTCGATCGGGTTTCATGCATGCGACATACAGTGTCCTATCGATGCTGTTGGACTTCCACCAGGGTGGGCACCGGTGGACTTTAAGGTAGGCATGAAAAGACGAGCTGAAAGCACAGCCAAACCGCACCAGGTAGAAGGGTCGTACAACAGCCGGCCAGCACAGTGTGAGCCGGCGTTTCGAGCGTTCGAGGAAACTGTGACACACACACACACATGGGAGCGTGAGCTGTGGTCCACTGGCCGACTGCACGAGTAACCTGACCCATTTTCCAGTGTGCGGTGCATGCACCAAACCGACGCTGGGTATCGGACGGGTGGTCCACCGTGATGAAGAAAACTCGACACGGACTCCACGGTTCGAGCAGCACGCGGAGACACGCGGATACGGATTATGCAATGTCCGCCCGCGTGACACTGTCACCACGACCCACGTTTAACTCTGCGTGTGTGTGTGTGTGTGTTTGTATGTGCAAGTGAATGAGGTGGTCGCCTGCAGGCCCTTTTTTTTTTGGCCTTTTGCCGAGTGCCGGTCCCGTACGGGGCACAGCCGTCTGTGAATGGAACTTTGTTTTATTTATTTTTTTTTCTAAAGTTTAAACGAAACACACAGTGCCGGGATGACGGGCTTTTCACGTCTGCATCACCACACTGTTCTGCGTGTTCTGGTATTCACCCGGGTGCGATTGGTAGCAAATAATCAGCTGTTGCTTGCCGTGGCTGTGTTCGCGTGTTTAGTCAGTGGCAACGCGAGTTTTGGGATGGTGTTGGCCGCCGGTGTTCGAATTGTCATAAAATCAGAAAATTATAGATCATCTCGGAGACACGCGGTACGTGAAACGTGGTCCCGTTTCGATTGATGGTGATGCCGACCGAACGGACGCATGGATGGTCGTGGCATGGACATTTGGTTTGGACGCACGATCGCCTGTACATGGTGGTGGCGTTACCGTGAAGCGATGCGGTTGCAACATCTTTCTGTTGCGGACCGATGCTGCGCCTTTTGCTGTCACGATGGTGAGCCGCGCACGGCGCACGGGTGAGCGTTATTATTTTTCGATCATTTGCAATAATTAGAGTTGATGTTCGTACCGGTGGAAGAAGTGCGATTATGGGTCGGTGTGTGTTGATGTTTTTATATATGGGGTTTTGGTAGGTTTATGGTTTGATATATTTTTTTTTTATTCAATTTTCATCAATTACCCTGATGAATTCTATATTATGGAATGTTTTAGTTTACCCGCTGTATGTTCATTTGTTCATAAATTGTTTAGCTCTTTTTACTGTTTCAGTTATTTATTATTTTTTTTGGTTTTATTTTCGTGTTTAATTTTTATGTTTTTGTTTTGATTTTGTTAATTTTTTTGCTGATTTGAAAGTTTATTGCATGATTGTTTAATTGATTTATTCTAATTCCACTTAAGCTTTTTGCATTCTTTGTGCATAGTTCAGGTTTTTATGTTTGTTTTATGTTTCCTTATTGATGCTACAAATTATAAAATTTTTTTGCTAACGATGAAAACTTTTTTCTTTCCAGTTTATATGAAACAGTATTGCAAAACCTACATGTGGGGATTTAGACGCACTTTACACATTGAAATAATTGCAATAGCTTCAAAGTTATAATCATTTAAAGTTGCACATAAACTGGGTCAATAATTAAACAAGATCTGTTAAGGTTAATTTGTTGGGTGAACATGATCCCAACTGTTTACGTGCACCATTTTGTTACAATTTGGAATGTTTTTGATGTAATGTTCAAAATTTAACCTCTTTTTCGTTGCATTTAATTTTCCCCTGGCCGTAACTACCTCCGCTTAGTCGCGCGATGCAATTTACCAGCGTAACGCGATCTGGAACGTATAATGAAAAGCATAAACTCACCCTTAGATCATCATATTTCTGCCGGCAAACGAACATGAGTCACGACTTTTCGTACGCTGTGCCCTTTTGCATGCGATCGCATAGGCATCGATCGTATGTTGTGTGTGTGTGTGTGTGTGTGTTGTCGTTTTTCTTCTCCAAACACTGTACTGGGTTGGGGGTGCATTTGTGCAGTTTGTTGCACCGGTGTGGTGCAACGATGGTTGCAGCTGAATTTAACGTTGGCAGCGAAGTAATTAGGCGCTTTATACGGTTCAATTGTCGAGCTGCCAATGTGCATCGTGCCCCACCGGTAGGGGTGTGTATATCAAGTGTCAGGTGTTTTATGATGTTGTGGAGATTCACATTCGTTGCACAGGCGTTGATGAAGTGATAACTTGTTGATAGCGTTGTGCTACGCGTGATGAAATCGCAAAGCAAGTGTTGAAGTAAACGGTAAGATTAAGATGGTATTAAGATTAAGATTAAGATTATTGGGTTATTGTTAGTGAAGAAAATAAGGTATAAATTATTGTAAGATAAGCTAGTATATAATACATTGGATACTTACCTGCTATTACCTGAAAGAATTGCTAGCTCATAAAAAGAAACAACTATAATTCTGCAATAGCAAGCAATAGCACGCATTACTTCTAATCACGCGTTCAAGAGCATCATGCCATACCGCAATAAGGAACGTATCCGGCCAAGGTTAGTCGTTCATGGGCATCGCGAGACCAAGACCCATCGCGAGACCCAACATTCTGCCGTTCGTACACCGCACTGTCCGACAGATGATTACAGAATTGGTTAAAGCCGGTGTCGTTATGTTGTTGTCGAAGTTGCTGTTACTGTTGTCGCTCCTCCATTTTCCCATCGCGCTCAATGCGATCTAATATTGAGCTTGTCGAGCGTTTTGCGCAAAGGGACCTTGTTAGTGCGTCCGTCCGTTGCGTAATGAGCCATTCCTTGGGGCGCACGCGAGGATGCGTGTGCGGTGACGGGAAACGTGACCGATCGAAATCGGACCAAACGGTCGTAAAGCACAAATAAAAAGGGGTAACAGCAGCAGAAAGAAAAAACCGCTCGATCTCACAATAAACATCAATCAACTGGACGACGTTCTGAAGACGCGCGGCGAATGGCCTGGGTTCGAAGTGTCGAAGTGCTGTTTCGATGCCGCGGGGGAATTTTGTTTTTTGATGCAAAGCATCGTTTGCATCGTAATAGTATTTTGTGCCAGCAGCAAAATATCAAGAAAGAAACGGGGAACCGTTTTTTTAAAGTACATTGTTAACGTCACAGAACGACCCGAACGTGTAGTGAGTTTTATTAACAAGCATTAAAAATAGAATTCATTAGATAAAGGAATGCAGAAAGGAGTAGAAAATAAAAACGTTACTTGTATGATTTAACCACCACTGTGCGCCACATTTAGTACAACAAAATAGACAAAAACACTAACTACTGTATCCCGCCTGCTACATGCTGCACGCTAATGAACTCTACTCTTTAATGCTAATTTATGTTGCGATCATTCTAGCCCGTATTTCATTCCGATCGCTCACTTAAGGAGCGCTGGCTAACGTAATGGATCGATTGTTTCCTATGCACCTGAACCGAACGGTGTCGTTAGTCGCGCGACGAGATGCAAATGATGCAGCATCGGTTACGACAGCTCACAGCGCGAACAGTGGTGGCAAGTTGAAACTCGGTTCGTCGCTTGGTATGAATAAATCGATAAATTTTGTTTCACTACAGACAGACCCTTCGTTCATCGCTAAATGACTTCATTCTTACGCTGCTGCTGTGTGTTTTTATTTGTCGATATAAATATTAGGAACCGATAGGGTTCCGAAAGACTTCAACAAGGGTCGTAAAGGTAGCCAAAGGGAGAAGGATAGAAAGAGTGAGATCAAACTTTTTGAGGTTCATTCCTATCCAATCTCATGGGACAGTGGTATTAACTGGCGCGTACCGTCACGACTGTCAATGTTGGGTCCGATCGAGCTGCAGATTGATCGGTGGATTGATCGGTGAGTTGCCCAAGACCACATACCGGTGGCACTGATTTAATGTTACTGTGAGAAGGAGATTTCTCGCGGGCTGGTGTGAGTGTTTCACGCTCTCGGACGCGGGCAGATTTACGAATAGATTTGTTAAATTAAATTTTAAAAACATTCTACTATACGAATATTTCATCTCAATCGTTACTTCAACTCGTTTAAGAGCATTCAATTAAAATACTGCAAGGTGTTCTAGTTCTAATTAAGCAAAAGTCGTCTGGTGAATTAAGATTAGTTAGAATCATTTTTAAGGAATCGCTTTTATATTCAACGAATACGATTGTATATTATTTTATAAATATTATTTGGACCAATTTAGTACAAAATACTCAAAAAAATCTTTAATTTACCGGAGAATTTGAGAGTTTGACCTTAAGCTATGATCAACTCTAAATTTGGAACCGTTCCTAAATAATGTTTGAGTTCTAACAGTGTTTTCCCTGGATTTTGTTCAAAAGGAATTAGATTCGGTACGAAGGATTCTTGCATGACAAAAGGAAGACGATACTATAGTGTGAATTCTGGAGCTATTCTGAGTGGAGTGAGAAGAAGAGTAGAAGAGTGGAGCTATTCTAGTTCAGCTCGAACAGAATCCAATGGCAATGGCACATACTCCACCAGTTAAACTCGCAAAACCCTGTAGCCCATAACATTTCTTAGTGTACGAACAACATGGCACCAGTTAAACTCGCAAAACCCTGTAACCCATAACATTTATTAGTGTACGAACAAAGCACTAAAACACACCGAGCAGCTTGAAAAGTTCATGCCGCAATTATAACAATTTCATACAGCCACGGCAAGGTGGGACGCGATTTTCGCAACAAAATGTCAATTTTCTATTTCCATCCTTCCGTGGGTAAATTATACGAATCGCAACTGAACCGAACCGAACGCGAACCATCCGAGTTTCCGAGCATAACATAATTATACACTGTTTTGACACGTCGCCGTTTTGCGGCGCACGGTCATATTGATAAGTAACCTTGTCCGAAAGCGGGCGCGTGTGGTGCTCGGGATGCAATAAAATTGCATCGAATAATTCACGATCACCGCTCGTTAGTTCAAGGATACCGCACAGGCCGCCGCTACCGCTCGGAGCGGACCTTTGCACCGGCAGCGAGTTGTCATTCGCACCGCTGCAAAGCAACCAATTGCATAATATCCTCCGGTTTCCGGCGTAAAGCCCGCAGGGAGGGCTCGCGGTGTTCCATGGGCCGCGGACACATTTCATTTCCATCGCTTGACCCAACCGAACGTCGGATGGGCGGACGGGTGGGCTACTAAGCCCGAACGAATGGACGGTAAAGATTCCCTGTTCGGACGGCAAATTCAAATGCAAAAAAAAGGCCCCGCAAATGCCACCAGTATCTGGTCGTGTACCTTGCCCGAATTCACACAGCGATCGTTCGCCTGTGGTGCGGTGGTGATTAATAATCAAAAGGCCCCGTAATGTAGTCACGATTATGATTATTTCGAGTGCCGGCACGTCCTAAGACTCGCGATCGGGTTCTTGTCGTAAAGGCACGAAATTACCGTCCTGGTCCGTCGACAGTGTGGATCGTTCGCAAGCGCAAAGGGTAATTATGTCAACCGGAGCCTTGAACGTGGAAGGTGGTGACGGTTGGCGATGGTTCGGTGGTGGGTCAAAATAAATAACCAACACTTACCGGGTGCATGGACCGGTACATTAGGTACGGTCCTCATCCAGTCCTCCCGATGCACTGTTCCGATAGGTGATCAATTATTTTATACCGTCAGAGGCCAACTTGACACGGCCAACTGTGGTGATGGATGCGACATTACGTTGCCAGCAGCATCTCTTGCCGATGAATCATCAGCGTTCGTGCGGCTTGAATGACATTCGAGGTGGGAGGAAATTGTTTCGAATCGGTGCTAATTCCAACCGACAGATGGCAAATCGATGCATTTTACCGTTTGTTTGGGTGGTTGTGAGTGGTTGGTATGGTGTGGTTCTTAACAAAAGGTTTATTGTTTTTATGTGGGAGTTAGGGTATGCTGTTGATTTGTAAATAGCGATTTAATTATTTTTTTGCTAGATTGAATTATGCACTCATTTAATTAAAGTAAAAAAAAAAACAAATAAAACATACGCATTAGTATGTCCTTTTATGTTTAAAATACGATAACAAAAAAAAATCTAGATCAAATTGCGCCTAAAAATGGGGTTCGTCGCTTAGAATTGTACACACGCCGAATGAAGTCTTTTGTTATGCGCGCGATTGGTTTTCAGCTTTCCTTACCTTTTCGCACACAACGTGAGTATGTGTGACCTTACGATTGTTTAGGATGGGCTGCATTTAGTAAATCGTAGTTCGCATCTAAACGCGTGGTAAGCTACTAGCGCGTGTTTGTTAATAAGTACGGCTACGGTACGGTAGGGACTCGCATTTGGGAAGGCTCACAATGCGACAATCGAGGACAAATAGTTGAGCAGAAGGTGAGTGAGCGTGTGAGCGTGTCGCCGTTGTACCGAGCTACCCTTAAATGCAAATATCTCCCAATCCGGTGGACATCGGGCCGGCGGGTGAGTGTGAGCGCAAATTTCGAAATGCCATAAATCTTGTGGCAGTGTGTCACGGAAAGGTGCTTGCACATGCAACCAGAGCGCGAAGACCGCTCCGGTGCCCGCCGGTTTCGCGGAAAAGCGTTGGCTTTCCGAGGAGAAAAGGTGCTGCATAAGGGAGAGAGAAAATAGACGAGAGTGAGTGAGAGAGAGAAAGAGAGAGAGAGAGAGAGAGAAATAGGGAAAGAAGGCATTCTGTACCACTGGCGCATGAAGTACTCAATTGAAACAGTGCTAAAGATTTGCTCTGTCCATTTGGTAAGTCATTTGGCTAGCACGAGCGTATCTGTGGGCCGTCTCGAGTGGCCGTTGTGGTGAGCAATTGGAATGGGTTTCAAAGTGGTGAAGTATTTAAATAAAATCGTCAATGTATTATGCTAAAAACTAAGTAATTACTGCCTGTATGCTTTAGCATCGGCTGGTTGGTACATAAATTAAATCCATGCGCACCGGTTGGTTGATTTATATAGACGGAAAATAATAAACACCACTCAGTGGTGATATAATGAATTTTAATTATCTCCCTGTTATTGCTGCATTCCTTGTCCCTTTGGATAAATGTACAACATGAAGTGGACTGGTACTGGATTTGATATTTTAAGCAATACTTTTGTTTATTTTATCGTGGTAAAAGCAATTAATTCTCTTAGTAACATCGTGTACCATTTTGTCCGAAGAGGAAGAATATCAACACTCGGCGCACAGCAATTGCTTGATATTGCTCGTCACCGACCAAGTGGCCCCACAGACAAGGGTCAATGAGATGAAGTTATACGTAAGCGTTTCGATCGTAGCAATTTGTAGTGGATCGGTCGAGTAATACCGTTCACATAGGTCACCCGAAGGGCTGTACACGAGCATGGGGATAAGGGTTCGTGCCGTGCATGGGCAGGATCAATCGGGCTGCTGTAGGGTAATTTACTCCCGCTGTTTACCCTTCCCTGTTGTGGGCGCTTACCGGGGGTGACCCAGACACGGGGTGCAACCGTGTTCCAAGCCGCTGTTGCTGCTGCTGCTGCACCTGTGACAATTGTACAAAAACCCCATTTTCGTCGCCGTGTCGTGCCTTGGCTTCTTATGGTGGGATTGCAACAAAAAAAAAAGGTTTGCCAAAAGCTAATTGTTGGTTCGCCTAAACAATGGGGTCACCATGTGCAAAACGGCGTCACAGCGTTGCACAGATTTGCTTTTGTTTCCGAGCAGCTTGAGCGAGCGTTTGTGTGGACAAGGACGCGTGAAGCTGACGAAAAGAATGACGATTTGAGGGACAGATTTGGGACAATCGTGGTGTCGAGGCAGATTTTGGTGGTTGTACGTACGTATGAGGTGTTGATCAAGCGAGTGTTTTAATGAAGGTCATGTAAAAAATGTCAGCTTTTGTTTTTAAATATAACTGTTTTGCAATCGAGCAGCACGAAGTTAAGCCGAGCGGCATATTTTAGTGGCATCATGGAAGTATTTTTTATTTGGGAAAGATAAAAAGCATTTCATGTAAAGAGAAATTTGAGCAATTATTTAACTTGCACACTAAGCTTAGTTCCCATCGAAACAATTAGTATGATAGGAGTGCGTTAGGCATGGTTGCATTTTCTAGAACGTGGGCTTTAAATAATGTTGTCAGCCAGTGAACGATGAACGTACGTGACAGCACATCCATTTAAATTGTTTCGTTTAATTTCCTAACAAAAATGCACTGTTTTCCTTCCCGTCCTGAATACTAAACAAAGCTTTCTAATATCATAATAGTCGTACGATCATCGGCAAGCAGATTGTGCACTCGAACCCACACATCTGCCGGTGCAACTTTGTCGTTGAGTTGAAGTTGCCATCGAGACGGCATTTCACCGGCATAAGTTACGACAGCAATCACACCAAGTCCGTTGACAAGCTTGGACGGTGTCGCGTGGTTTCGTGATGTTCGATGTCCGTGCGCGTTCGTCAAGCAAAATGTCAACCGTTGCGCGGAAAGAAAATTGAAGGAGAAAATAATAAAACAACTACCACGAACCATACTGCTTCGCAAGAAGAGCTAGGGAAGCCGCACGTGAAGTTTGCCCACTGCTCACCGTATGGAGCATCATGACAAGAAGCTCGGAAAGTGATTAAGAGACACTTCCAAACGGTTTTGATATCTATATCTTATGTGTGCGGAGACATGGCCACGAGGACACGGTATCCGCTGACTTGGAGCTGTTTGGAGCTGTCCAAGACCGAAGAGTCCCATGCAATGCGCTGAGCTGATAAGGTGTATGAAAGGAAAGATGAATAGATGAGGACACCAGCGAAGGTGGCAGACGAGATGAAAGGCATGATTGATTGTTCGCTGTGTTACGTGCCGAAGTTGAGAAGGAATCGTGAACAATTGTAATGGATATCGGGTGTTGAAAGATGCATGCTTATAATGTTATCTGGTTAAGTGCACCACAGGTGTCTAGTTCTTGAGTAACTCTAGAATCTATGGAGGAATAGGATTTTGACTTCTGTCAACTATGAAAGTTCATGGTTTTTTTATTCTCATGAGAACGGCTAGACCATATTTCTGTATGAAAGTTCACGTAATGTCTAATAATTGTTTTACTTGTATATAAAAAATATATACAATTTAAGTGACACAAGAAATTGAAGAATACAATTTAAGTGACACAAGAAATTGAAAAAAAAAGCAGAGATAATAAAATATATTTATCTTTATTATTTTTTATTGACTAATCTGTGTTTATTTTAGTCTGACGGTTATTTCGCTCAATGATTTCTGTGGAATTTTCTAGTTATTATTCTGTATCAGTAAAAGTTAAAAATACATAGAAGTATTCACTGTTCCAAGATTTTTATGTAAGGTGTAGAGGTAATGTTAAGAATAAATAATTGCGCTAATATATTCTCAGTGGTGTGAAAACAGCAAAACCTACCCTAATAATAGCGGTGATCGGTACGATTTGTGGCCTGTGATCTCGTTAGAAGTGACTAAAATCGGTTTTGCTAATTGACAGGAGGCGATACGTTTTATGATTACATAAAATTATGGCATTACCCATTTGATAATTGCGACCGAACGGTCGTCCTGGGTAACACGGCATCGGTACAGTTTAATAATCTTCGAGTGCCCAAGCGTCGCCCTGCACATAAAACAGATGGGCATGGACATGCTCTCCCGACAGCAACGAACGCCTGGCCGATGCAAACGTGCAGTCGATTTCGCGTTTGGTTCGTACTCAGACCCAGACCCGGCTAACAAGCGTTCTCCTGCCGCCCAGTTCCTAATGCTAGCCAACGCTGAGCGTCCGTCAAATCGGATAACAGGTTTGTTTCGCCTGCGCTGCCAGCTTAAGCGCCGCGTCTAGGAAGAGAAAGAGCCCGCGCACGGTTGACGCCGGTATGGCTTTATAGAGCAGAATGTTGCAATCCGTCGATCGGGTCGGTGCGTGTGAGTGCGGTTGCGCTCGTTTCGAGCGTTGGTGCGGATTTGGTGACAATGTTTATGAGTACCATTTCTCCATCGCACGGTACCGGTGCTGTCGCTGCGATATTACTTGCACACACAAATACAAACAAATGCACGCCAACATTACTGTTGACTTGCGTTCGATCGCTTATTGATTGGACAAGCTACCATTTCAATCGGTGCGAACGAACGTGAACGCCACAAACCGGATGACCCACTGACATGCGGTAAAAATCCAGTACACCTAATAAACAACGTGTCACGGCCGAATGTGCGCAGAACTTACTTCTTAAGGATTCGTTTTTATTTGAACGTTTGCTGCAATCAACTGGTTGACTGTTGATGTTTTTACCACTGAAAATTGATAAAATTTAACCATTAATTCAAGCTACTAAAAGGCATAGAAAAACGAATAAAATTTATATTTGTGCCGTATCGATTTAGACATAATAACAGCAACGTGCTGGTTTAATATACACTGATTTTGATCTACTTAAGATGTTGTAACTCGTCTGCCTTTAAGCTCTCGCTATTCATAATTAGGTGGTAAATAAATTCTCTCTTTTGTGAAGCCTTCAATGACATATTTTTGGCATGTTTGGTATTTTGGATATTTCACCTTTTTGATTCAGTAAATGCTTTAAAAAGATGCAGTCGATCCAAAATCTAAGATAAAGTAGACTAGCCAAGCATACCGGGGATTCATACGTAAAGAATCATTGAATTCGCTTGTTATTTCATGAACTAAACCAAGTGTCTTTGCGGCTTTACTTATAATTTAATAATTTACTACCCACCAGGGTCATGAGGTACCCTGTGGATCTCAAGATAAAGTTGTATCACTAGTTGATTGATGTTGTGAAAATACTAAATAGGATTCCTGAGACGAGTGTTTAAAAAAAAGATCAATTCTCAATAACGATACCTTTTTTTTACGGTAACACCAATGGACAAATAAGTCTAATGTGTGTTGAAGAACATCAAAGGCAACATCTCCAACTCCTATGTATACATTATAACTCTTTCACTTGGTTATGCTAAGAAGATGCATTTCTCAAGCAATAAAGTCAATCGAAGACCCAGCACGAGTTTTCGAATATTGGATAATACGTACGATAGACAACACCGGAATGGAGCTTGATCAGCTGATCAAGCTGATCAAATAATTCTAAACGAATTCGATAAATTTTATTAAAAGTTAAGACATATTTGAAAAAATTTCAACCAAACAATCATATAATTAAATAAAATACCGAAAAAGACTGAAATATAGCATGACGACGCGAAAATTATTCTCTGCTCATTACCAAACATATAGTGGTAATGAACAATATGGCGATGATATAGAATATTCATTCGTGCCCAGCGTCGGATTCACTGGCGTACCCTTAAGCCCCCGGGGGTCAACCGGTGTCAGTCGGACGATTAATGCTGCGGCTCTGGCAATGGCGGGTGGGAAAGGTTGCAATGTTAATAGTGGCCGATACATTAACTATCGTCGAAAGCGATCATTCATTTGTAGGCCGAAGGAGCAGGCACCGTGCACTAAGGTTAGAGGCCGCATCCATACGGTATCCGCGGTCGGCTACGAAGAGTGGCAGACGCGTTGCACTGGGAACCTGCGAATCATCCAATCGTTTCGCACCGGAGTGAGACAAAAACAAAACAAAACAAAAAAAAAAAACAACGGCCAACACCGGCACATCAGATCGGTATCGGTTTGAACCGTTCGCGGCGTCACGGCGTTAACCTTTTGCACGGCTCGCAACACGGAACGTTTCAGCAGCACCGGCAGCACCAGACGTTATTGATTTTGCACCGGCCCTACACGGTACCTTCATTACGGTACGAAAACCAGTCAGCTGGTTCACCCAGCAGACGAACCGATTGAAGGATAGGTTAGATGTTGTTTCTCTTTGTCTCGTTCATCTCGAGCGCATAGTTTCACTGGCGGTCCTACTAGAAATGGCACGAAAAGCAACGCTCATCGCAGCACGGGACACCAGCGCAGCCGGTGACGTTTGCTGCGCGGTGCAACAGGGTAAAACGAAAACCAACACGTGTTGTATCGGTGCCGCCGCTCAGTAGGTTAGAGGGAAAAAGCGCAACCCCGTGAGCACCCCGGACACGTAGGCCCTTTAGCGAAAAGGGAATGAAACAACAGCACACGGACCCCGTGGCATTATGTAATCCGTTTAATTGTGCACCTAGTTCAAATGGTTCGAGAATTTGCATACGCGATCACCGAACCCCGGCGATCAGCTCGTGCCGATCGGTTCGTCCCGATCGGTGTGGGTAATATTTTTCGCAAGCTGCACAAATTTCCAACCGTTCCGATGGCTTACTTTGCTTTGGCCATGGACATCACAACGGGACGAAAAGAGAAGCTTTCTCATCATAAGGCAATGGGTTCGCCTGTAACGTTGCATTGTCCCTTCGATAATGGTTCGGTGTAACGCTTGCGATAAGGGTGTAATTGAGTGGCCTATTTCTATAGGCGCACAGTGGGGTGACGTTCGCGTATGACCCGCTGCAGCGAGAAGATTACGCAAATTTGTCAATCAACTGCAGCCATTTTCAAAGTCATGTGAAACGATTGGAGGATGTAAAGGATGCGATTGTTTATATCGTTTCATGTGCTACGTTAAGGTAATTTTAACATATAACATATTAGTTTAACATATATAATAAAGCTCGCTTTAGTGGTTTAAGCACCATTTTATTTTAAGCAAGATGACAACAATAACCAATAAAAATAAATAATTTTATAGAATGATTATTGGTATTGGCCATTAGGTATATAAACCAATATAACAATAAACCAGTAGTTTAATCAATGAATTGATTACTTTTACTTTCACCTCACAAGTGATGTATTTGTGCGTAAAGTTCAGTTGCTTGTTTAACTTTTGATAGCAATCATATTAATTTAGCAGCTTAATTTATGTTCTTAATTTAAGGTACAGAAAAGCTTAATCTATTTCAAGAAGAGTTTCCTTTTCATTGATCTTATTATTGACAATTAAATGAAAGACCGCTTTTAACACATCTTTATAACCTTTGTAATAAAAAATGAAATAAAATATAATAAATGAAATAAAATAAAAGTAAAACAAAGGTATTCTTGCTGAAAATATGTTCTATTTCATCGAAATTTGGTGATTTTGGAGTAAAAAAGGTGAAGCGTTCCGAAGAAGAGCTCACAAAAGCATAATCTTATGTCATTCTGTTAATTCTATTTTTGTGGAATATTTTATTTCCAGACAACAATTACAGGCAACGACCGATTACGTGCATTTAATCTCCAACTAACTAAAGATTATTTGTGAGATTACACTTGTGTACAGCACAATGTGACAGTCCAGCGAAACATTCCTTTCCCCGGGAGGAAACCAAAAACCGAAACACGCAAACACAGAAAAAAAAACAAGACGATTCCAACCGTAATCTCCACTCCGGTTCCAGCTGAAGAGGTCCACTGATTGGACCTCTGCGCGAGGGACAGTAGATTAGCATGAAGGCACCGTAGACCTTGGATACTTAATCCGTCTGTCAATCGAAACGCCAATGCCAGGAACTGTGTGCCCCGGTCGGACAGTCGCTGTTGGTGTGTCGCTGCGTTGTCGCTGTATTACTTATTTTTTTGTCTTACGGCGTACACGCACCTTTTTGGTGACCACCCCCACAGCATGCAGTGGGTCACAAACGATTCCAAATGGTGGAGCGCTGGATAAGGACGATGAAGTGAAAGATATTGTATTAATTCTCTTTTTTTTTCGGTTGTAAGCCACAGTTTTGCACAATCATAAATCAGACGAATGCGCTCGGGGGGATAGAAGCCGCTGATGACAGACCCGACAAGTAGCCCGATCGTGATGACCCCATTGCGTTCACCGTACCGGTAATGATTGAAAGACGAACGCAAGCTGTGATGAAAATGTGGCCGAATTTGATGCTCAGTCAGGGGCAGTAGCGTGCTAATGCTTAGGTATTGTCGTTTGGACAAGTTGTCCTTATAAATTTGAACGTTTTTTTTCCAGATTTGCATGGACTTGTTACATTAGTGACCAATATTTTTCATTTTTCAGTGAGTTTAAGAATATTGAAAAATGAATGATTTAACTAATTTTTCCATAAAAGAAAACGCATGATAGCGTCTTAAAGAGTATACCAATTTTTCTAATTTTTCGTAGTGTTTTATACAGTTCGTAACATAATTATAAGGTCACTTGTTTATTTCGTAACATCAACTCATTTGAAACAACTTAATTGAGACTGAAAAAAAACTAATTTTAAGAGACTTTATGTCTTTATAAATGTATATTCTACAAAGCTGATTAAAACAAATAATTCAAATAAATTGAGGCTTTAATATCTAACAAAAACTTCTGATATTTTTGAGCGAGTTACTGTAAAGTGGGCAATTCATAACAGGGCATGATATTAGATTCGCATAAAAGTCCAAAAGACACTTAGAAATAGCTGTCGTTTGAGATGGTAATGGTGTCCCTCAGGCTGTTTCCGCTCTTTTTTTTTTTTGGTTTGCTTGAAATAAACGAACTTCATTAAACGGTAAATCAAATCTAACTTTAAATAAATATGAATTATTAAATGGTGAATCGGGGCGGCCCGGTGGTGCATTTGGCAACGGCGCCAGTTCCTAACACAACCGGACCGGGTTCAAATCCCATTCGGACCGTCCCCCCGTAGCACGGTCTGACTAGCCTGCTACGTGGTAAAATTAGTCTAATACGGCCTGTTCCGTTCTAACATAATAAAAAAAAAAAAATTATTAAATGGTGAACTTTATGAATGAATTATTATTGCGCATGAACCGCTAGAAGCGTAGCTATTTAAAGTTTTATGTTTTTTTTCTAGCGTGGCCCGTAGCAAACAGGAAATGAGTCGATGCATCATTTTTATGAGATTTAAGTTTTGCTTTAATTAGTTCCCTTCCCGTCCGTTGCATTCAAACACTGGCTGATTATGATCGATTGACGATGGAGAATGAGGATACGGTAAAGGTCGATCTTCAAGGACATCAGGCTAGTTCTTACGATCATTTTTGCAAAAACGTTTTATTATAGCTATTTCTATTCCTACCCAGCTGGTTATGGTTTAATAGTTCCATAAAAACTTAAAGAGCTATTTAAACGAGGATGCAGTAAATATGGTATACCTACCCCGGTTGATTTATTGAGAACGAATGTGGGCATTATGGAGTTAGTGTGATGTTTGTTTTTTTTTATTGAGCACGAACTCTTTGAGAGTTTGGAGTTGAAAGATTAAATGAATGTCACTTATGGATTAAAAAAATGTACCAATAATGGTTGGTTTAAAGATAAATAAGGCTTTTTATTTTAATTTAAAATTTAGTTTTTGTTCGTAGCTGTTTTTATTTATTTATTTCATTATTTTATTGTTTTATTATTTTTTTAATTCATTATTATTTTTATTTTATTATTTGATTTATTTATTTTATTTGATAAATGTTATAAGTTTTTCATAATGAAAATGTGCAAATTAAGCGCAATTTAGCATTGCATTTTATCATTCAATGTATTAATCGTTTAGCATCGCTTCTTCAAGGAACTGTGAGAACTAGCCGTGCCTTTTTGTAGTACCAAAAATAAGTCCATCCAGGGCAGTCTTTCGATTCACTCTTTTCACACTTCGCTCCCGGTAACGATGGCCCATGATATGTGACCCAAATAAAACCATCCAACCCGTTGCAGGTAACCTTCGCCAACATGAACCATCGGTGAAAATTACAGCGAAGTAGGTTTATGTCCCACACCTGTGACCCGCGAACCGATTGACAGCGACAGCTAATGCAAAGCCATATCACCACCGCATTAAGATATCAAATGGTAACACTGCGCCATAACGACGGACCATGAACCGTCTACTTGCGAGTTTAGTACACCTTTTGGTGCGTTTATTCGTGGCCAGGCCGGGCCTGACAGTTTTGCAACGTTACGAGAAAGCTTTGCGAGATGTGTGAGCAAAAATAGATTAATAATAAGGCCAAATCGGAACGGCATCGATTTTGGACGGTGAGGCTAATTTACGTTTAACCTTTTTTTTGTTGTTGTTGTTTCGTTTTGCATTTCGCTCGCATATGTTGCACCGACGGTTTGCTAAATGGTTTGCTAAATCGGCTACGTTAAAAGTGTCATCGAATATGGTCGTAAAAATTCAAGTAGCAGCATGATGACCGACCCCGGTGACCCTGGCATCGCATGTGCTTGGTGGGTAAAGGCTGGAAAATGGATCTTTTCTTGCGTGATGATCATGTTGCCCGGCTAAGTACGACAATCATCGGACGTTCGGTCCGTCGACATTGCGCGCAGTTGCCGAAATCAAAAACCGATCGTGCGAGTGCGTGTGTGTGTGTGTGGGAACCGAGGAGGTGGGTGTTACGCGGGAGGAACTAAGACAACAGTGTGAGCGAAAAAAGAAAACAAAAAAAAAGAACGAAATACACACACACACACACAGCAAATGAGAACTGATTACGAAATTGGCTTTTTTCCTTTTGCTTCGTTTCATCTTTCATTTCAATAACGGGTGCAAGGTAAGAGAGCAACGGTTGCACGGTTTGATGTGTCGTGTGAGTGACTGCCAGTGCCAGGTGTCCGCCACGGTAGACGAAACGTTCGTGCCGCAGTAAGACGCGCAATACGATGTGGTGGCGCAGTCGGTCGCCAGTTTCACATGGATTGGGAAATTTCGCTACAAGCGGTGCAGTGCGATGGTGCGGTCGTGTTCTTCTCGCGACACCCAGGTTCGGTCGGGTCGACCCCGTACCACGTTCCTGGCCCGCGGGACGATGATCGCCTCTGGGGACGTAAATAAATCTCCAATATCCAAACCACTGCTCGAGTGGTTGCTCGTTTCGGTCGCTTTGGTGCAGACTGGCACCAGGCAGCCCGAGGCTTTCAGTGCAATGCATCCGTTCGGTGTTCCGTGCAAGGGCTCGAGTGCGTTTTGATTGAGCTTCCTCGTTGTAGCGCTGCTAATGCACACGGTGCTTTGTGTGTACGTGCGTACGTGTGTGTGTTTCAGGTTTTATTTTTATTTTTCACTCCTCCCACAGCCCTTGACCCAAATCGAACAAATCTTTCAAACGGATCGGATCGCAACAAAGAAAAACAAAAACGCACCACGCGTCGAAAAAACAGGGTTTGTCGCTTGTGCGCCCGCTAAAACGCACAAATCTTTCGTTCTTGTTTCTTCCTTCGAAATCGATTGCAGCGCCACAATGGAGGTGTTGTGCCACCATACCGTATACGGTGAGGGAACGTTAATCGATCGGGTTTGGGTGCATGTTTGGGGACTTAGCCCTTCATTTCTTCGTCGTCTTCGTTCCGTCTAAAAGACAAATGGACACAACAACGAGAACGGGTCGGAAGAGTAGCGAAGAATTGGTAGCATGCACGACAGGCCACCCTTTTTACGATACGATCGGCGTCCGTTATCGTGCTGGTTGTACGATTAATTATTTTAATAAAACCTAAAAAACCCACTCCACCCAAACACGCGCTACTGGGCATGCCCGGAGTTGCCACACATTGTTAGCTCCACACGTCTGGGGCTGAAGCTTTGGGCTTTCGGTGCTGATGATTTATCTTCGTTCGGGCCACTGCGGTGTACTGTTGAGCTCACAAGCTGCCGCTTATGTGTGAATTTGATGATACGTTTATTAAAAGCTCATTAAAATGGATGAGATGTTGAAGCGAATGGGGAGACAAGATGGATGTGGAAAAAATTCATAGAAAATAATACATTAACACCATACCGTGCGCACTTTTGGCGAGAACTGCTGGAGGATGGTGGGTAGAGCTTATACAAATTGTACGGCATGCCAATCATTCTTAAGTTTGAAATTAATTTTCATTTATTTAAACGTTTTGCTGAACGTATGTGTTTTATAATTTTGAGAATTTCATTGTTTTCTTTAGTTACCAATTAAATCAATTATAATTACCTCACACCTCAACAAATGTTTGAGAAAGACGATTTCTGCTTTAAATTAATTGAACTCTGTTTAAATTTACTGCATACTTTAAATTTACTGTATTCGTTAAAGAGATCTCCCGTGTACGATTGATATAGTAATATGACTCCAACAGGCTGTAGGAGAATTTTTTCCAGAACAGTTGAATTGGCTACTAACAACATCAGTGACATTGCCAGACTACATCCTTAGGTATCACTTGAATGTTTCTTTCTACTCTCATTCATAATTCTGTGCTGTGTCTAAGTTGTCCAACAGACATTAGAAAACATTAAACAAACAATTTATAATCTTTAAATAAGTCAGGAAGATTGTGATGACATCCATAGACCATCCATAGACAACATCTTTATTGAGTCGAATGGGACAACTGCATATATTACCTCAGAGGAAGCTCAGTAACTGTTTTCCAGCAATTAAATTATATTATCGGCTTTAGTAATTAGTAATTTTAAACTTCGAGAAGAATAAAAATAAAGTTTGTAAATGATTTAAAAAAAATTAATTACCTTTCCCACGACATTCATTTTACAGCAAACATTAACGTTTAATTGGAACACTTTTAAAAAGGTGAAGCTATCAAAAAACAGTTTATACAATCAAATCGTTAGTGTCTTAATTAAAAAGGACAACAAAAAAAGGGAATTGACTGAAATTGTGTACCGCCCGTTGTCGAATTCCTTTTACGTAGCCTTATTTTCTACCCACAAAGCTAAATCGTAATGCATTGTCTAGTCTACAGCGAATGCCGCTGAAGCGAAACGATTACAGCGCCCGATAGTGTATATGGTGCTGCATCGAACGACCCACCACGGTCCAAGGCAGTTACAAACTACGCAGCCCAGGCCGTAAGATGCGCCCCATGAACAAAAAAAAAAAAACAGCATCAATAGTTTCGTGACTGAAATTATGGTCGATTCTTGAGCTGCATTTTAACCCATTCCCCATTTTACATGCCGCATTGGCGCACGCGCCCTTGTCTGATGTTAAGCAAAAAAACAACAACCAACAAGCGAATGCCATTTCCTCGGGCCATTCCTCGGCTCATCAAGATCAAGATCAATCGCACGCCCCAGCCTGGCGGACGACCGAGGACGGATGGGAAGCGAGGGGACGGTGTTTTTGGCGCGGCAATCAATCTCCACCGCATCCTTCTTTGGGAGACGCGATGTCTGTTTTTATTTCGTTGTTTGTTAAAGATTGATTTCGTCCGCGGCCTCCCGTCACACCTTGTCCCGTCTGCGTGCGGTGCAAGCTTTTGTGTTCGGACACATCGCGTTTCGCGTTTCTAATCAATTTCCATACTCTCCGTTCAGCGTCAGCGGCCCTCCAATGTCGCCGGCACGTGATGCGGCCCTGGTTCTCGCTTCCCGGGCACAATAATTACCCGTAGCCCTCGGAATGAAGCATTCCGCTTTTTTTCCTCTATCGAGCTTTACATCTTGCGAGATACGGTAAGGTTTAGAAGATATTTTTTTTTTCGTTTGTCTCCAAACGTACCCAATCTCATAAACGGCCGTTGATCGATCGGAAGAAACTGGCGTGACATAAAACGCACATAAAATTGCCCCTGATTGTAGGGAGAACGTATCGAAGAAGTGGACCCGAGCTTAGGATGCACGATTGTAAACTGGCAGCAGAGTTGGTGACCAGTGCTGCCGTGCACAAGATGAAGTTCTCACACATATCGCCTACGGCCGTGAGGTGAAGATTGTGATGCGTTTCTCTCACTCTTTCACACACGCGTGTGTATTCTACGGGAAAACATTCAACTGCCCAGCGGGGCATCTTGGGCAATCATGCTGCGCCTTGCGTTTTAGCGGCGTGGTTTCGTGGTTTTTGGGCACAATTATGAGCGTTCTAGTGGCGGCGGTTCACGCGTGGTAATTGAAACCTTGTAAAGTGTGTGGTAAACGAATCGAAACCAATCACACCGGGTTAAGATGGAGAGGGAGCAAAGAGGGAGCAAAGAGGGTGAGTGGAGGTAGGGGTTGGTCTGTATGCTTCTTTCCGTGTCGGTTTTTTTTTTCGTTGTTTTGGTATTTTTTTTCCCCCCACTTGGCTACCGATCCGGCTGAAGGTAAGTGGGCAAATCGAATGTGTGCAAAATTTAAACGAACAGCATGAAATCGCCAAAATGGGTTCCGTTGCTGTCGGTTCGTTTAAGCTACCATCAATTATGCCATCGTTAGTTGATGAAGAGATCATATGGGATTGTTCGTGGATGAAGCACGGGTTAGATTTGTGTAAAGGTTATTAGTGCATTGGTTTTTGAAGAAAACGCGGCGAAATCGTCTTATTTTCTGTACATTTTGTCAAACTCGTCTTAAATATTGTATATTATTTATATTTTGTTGAATGTAACGAGAATTATTTTTGGAAACATATTTCCGATTTGCTAAAACTTAAACTTTATATTCATTCTACTTTTAACAATTATTTAAAAAGCAAACTGTACAGATACTGAATACTATAAAATTTAATTTTTCAGTTATTTTTTGGGTAATTTCGTCCATTCTAAACTTAATTTAAACACAAATACGTTTGCTTAGTTTGTTTCTTTCTTTAGAGTATAGAATATTCAATCATTCTGTAGTTTGTTTCCAATTGTGTTCAACATATTATTTATTTTTTAGAAGTAGTGTACATTGAAAGTGTTAGATAGTTACTTATTTAGATATTAGATATTTTATCTCTTATTAGATATTAGAGATAGATATTTTATCGACGATGAGTAACGCAGCGGTAAATAAAAATCGATAGTTAATGTTCTATACCTAATTTAAGATTGTTTGTTTCAAATTTCGTTTACATATATTAATTATTAAGCAGATGTTTAGGTTTCGTTACATCAGGCAAACATTTATTTAACTCGTATATTGTTTTTTTTTTCAAGCTGTTTTAGGAAGTGGTTTAGCTAACATAAAGCTTTTATTTAAATGATATCTGTGTCATCTGTGTGATTATTTACAACATCCACCAATCAGATTTGATTAGAAAATTATTCTATTCTCTCGAAATTAGTTTATTCACAGCATTTTAAACAGAAAGATAAGGAATGTTTTTCTTATCACTTTATAAAAAAAATTCCTTGTTTGAAATACACAACAGCGTTTTGTCAAAATAATTGAATTTAAATAAAATCAAAAAAGGATTTGAAATAAAATAAAAAAAAAGTTATATCCGATGTCTCTCACAGGCATGATGGAATAGATACATTTACTGCTGAACAGTTCCCAGAAGTTTTTCTAAAATCAAAAGCAGATATTTAAGATTTTGCTAAGAGGTGGGAAAACGATCTAAAGGATACATTCACTCAATTGAATGTTCAAAAATGTTGGGTAGTAAATAGCAAAACACAAAACGTGCATGAGCATTACACAATTTTCATAATTGCAACGTAATATGAACACCTTTTGAGCTGTAATTTGATTAGTGTTTGATGTATTTTTTTATTTTATTGCTCATTAACTTTTGCTAATGACTTGGTTCCAACCAAATATCGAACATTCTGTATTTCTTCAAATTAAGCACTTTTGTTTAATTTTACCAAAGTATAAGAATATTTGAGAACAATTCATAGTGAAATGCAATTTAACTTTGAGTATAGCATTTTTTATAAGCACTTAACACTGGTTGAAACATTAGAACTGGTATAGAAGGAATTTAACAAATACCTAATTTATTCAAAACAAATTTTTAATTACAACAAATATCAGGTCAGTTGTTGCCTGTTTCTTCCTAACATTCTACCAAACATAAGCGACCACTGCACAACGCTCCACAAAAACAGATCACATCCAAAGAAAACACAGAAATCGTTGCGCCGTGCACGTTCGTACGATCCTTCCATTGCGGTCAAACGGTCCAGAATGAAGTATGCGCTACGATGGCTACGGAAGCATTAAACGCTTCACGCTCGCACGATTGCTGCTGCCTGTCTCGACAAGGGCAACCCGCGCGCCGACGGAGAGATGGATTGAGAAGAAATCCTCCACCCGATGCGATCATGCGTCGCGATCAACGCGATCCGCACGATGGAGAGGGAATTGTGTTTTGCCGCCGTGGAGCGGCCGAACATTGGGCCGTGTTCTACCCGGCTGCTAGGCCGCCAGCTTGCAGTAGGTAGAGGCAAAACACGGTCACTACTCTCCCGCCCCGAAAACTCCCTTCCAGCGAAGGATCGAGTGCCCAAGTGTCCTACTCATTACTCTCACTTTTAATGGCATACCGCGGCACGTTAGGTTTCTACGTTTGGTGGTAACGCTTTCAATGCTCTCTTTCTCTCTGTCTCTCTCTCTCTCTCTCTCTCTCNAAATGTTAAATGTTAAATGTTAAATGTTAAGTATATTTCAATGGACCGTCATTGGCCCCCTTGAAGCCTTTTTTTACAGAATGATTTTACAATTAGTTTTTACAATATACTTATGGTAGGACGCACAACACGAATACAGTTCAGGAACGCGGAACGCGACATGTTTGGTTCGTAACGATCACAGACAGTATTGAATTCACGGCACATGACGAGAAACGGATCAGAGGAGCCAAAACAAGTGCGGCGCTCCTCTACGTCAAGTAGTTTCCTAACACGGAGCGATCTCGCCGGAGCGTAAATATTGAGTTCCGCGAGCAGCACCGGCGAGTCGATCCGATGGTCAAGTAGGCCTGCGATAAAAAGTCTGCGCGCGTTACAGTTCCGTTGATTCAGAGTCTCGAGGCCAAGAAGCGCGCAACGACCGTTGTAGTCAGCGTTGAATCCCCAGGAACGAAGGGCGAATCTCGAGAAACTCCGTTGGATTGACTCCAATCGCGATAGGGGGCGTGAGGCCGTTGGCCACCATACTACGGATGCGTATTCCACCACAGATCGTACTAAGGAACAATACAGCATCTTGGCAGAGACCGGGTTGTTCATATCACGCGTCAAGCCTTAACGTCACGCGTTAAGCCCCCGGGGGTCAACCGGTGTCAGTCGGACGATTAATGCTGCGGCTCTGGCGATGGCGGGTGGGAAAGGTTGCAATGTTAATAGTGGCCGATACATTAACTATCGTCGAAAGCGATCATTCATTTGTAGGCCGAAGGAGCAGGCACTAAGGTTAGAGGCCGCATCCATTCGGTATCCGCGGTCGGCTACGAAGAGTGGCAGACGCGTTGCTCTGGGAACCTGCGAATCATCCAATCGTTTCGCACCGGAGTGAGACAAAAACAAAAAAAACAACGACCAACACCGGCACATCAGATCGGTATCGGTTTGAACCGTTCGCGGCGTCACGGCGTTAACCTTTTGCACGGCTCACAACACGGATCGTTTCAGCAGCACCGGCAGCACCAGACGTTATTGATTTTGCACCGGCCCTACACGGTACCTTCATTACGGTACGAAAACCAGTCAGCTGGTTCACCCAGCAGACGAACCGATTGAAGGATAGGTTAGATGTTGTTTCTCTTTGTCTTGTTCATCTCGAGCGCATAGTTTCACTGGCAGTCCTACTAGAAATGGCACGAAAAGCAACGCTCATCGCAGCACGGGACACCAGGGCAGCCGGTGACGTTTGCTGCGCGGTGCAACAGGGTAAAACGAAAACCAACACGTGTTGTATCGGTGCCGCCGCTCAGTAGGTTAGAGGGAAAAAGCGCAACCCCGTGAGCACCCCGGACACGTAGGCCCTTTAGCGAAAAGGGAATGAAACAACAGCACAGGGACCCCGTGGCATTATGTAATCCGTTTAATTGTGCACCTAGTTCAAATGGTTCGAGAATTTGCATACGCGATCACCGAACCCCGGCGAACAGCTCGTGCCGATCGTTTCGTCCCGATCGGTGTGGGTAATATTTTTCGCAAGCTGCACAAATTTCCAACCGTTCCGATGGCTTACTTTGCTTTGGCCATGGACATCACAACGGGACGAAAAGAGAAGCTTTCTCATCATAAGGCAATGGGTTCGCCTGTAACGTTGCATTGTCCCTTCGATGATGGTTCGGTGTAACGCTTGCGATAAGGGTGTAATTGAGTGGCCTATTTCTATGGGCGCACAGTGGGGTGACGTTCGCGTATGACCCGCTGCAGCGAGAAGATTACGCAAATTTGTCAATCAACTGCAGCCATTTTCAAAGTCATGTGAAACGATTGGAGGATGTAAAGGATGCGATTGTTTATATCGTTTCATGTGCTACGTTAAGGTAATTTTAACATATAACATATTAGTTTAACATATATAATAAAGCTCGCTTTAGTGGTTTAAGCACCATTTTATTTTAAGCAAGATGACAACAATAACCAATAAAAATAAA
Organism: Anopheles rivulorum; assembly: GCA_018908115.1. Classification (NCBI taxonomy): domain Eukaryota; kingdom Metazoa; phylum Arthropoda; class Insecta; order Diptera; family Culicidae; genus Anopheles; species Anopheles rivulorum. The sequence goes on along the minus strand of CM032178.1, from coordinate 30,753,730 downwards.
TAATTTTATAGAATGATTATTGGTATTGGCCATTATGTATATAAACTAATATGACAATAAACCAGTAGTTTAATCAATGAATTGATTACTTTTACTTTCACCTCACAAGTGATGTATTTGTGCGTAAAGTTCAGTTGCTTGTTTAACTTTTGATAGCAATCATATTAATTTAGCAGCTTAATTTAAGTTCTTAATTTAAGGTACAGAAAAGCTTAATCTATTTCAAGAAGAGTTTCCTTTTCATTGATTTTCAAAACAAAATAAAATATATTAAATGAAATAAAATAACATAAATAAAAAGTAAAACAAAGGTATTCTTGCTGAAAATATGTTCTATTTTATCGAAATTTGGTGATTTTGGAGTAAAAAAGGTGAAGCGTTCCGAAGAAGAGCTCACAAAAGCTTCATCTTATGTCATTCTATGAATTCTATTTTTGTGGAATATTTTATTTCCAGACAACAATTACAGGCAACGACCGATTACGTGCATTTAATCTCCAACTAACTAAAGATTATTTGTGAGATTACACTTGTGTACAGCACAATGTGACAGTCCAGCGAAACATTCCTTTCCCCGGGAGGAAACCAAAAACCGAAACACGCAAACACAGAAAAAAAAACAAGACAATTCCAACCGTAATCTCCACTCCGGTTCCAGCTGAAGAGGTCCACTGATTGGACCTCTGCGCGAGGGACAGTAGATTAGCATGAAGGCACCTTAGACCTTGGGTACTTAATCCGTCTGTCAATCGAGACGCCAATGCCAGGAACCGTGTGCCCCGGTCGGACAGTCGCTGTCGGTGTGTCGCTGCGTTGTCGCTGTATTACTTATTTTTTTGTCTTACGGCGTACACGCACCTTTTTGGTGACCACCCCCACAGCAAGCAGTGGGTCACAAACGATTCCAAATGGTGGAGCGCTGGATAAGGACGATGAAGTGAAAGATATTGTATTAATTCTCTTTTTTTTCGGTTGTAAGCCACAGTTTTGCACAATCATAAATCAGACGAATGCGCTCGGGGGGATAGAAGCCGCTGATGACAGACCCGACTAGTAGTAGCCCGATCGTGATGACCCCATTGCGTTCACCGTACCGGTAATGATTGAAAGACGAACGCAAGCTGTGATGAAAATGTGGCCGAATTTGATGCTCAGTCAGGGGCAGTAGCGTGCTAATGCTTAGGTATTGTCGTTTGGACAAGTTGTCCTTATAAATTTGAACATTTTTTTTCCAGATTTGCATGGACTTGTTACATTAGTGATTAATATTTTTCATTTTTCAGTGAGTTTAAGAATATTGAAAAATGAATGATTTAATTAATTTTTCCATAAAAGAAAACGCATGATAGCGTCTTAAAGAGTATACCAGTTTTTCTAATTTTTCGTAGTGTTTTATACAGTTCGTAACATAATTATAAGGTCACTTTTTTATTTCGTTACATCAACTCATTTGAAACAACTTAATTGAGACTGAAAAAAAAACTAATTTTAAGAGACTTTATGTCTTTATAAATGTATATTCTACAAAGCTGAATAAAAAAAATAATTCAAATAAATTGAGGCTTTAATATCTAACAAAAACTTCTGATATTTTTGAGCGAGTTACTGTAAAGTGGGCAATTCATAACAGAGCATGATATTAGATTCGCATAAAAGTCCAAAAGACACTTAGAAATAGCTGTCGTTTGAGATGGTAATGGTGTCCCTCAGGCTGTTTCCGCTCTTTTTTTTTGGTTTGCTTGAAATAAACGAACTTCATTAAACGGTTAATCAAATCTAACTTTAAATAAATATGAATTATTAAATGGTGAACTTTATGAATGAATTATTATTGCGCATGAACCGCTAGAAGCGTAGCTATTTAAAGTTTTATGTTTATTTTTCTAGCGTGGCCCGTAGCAAACAGGAAATGAGTCGATGCATCATTTTTATGAGATTTAAGTTTTGCTTTAATTAGTTCCCTCCCCGCCCGTTGCATTCAAACACGACTGATTATGATCGATTGACGATGGAGAAGGAGGATACGGTAAAGGTCGATCTTCAAGGACATCAGGCTAGTTCTTACGATCATTTTTGCAAAAACGTTTTATTATAGCTATTTCTATTCCTACCCAGCTGGTTATGGTTTAATAGTTCCATAAAAACTTAAAGAGCTATTTAAACGAGGGTGCAGTAAATATGGTATATCTACCCCGGTTGATTTATTGAGAACGAATGTGGGCATTATGGAGTTAGTGTGATGTTTGTTTTTTTTTATTGAGCACGAACTCTTTGAGAGTTTGGAGTTGAAAGATTAAATGAATGTCACTTATGGATTCAAAAATGTACCAAGATTGTTTGGTTTAAAGATAAATAAGGCTTTTTCTTTTAATTTCAAATTTAGTTTTTGTTCTTAGCTGTATTTATTTATTTATTTATTTATTTATTTATTTATTTTATTATTTATTTATTTCATTATTTTATTGTTTTATTATTTTTTTAATTCATTATTTTATTTATTTTATTATTTGATTTATTTATTTTATTTGATAAATGTTACAAGTTTTTCATAATGAAAACGTGCAAATTAAGCGCAATTTAGCATTGCATTTTAGCATTCAATTTATTAATCGTGCTAGCGATGCTAAATCGCTTCTTCAAGGAACTGTGAGAACTAGCCGTGCCTTTTTGTAGTACCAAAATAAAAAAATCCATCCAGGGCAGTCTTTCGATTCACTCTTTTCACACTTCGTTCCCGGTAACGATGGCGCGTAATATGTGACCCAAATAAAACCATCCAACCCGCTGCAGGTAACCTTCGCCAACATGAACCATCGGTGAAAATTACAGCGAAGTAGGTTTATGTCCCACACCTGTGACCCGCGAACCGATTGACAGCGACAGCTAATGCAAAGCCATATCACCACCGCATTAAGATATCAAATGGTAACACTGCGCCATAACGACGGACCATGAACCGTCTACTTGCGAGTTTAGTACAGCTTTTGGTGCGTTTATTCGTGGCCAGGCCGGGCCTGACAGTTTTGCAACCTTACGAGAAAGCTTTGCGAGATGTGTGAGCAAAAATAGATTAATAATAAGGCCAAATCGGAACGGCATCGATTTTGGACGGTGAGGCTAATTTACGTTTAACCTTTTTTATGTTGTTGTTTCGTTTTGCATTTCGCTCGCATATGTTGCACCGACGGTTTGCTAAATGGTTTGCTAAATCGGCTACGTTAAAAGTGTCATCGAATATGGTCGTAAAAATTCAAGTAGCAGCATGATGACCGACCCCGGTGACCCTGGCATCGCATGTGCTTGGTGGGTAAAGGCTGGAAAATGGATCTTTTCTTGCGTGATGATCATGTTGCCCGGCTAAGTACGACAATCATCGGACGTTCGGTCCGTCGACATTTCGCGCAGTTGCCGAAATCAAAAACCGATCGTGCTAGTGCGTGTGTGTGTGGGAACCGAGGAGGTGGGTGTTACGCGGGAGGAACTAAGACAACAGTGTGAGCGAAAAAAGAAAACAAAAAAAAAGAACGAAATACACACACACACACACACACACACAAACACACAGCAAATGAGAACTGATTACGAAATTGGCTCTTTTCCTTTTGCTTCGTTTCATCTTTCATTTCAATAACGGGTGCAAGGTAAGAGAGCAACGGTTGCACGGTTTGATGTGTCGTGTGAGTGACTGCCAGTGCCAGGTGTCCGCCACGGTAGACGAAACGTTCGTGCCGCAGTAAGACGCGCAATACGATGTGGTGGCGCAGTCGGTCGCCAGTTTCACATGGATTGGGAAATTTCGCTACAAGCGGTGCAGTGCGATGGTGCGGTCGTGTTCTTCTCGCGACACCCAGGTTCGGTCGGATCGACCCCGTACCACGTTCCTGGCCCGCGGGACGATGATCGCCTCTGGGGACATAAATAAATCTCCAATATCCAAACCACTGCTCGAGTGGTTGCTCGTTTCGGTCGCTTTGGTGCAGACTGGCACCAGGCAGCCCGAGGCTTTCAGTGCAATGCATCCGTTCGGTGTTCCGTGCAAGGGCTCGAGTGCGTTTTGATTGAGCTTCCTCGTTGTAGCGCTGCTAATGCACACGGTGCTTTGTGTGTACGTGCGTACGTGTGTGTGTTTCAGGTTTTATTTTTATTTTTCACTCCTCCCACAGCCCTTGACCCAAATCGAACAAATCTTTCAAACGGATCGGATCGCAACAAAGAAAAACAAAAACGCACCACGCGTCGAAAAAACAGGGTTTGTCGCTTGTGCGCCCGCTAAAACGCACAAATCTTTCGTTCTTGTTTCTTCCTCCGAAATCGATTGCAGCGCCACAATGGAGGTGTTGTGCCACCATACCGTATACGGTGAGGGAACGTTAATCGATCGGGTTTGGGTGCATGTTTGGAGACCTATCCCTTCCTTTCTTCGTCGTCTTCGTTCCGTCTAAAAGACAAATGAACACAACAACGAGAACGGGTCGGAAGAGTAGCGAAGAATTGGTAGCATGCACGACAGGCCACCCTTTTTACGATACGATCGGCGTCCGTTATCGTGCTGGTTGTACGATTAATTATCTTTAAAAAACCTAAAAAACCCACTCCACCCAAACACGCGCTACTGGGCATGCCCGGAATTGCCACACATTGTTAGCCCCACACGTCTGGGGCTGAAGCTTTGGGCTTTCGGTGCTGATGATTTATCTTCGTTCGGGCCACCGCGGTGTACTGTTGACTGCCGCTTATGTGTGAATTTGATGATACGTTTATTAAAAGCTCATTAAAATGGATGAGATGTTGAAGCGAATGGCGAGACAAGATGGATGTGGATAAAATTCATAGAAAATAATACATTAACACCATACCGTGCGCACTTTTGGCGAGAACTGCTGGAGGATAGTGGGTAGAGCTTATACAAATTGTACGGTATGCCAATCATTCTTAAGTTTGAAATTAATTTTCCATTATTTAAACGTTTTGCTGAATGTATGTGTTTTATAATTTTGTGAATTTCATTGTTTTCTTTAGTTACCAATTAAATCAATTATAATTACCTCACACCTCAACAAATGTTTGAGAAAGACGATTTCTGCTTTAAATTAATTGAACTCTTTTACATGTTTTTAAAATTCATGGATACAACAATTCGATACGTGGTGGCATCATGGAACACTTGACGTTATTCTTTAAATTTACTGCATGGAAACTCCGACGGTCTAGTTCCAGAGTATTCGTTAAAGAGAACTCCCGTGTACGATTGATATAGTAATATGACTCCTACAGGCTGTAGGAGAATTTTTTCCAGAACAGGTGAATTGGCTGCTTACAACATCAGTGACATTGCCAGACTACATCCTTAGGTATCCCTTGGATGTTTCTTTCTACTCTCACTCATAGTTCTGTGTTGTTTCTATGTTATCTCACAGACATTAGAAAACATTAGACAAACAATTTATAATATTTTAATAAATTAGGAAGATTGTGTGACAACCAAAGGCATCAGGACAACATCTTTATTGAGTCGAAAGGGACAACTGCATATATTACCTCAGAGGAAGCTCAGTAACTGTTTTCCAACAATTAAATTATATTATCGGCTTTAATTAGTAATTTTAAACTTCGAGAAAAATAAAAATAAAGTTTGTAAATCATTTAAAAAAAATTGATTACCTTTCCCACGACATTCATTTTACAGCAAACATTAACGTTTAATTGGAACACTTTTAAAAAGGTGAAGCTATCCAAAAACAGTTTATACAATCAAATCGTTAGTGTCTTAATTAAAAAGGACAACAAAAAGGAGAATTGACTGAAATAGTGTACCGCCCGTTGTCGAATTCCTTTTGCGTAGCCTTATTTTCTACCCACAAAGCTAAATCGTAACGTATTGTCTAGTCTACAGCGAATGCCGCTGAAGCGAAACGATTACAGCACCCGATAGTGTATATGGTGCTGCATCGAACGACCCACCACGGTCCAAGGCAGTCACAAACTACGCAGCCCAGGCCGTAAGATGCGCCCCATGAACAAAAAAAAAACAGCATCAATAGATTCGTGACTGAAATTATGGTCGATTCTTGAGCTGCATTTTAACCCATTCCCCATTTTACATGCCGCATTGGCGCACGCGCCCTTGTCTGATGTTAAGTAAAAAAACAACAACAACCAACAAGCGAATGCCATTTCCTCGGGCCATTCCTCGGCTCATCAAGATCAAGATCAATCGCACGCCCCAGCCTGGCGGACGACCGAGGACGGATGGGAAGCGATGGGACGGTGTTTTTGGCGCGGCAATCAATCTCCACCGCATCCTTCTTTGGGAGACGCGATGTCTGTTTTTATTTCGTTGTTTGTTAAAGATTGATTTCGTCCGCGGCCTCCCGTCACACCTTGTCCCGTCTTGCACCCGGCGTGCGGTGCAAGCTTTTGTGTTCGGACACATCGCGTTTCGCGTTTCTAATCAATTTCCATACTCTCCGTTCAGCGTCAGCGGCCCTCCAATGTCGCCGGCACGTGATGCGGCCCTGGTTCTCGCTTCCCGGGCACAATAATTACCCGTAGCCCTCGGAATGACGCATTTCGCTTTTTTTCCTGCATCGAGCTTTGCATCATGCGAGATACGGTAAGGTTTAGAAGATATTTTTTTTTTCGTTTGTCTCCAAACGTACCCAATCTCATAAACGGCCGTTGATCGATCGGAAGAAACTGGCGTGACATAAAACGCACATAAAATTGCCCCGGATTGTAGGGAGAACGTATCGAAGAAGTGGACCCGAGCTTAGGATGCACGATTGTAAACTGGCAGCAGAGTTGGTGGCCAGTGCTGCCGTGCACAAGATGAAGTTCTCACACATATCGCCTACGGCCGTGAGGTGAAGATTGTGATGCGTTTCTCTCACTCTTTCTCACACGCGTGTGTATTCTACGGGAAAACATTCAACTGCCCAGCGGGGCATCTTGGGCAATCATGCTGCGCCTTGCGTTTTAGCGGCATGGTTTCGTGGTTTTTGGGCACAATTATGAGCGTTCTAGTGGCGGCGGTTCACGCGTGGTAATTGAAACCTTGTAAAGTGTGTGGTAAACGAATCGAAACCAATCACATCGGGTTAAGATGGAGAGGGAGCAAAGAGGGAGCAAAGGGTGAGTGGAGGTAGGGGTTGGTCTGTATGCTTCTTTCCGTGTCGGTTTTTTTTTTCGTTGTTTTGGTATTTTTTTTCCCCCCACTTGGCTACCGATCCGGCTGAAGGTAAGTGGGCAAATCGAATGTGTGCAAAATTTAAACGAACAGCATGAAATCGCCAAAATGGGTTCCGTTTCTGTCGGTTCGTTTAAGCTACCATCAATTATGCCTTCGTTAGTTGATGAAGAGATCATATGGGATTGTTCGTGGATGAAGCACGGGTTAGATTTGTGTAAAGGTTATTAGTGCATTGGTTTTTGAAGAAAACGCGGCGAAATCGTCTTATTTTCTGTACATTTTGTCAAACTCGTCTTAAATATTGTACATTATTTATATTTAGTTGAATGTAACGAGAATTATTATTGGAAACATATTTCCGATTTACCAAAAATTAAACTTTATATTCATTCTACTTTTAACAATTATTTAAAGAGCAAACTGTACAGATATTGAATACTATAAAATTTAATTTTTCAGTTAGTTTTTGGGTAATTTCATCCATCTTAAACTTAATTTAAACACAAATACGTTTGCTTCGTTTGTTCTTTCTTGAGAGTTTAGAATATTCAATCATTCTGTAGTTTGTTTCCAATTGTGTTCCACATATTATTTATTTTTTAGAAGTAGTGTACATTGAATGTGTTAGATAGTTACTTATTTAAATATTAGATATTTTATCTATTATTAGATATTAGAGATAGATATTTTATCGACGATGAGTAACGCAGTGGCAAATAAAAATGCATAGTTAATGTTCTATACCTAATTTAAGATTGTTTGTTTCAAATTTCCTTTACATATATTAATAATTACGCAGATGTTTAGGTTTCGTTACATAAGGCGAACATTTTTTAACTCGTTGGTTTGGTTTTTTTTTCAAGATGTTTTAGGAAGTGTTTTAGCTAACATAAAGCTTTTATTTAAATGATATCTGTGTCATCTGTGTGATTATTTTCAACATCCACCACTCAGATTTGATTAGAAAATTATTCTATTCTCTCGAAATTAGTTTATTCACAGCATTTTAAACAGAAAGAGAAGGAATGTTTTTCTTATCACTTTATAAAAAAAATCCCTTGTTTGAAATACACAACGGCGTTTTGTCAAAATAATTGAATTAAAATAAATTTAAAAAAGGATTTGAAATAAAATAAAAAAAATTATATCCGATGTCTCTCACAGGTAGGATGGAATAGATACATTTACTGCTGAACAGTTCCCAGAAATCTTTCTAAAATCAAAAGCAGATATTTAAGATTTTGCTAAGAGGTGGGAAAACGATCTAAAGGATAAATTTACTCAATTGAATGTTCGAAAATGTTGGGTAGTAAATAGCAAAACACAAAACGTGCATGAGCATTACACAATTTTCATAATTGCAACGTAATATGAACACCTTTTGAGCTGTAATTTGATTAGTGTTTGATCTATTTTTTTTATTTTATTGCTCATTAACTTTTGCTAATGACTATGTTTCGAGCAAAACATCGAACATGCTGTATTTCTTCAATTTATGCACTTTTGTTTAATTTTACCAAAGTATAAGAATATTTCAGAACAATTCATAGTGAAATGCAATTTAACTTTGATTACAGCATTTTTTATAAGCACTTAACACTGGTTGAAACATTAGAACTGATATAGAAGGAATTTAACAAATACTCAATGTATTGAGAACAAATTTTTAATTACAACAAATATCAGGTCAGCTATTGCCTGTTTCTTCCTAACATTCTACCAAACATAAGCGACCACTGCACAACGCTCCACAAAAACAGTTCACATCCAAAGAAAACACAGAAATCGTTGCGCCGTGCACGTTCGTACGATCCTTCCATTGCGGTCAAACGGTCCAGAATGAAGTATGCGCTACGATGGCTACGGAAGCATTAAACGCTTCACGCTCGCACGATTGCTGCTGCCTGTCTCGACAAGGGCAACCCGCACGCAGACAGAGAGATGGATTGAGAAGAAATCCTCCACCCGATGCGATCATGCGTCGCGATCAACGCGATCCGCACGATGGAGAGGGAATTGTGTTTTGCCGCCGTGGAGCGGCCGAACATTGGGCCGTGTTCTACCCGGCTGCTAGGCCGCCAGTTTGCGGTAGGTAGAGGCAAAACACGGTCACTACTCTCCCGCCCCGAAAACTCCCTTCCAGCGAAGGATCGAGTGCCCAAGTGTCCTACTCATTACTCTCACTTTTAATGGCATACCGCGGCACGTTAGGTTTCTACGTTTGGTGGTAACGCTTTCAATGCTCTCTTTCTCTCTGTCTCTCTCTCTCTCTCTCTCTCTCTCTCTCTCGCTCTCTATTCGTTGGTTCTCTTGTCTCCCAAACTCCCCCTCCTTTCCTTTCTCCTCCATCATCCCTTACTTTCGCTTTCGATCTCACTCTCGCTTTCTTGTGCATCGCGTGCATAGAACGGTGCTGGCAAAAGAAGATCGAAGGAATGGACTCACCGATTCGTGCGCCTCGGTACGTCTGGGTCGATCTCCTGTAACGAAGGAAGGGAGAGGAGGGGAGGGGGTCGTGGAGGGCATTTGGAACTTTTCAATGAAAACTTGTACCGAGCTGAGTTCCTTTTTCGCGATCCCTCCGACCCCCCCCCCCCACCCACACCGCCACCCCCGAAACCCCCAAAAATCAACCCGTTAAGGACCGCTCGCGCTCGCTTGCTGGTTCGTGGGAGTGTTTGGATGTTGTGTTTGCCCAATGGGCCACTACCGCTTACCTTCTCCCATTCCCCCCCTCTCGCCCTCTTCCCTTCATCTGTTCGGTCCCTTCTCACAGGCAGCAGAAGCAGAAACGATTTTTCCACCGTACGAGGTAGGAGTACCGTACAGCCTCCCGGCGGTTTACGCGACATGTTCGATCGAGAAACATGAGCGAAGCATCACCTCCACCTTTACAACCCCCTTCCTCCCTACCTACCCCACAACACAACCTTCTCCTCCTTCCCTTCTCCATCATCCATACGGTTGGGTGTCACGAAAGCCATTCTTGGCGTTCGGCGCTGAATTTCGGTATAAAAGACGTTTTGGCCATAGCAGTCGACATCAGTTCAGTTTTGGTTCTCACCGAAGTGTCACAGCAAAGTACGGACACACTCAACCCTTTACGCACAGTACAGTTTTGCGCAGTACACAAAACATCCTCCAAACATGAAGGTACGGTTCGTGGTGGATTGAAGTGATCTTTCTGGAGGCAGTTAATGGAGTGTGAATTAATAGTGCATCAATTCGAATCGACTGACAGTAGAAATCGTTCCCTGAGCACATGAAGAATTTGAATCGATTGTGATCCTCCGATTTCAAAGAGGAGTAATAGTGTTCAAGGCGCCGAAAAGTTGATTTTAATTTAAGACTTACAGTGATACAGTGTCGAAAAATTCCCGGGGAAAGGATGCTAAATGGTTTCGCTTTGTTTTATACTTGTAGTGCTTCGTTGCCATTGCTCTGCTCGCCGTTGCCGTCAGTGCATCGCCGGTGGAATACGGTCACTATGGTGCACCCGCACTGGTCCATGCTCCGGTCGCAGTACATGCTCCGGTGCTGAAGCACGTCGTCGCCGAGCCAGTGGTAAGTATTGCGCCGCATCAAACCATTCCCGGTGAGGCCCGATGGTCTCCTTGGCAAACATACCAAGTGTCTATAACCGCTGTGTGTGTGTGTGTATGTGTGTTTCCGTGTTCGTGTCCAGGCCTACCCGAAGTACTCGTTCAACTACGGCATTAAGGACCCGCATACCGGTGACATCAAGTCGCAGGCTGAGGAACGCGACGGAGATGTCGTCAAGGGCCAGTACTCGCTGGTTGAGCCCGATGGTTCGGTGCGCACCGTCGACTACACCGCCGATGACCACAACGGATTCAACGCAGTCGTCCACAAGTCTGCCCCGGTTGCCCACAAGGTCGTCGCTGCCCCGGTTGCCCACTACGCTCCGGCCCCAGTCCTGAGCCACTACGTGCACTAAGCGGTCTTCGTGTGGAGTTCATCTGTGGTGGGGTGGAAAGAAACCCACAAAGCTGAAGGAGCTGATACCGTTTGCTTTGCCTGGGGTTTCTTTTGCTACCTTCGCCCACCGGACAGACAAATCCAACTCATCCAACTCAAGCCAATTTATCCACTTCAGCTAGAAATCGTAGTCACACCACTCTCACTCACTCACTGTCTCCGCGTAGAACGTAGACCAACGAAAAGCAGGTTTATTACGAAGGAAGGATGTAGCGTAGCGACTCACACTCACACTCCCTCTCGCGGAAGAAAAACCCCTTCCGTGGGAGGATTGGGTGTTCTAATTGGTTTCGGTTCGGTGCCGCAGAGAAGAAAAACAAAAAAGAACGAAGGAACACAGGGCGGAATCCAAACCAATCCAAGCCAAGACGTACTCGAGCATTTGTTTTATGTTTTCACTCGTTTGATTACTGCGATCGATGGAACCGATGGATATAAATGAGCGCTCAGCTCATGGTTTTGCTGCGTGTGTTTTACACCACAACTGTGTCGGCAGGTTGTGGTGAATAGTGGTACGCCTAAATGTCTGCAATTCGCCACACACGCACCGCATGGTGAAGCTTTTTTTGTAAGCTTCTGCTTCGTACCCGATTCGATCTTGTGGCACGCTGGTGACGAACCTTCGAATCGTTTTCCATCCTTCCTTTTCCTTTAACTTCTCGTTCTTGTGTCTGTGCCGTTTTGCTCACCCACGTGGGTGTGTGCCGGGGGACCAAACCCAAACCTTCCAATGATCTTTTACCCCTTTTGGGGTGCTGATGTGAGTGCACCTCGAGCAATGCGCATGCGAAACTCGATATTGCATGCAAACACACATACACAACACTCTATCTCTCTGTGATCTGTTACTGCTACTATAACTTACTTACTTACTTACTTACCAATGTTACTATTTGCTGATGTTTTTTAAATCTTCTTTTTGCTGCACAATGCAGGGCACCGTCCTTATAGAGTCGGGCGCTTTCCCAACCAACCNGCGACTCACACTCACACTCCCTCTCGCGGAAGAAAAACCCCTTCCGTGGGAGGATTGGGTGTTCTAATTGGTTTCGGTTCGGTGCCGCAGAGAAGAAAAACAAAAAAGAACGAAGGAACACAGGGCGGAATCCAAACCAATCCAAGCCAAGACGTATTCGAGCATTTGTTTTATGTTTTCACTCGTTTGATTACTGCGATCGATGGAACCGATGGATATAAATGAGCGCTCAGCTCATGGTTTTGCTGCGTGTGTTTGCACCACAACTGTGTCGGCAGGTTGTGGTGAATAGTGGTACGCCTAAATGTCTGCAATTCGCCACACACGCACCGCATGGTGAGGCTTTTTTTGTAAGCTTCTGCTTCGTACCCGATTCGATCTTGTGGCACGCTGGTGACGAACCTTCGAATCGTTTTCCATCCTTCCTTTTCCTTTAACTTCTCGTTCTTGTGTCTGTGCCGTTTTGCTCACCCACGTGGGTGTGTGCCGGGGGACCAAACCCAAACCTTCCAATGATCTTTTACCCCTTTTGGGGTGCTGATGTGAGTGCACCTCGAGCAATGCGCATGCGAAACTCGATATTGCATGCAAACACACATACACAACACTCTATCTCTCTGTGATCTGTTACTGCTACTATAACTTACTTACTTACTTACTTACCAATGTTACTATTTGCTGATGTTTTTTAAATCTTCTTTTTGCTGCACAATGCAGGGCACCGTCCTTATAGAGTCGGGCGCTTTCCCAACCAACCGTTGGCAGTGAAATGCACGAAAATCGTGTTACTTCTTTGCTCCCACCGCAACGATCATTGCGGTCGGGATGTAAGGAGTGCAGAGCCAAAAAAAAAAATGAACAACAAGCGAAGCAATCATTTACATCCATGTGAAACCAAGTTGCAAGTATCGAAAATGTAAATAATGAATAAAAACCAATCAATGTTTTTTTTTATATAAAAATATTTGAATTATTACTTACCCATGTGAAAGAAAAGCATGTGTTGACTTATGCAGTTTTGTGATCTATAATCTAAAAATCATCTCTAACTCATTTCATATTTATGTATTAAGAATGAATTCTTCATTCAAAAAGTGTTCTAATATTCTACAAGTTCTATAAAATAGGGATTCAAGTAGACTCCGAGATACAGTGCAGAATCGAATCGCAGAGATTCGAGTTCTTTGAATTTCCGAGAATTCGAAATCGTTTATGAAGTCGGTTCCAATTCCTTGAAAACCTATTTATTAGGACCAATTTAAGTTAGTGAATGGCTTTTCATGTCTCTATGCAATACTTCTCGGAGTTCGACGTAAAGTTGTCACGTCGAATTCAACTACTAAGTGATGGAAAAATGCCTCAAAAGCCTCTATTGTTGATTCGAGATCAATTTCGGATAAATAACGATTTCGGAATGTAGTTGAAACTCTGGATCAAATCCAATTCCTGGATTAAAACCCTACCCACGGATCAGCTCTAGGTCTTCGGCTGAGCAATTATGAGCTTTTAAAGAACAATTTAATGAGAATAACGGCAGACTTGAAATAAAGTATGTCTGGGAGTGCTGTTGATACTTCCAAGAAGTTCGATGAATTGGAATATGTTCGTAATGAATGAAATACTATGGAGTAGTGCGAAAAGCTGAAAAATGATCCAGAGATTGAGTTCGCCAACTCCTCAACTCCTTATTTTCCTAGTAATTGAAAATTGTGACATAACTCTCAACTTTCACAGAATCTCGCGATAATGGTAATGATGTCACTTATAAGTACCCTTTGATATTAAAGTCTCAAAATACATCCTTGTAAATATATTATTTACAAGTGCTATCGTTTGATTTTCAATAGCTTCCAGAACGGTACCATAACTACATTTTTACATCGAGAGAAAGTTAAACCACAGTAGTAACGGTAGCTCCCTTAAACACCCCCAAAACAAAAAACTAAGCGAAAGTGTCGTCTGGGGAGGTATGACGTCGCCCAGTAGTTTTGGTTTTATCTGTTTTCTCACCTCTGCTATGCTACCTAGGTTAAGTTCAAAAGCTGGTACCACACCTTATCTCACGGTCGAGAATTGGCTATGAATCATTTGCTGAGATGAAAGTTATCTGAGACACCGTAAACGTTTGTCGCCATTTGTCCTAAATTTGTGTGTACAAAAATGCCATTCCTAACCATTCAGGAAGTAGGAACGTTTAATTACTCCTCACAATAATGCTAGCATTGTTTGACATTTACATCCCAACGGCAGGATCATAAATAAGTACGTGCTCATTTCTTCCCAGCAATGAGTCATCTCAGAGTAGCCGCAAGCCTCCCGTCGTACGCGCGTTGGCACAATTTTGTCTTATTAATTTCGCACTAAATCTCTTCAACCGCTTAGCGGTCTCATCACTTACCATTGTTCTACCCAAAATGTGTGCTGGAAGAAAAGGCACACGCAACGTTTACATTTGTCATACTGTCGCTTAAAACGGTACCGCGGCGCGAAAGGTAAAGCATACCGGTTCCAGCTTCCGACACCGGCACGATGCAGTTGCACAGTTGCAATGCCCCGCTGCACGCTGATGACCGAACTTTACACCCACCGGTATCGGTTGCACGATCGAACTTTGGTTGACAAATGTTTGTTTCGAAAGACCAAAAAAAAAGCATCCAAGCGCCAGTCTCGTGGGAAAGAGCTTTCTTATTCTTGGCCATGGATGATACTACTTTTAAATGACATAATCTCAAGTGTGGTGAGCGCAATTGTTTAAAATTACGTTTCATGTTACGCCTTCAAAAGCTCTTTAAAACAAAAAAACGGAATTTAACGATCACATTGATCTCGATGACCTTATAAATATAAAATTCTTGTCATCAGTCGTAAAAAATAAATAAAAAACCGCTTTTAATCATCTTGAGGACATTATCGTGCTACTTTTTGGGGAAAAGTTCTCACACTACCCGGCGTTTTTTTTTATTTGCGCACATTTTATAACACGTTCGCAAGAAAGTGTTGCAATTTGTCAAGTGTCAAGATTTGTGCGCACGGTATGTGATCTGCAAAGAATGCTTTCTTTTGATTTCCACACCGCACCACAACACTAAGTAAAAAAAAGAAGCCGATAGAAGAAGAAAGAGCAAAAGAGCAGAGCATGATTCCGCAGTGCTCGCTTTCGCTTGTTTTGAATGGACGCCACCTCTAAACTCGTCCATTTACAATGGCTTTTAGGGGCGTAGGGGCATCGGAAATGAGCAAACCGGTGGTGCGTTGAAGGGTGTGGATGCGTGTAGGTGTGTATGTGTGTGTAAGTATGTGCGGAAAGTTGTTTGGATGGTTGACGAACTGCCAAAATTTTTATAAATACACACAACAAACGTTGGACGCAGATCAGTCTGAACGATCATGCGATAGGAAGTAGAAGCTTCCGCTAACTAAACAGTGGTAAAATTGTGCAGAACTGGGACGGCAAAAAAAAAACCCCGTATGAGAACAAATTAGATGGTGTGAGCAATTGTGTAAATTACGATCTGTTACTGTAGATGCTGTAAAAAGGGTCGAATAAGTGTTGCGAAGCCGAGTGGACATAATTGTATTTGAACACATCAACGCATCAGTACGATTGGTGGCATGATGAGCGCGAATAATCGGGTGAGTTATGATAAAGTCACTTTCATATCAGTAAAATAGTATCAAAAAAGTTATAAATAAATTGTTGCGTCCTACAAGTGATACATAAATGCCAAATTATACTATGCAATTAGTTTCATAAAGAGTTTTAAATTTTTGGAAACGTGAATGGTACAGTGCGGTAAATACACAGTGGTACTGATTATAAACGCCCGAAGTTTCTTTCTAAACGATCTTATTTTTGATACATAAAGCTTGGGATAAACACATCAATTTATCTACTTATTTATTTTTTTAAAATTCATATCAGAGTAACACTGCAAACATGTTTCCTGTTTTGAATACAACAATTTTTCTGAATTTTAAAACGTTCTTTAATATAGGTAATTTACTCAATTAGTATTACGATTAGGACTTTAATAACAAATACAAATTTCAAGTCGAATTATTACAATTCAGTTTTAAAACTGTTGATGAAATTTGTCCAAGTTTTAAGTATCTATTACGACCACATCGGGAAGATATAACGAACGTAGATTTGAAACAAATTGTGAAATATTTCATGAAACATTTCTATAACGATCTTAACGATCTGATAACGATGAGCTTTACGATTATTCCATTAATATTTGTTTTTGTTATGTTAGAACGGCCAGGCCGTACTAGAATATTCCACTAATATGCTACATTCACAAGTTTTAACGCTGTTTCGATAAGTTTTCCGACCAGCATGACCTATCGTAAAAAAAATAATTGTTTGAAAAGCATGTAAAAAGTAATTTAAAATGTGTTTGAACCTTTTTTATTGTACAAAAGTAAAAAATTAATTAAAAATCGATTAGTATGACAATTCTATTGTTAGAAATATGGCTAGGCCGTTTTAGCGAAAAAAAAACAATGCTATTGCGTTAGCATTGGAAGAAAAATTTCCAATTACAGTCGTTGTAAACGGTATTTAATGAAATTCGTTAGAAAAAAACTGTCCGATCCAATCTTATGAACTTTGAAATAAGATTTCGGGTACAGAATGAGCAATTTGGTAAAAACAGATTTTTTTTTAAATAACACATTTCCCGCCCAATGTGTATCCAATAAAGCACAATGTAAAGTAGCTAGGTTATCAGCATAATGTGAAACACTTAATCAACAAACAATAAAATTTATCTGGAAGGATGAATTTATGCAAACTACCTTTAGATAACAAAATCGTTCGTCACCTGAAGAAGCAATATAATACATCATAAAAGTTTTACTTCTTCGATAAGATAAATCGAACCACGGTGGATGGTGACGATAGAACACTGCTAACATTATAATGGCATTTATCTTCTTAACCGGATGGAATCGTTTAAATTTTGCTTTAAATCTCTTCTGTAACGATGCGCACAGCTCTAAGTCGATTATAATTGCGGATTAGAACATCTTAATGAGCGTGGCAAATTGCAATATGGTCGGTTTTATTCCCCAAGCTGACGAAAGATGATGGTGTTGTTACATCCACATCCAGTTCTAAATCATTTATTCTTTCCCTCTGAAGGGGTGCGAAATTTGGGGGATGCTTGTCTAGCAAAACCATTAGCTGCCATAGACGGTGGCAGAAGTTGTTGCGTGCCCATTTTTGGACCATGGCCTATATTTAGTTGCCTAGAACAGGTTTGGTTGGGTACTGCAAGCACCAGAACACTGGTCAACCTGGGGTTCGTAATGAACACACAGGCCCCTTGTGCGCCTGAGATGAAGACTGCCGCGAATGAGCACGCCTTCATTCACGCTTCCTTTCTTCATTTGCGCAGTTCGTTCACCTTTTGCCAGCTGTCTGTCAGTGTGGCGACCAAACGATACATACGAAATTTAATTAAGAATTGAACGATCAACCTACCCCATCCACGACGTGGTGGTACAGCACGGATGCATCCACGGGTGCAATTGCAACCCGCTGTGAAAGTGTTCCCGTGAATGAAGGTGTGGACGAAATTCTAACAGTTACCTGTGAACGTCCTGACCCGCCTGCATTGCATTGGCTTTCGAATGGTACGTTGCGTAGCCTGTTCTTCACACAACGCCTAAAGCAGATGCCGCGCAGCAAGATTTGGGTGTGAGAACAAAAAAAGAATCCTTCCTCCTGCTCTCCCCGCTAAACGACACTGCCCCGGGTCAATGTGTGTAGTGGGTGGATCGAGTAGAATCGAAATTGGATTCGGCGAAACGCCAGAGCGGCAGCCTACACGCGACCGCGATCACTTGAGCAGCAGATGAGATGTTTGTAAATTGACTCTCAAGTGTGTGTGTGTGTCTTATTTGGAGTGTTTTTTTTTATGCGTTACTGCTCATTTTATATATCTCGGCCGGCTGTTGAGTGCACTCAGCATCAGATCATCGTCACCGAGGTAGATCAAGCGATACTTTAATTGGAATATGATGCCGGTGTCATCAATTGAGGAAGAAAAACGATCTCGTAAAATGTCCTGAATGAATGTAGATAGTTGCTCAATTAATCAAGTTGCTGCCTGATGTGAACCTGCGCCTGTCGCAACTATGGGAAGGAAGACTCATTTGATTGTGCCCTAATGGCACCAAAAACAACACTGTTCGGTCTTTTTGTTGGCAATTGTATGGTTATAGGATGAGAAAATATTTATTAAGTCCGACGATTATACATTATCTCATGGTGTGAATAGCGTGCGGTCCATCGAACTTTATTGTTATGCTGTAATATTTCATTTGAATTAATGGTAATTGTTGAAAATTCACTAAATTTTAGTTAGCGAATGCAATAATAGCAGCATGGGTCTGTTCCCAACAAAAATGGCAAATTTTATTCCGTTTATGAGGCAAATTATAACATTTTGCCCATTGTTCACGTGATTTGATTTATTAAATGTTGCATAAAAAAGATTAAAGTACACAAGAGTATTCATTGCACCAAGTTTCCAGTTACAAACGTGGTCTCCAAAACTCATATAAATATAAAGACTTTTGTAAATGAAATATGAATGCACAATGTTTAAGATATAGACAAATAGCGATAAATCAACTAACATTGTGAAATATTCGTTTCGTAGATGCTTCTAATAGAATTTTATTCTTTTAACTGAAGCAAAAAAATATGTCACATGCGGGAAGAATTTTAAAGCAATGGTTTTCTTTTTCTTATTAAATACTAGTGGGACATTTTTTACAAACATAAATCCCGGCCTTTTAAGGTTCACGAAATTCAATATGAAAATTTAAAAAAGAGAAAAATATATAATTGTCACATGTTTGTAAAGGTTTACCGTGAGCAAAATCAGTTTAATAAATTGCTTAATGAATTGATTCTAATGAATGTATGTTAAGGCAGCTATAGCTCGTTAGATAGAATAATTTTGTAACATTTAAAATTTACAAAGCGTTTGAATTACATGTTTTGAAGGTTTACTCTCCACCTGTCTACCAACATGTTCATAGTGTACTACCACCTTAAGCGAAAGAATTCAACGAGTTTTAATGAAACGTTTACTTTCGTGTCTTCCTTCCAGGCGCTACTGTTACTAGCGCTGTGCGCCTGCGCTTATGCAATTGATGATGCACCGCCTAAACAACGACAGCGGACAGCAAAGTTGATACGCAACTATCCCGACTACGCACCAATCACACAGCGTGTACAGTCGCTGGAAAATCCGATGTACAACTTTATTGATCCGTATGGTAAGAGCATATTACAACCGGAATGTATGTTGAAGTATGGACCCATATAAACTACCGATTATTACACTTTTCGTTCAGGTCCTGGAACATATGCATTTGGGTATGAAGTCGAGGATCCAAAGAGTGGTAACGTACAGTTTCGTGATGAGGAAAAGTTAAGCAATGGAACGGTGCGTGGTTCGTATGGTTATATGCAACCGGATGGATCGGTAATCATCACCAGCTTTGTGGCAGATGAAGGTGGCTATAGGGCAAAAACGGAGATAAAGCGTGCCAACGGACAAACGGTAGCGTCTTTCCCGGCACCAGTTCCTTCCGTGACTGGCTCACAGGATCGCTACTTTCCTGCGTACGATCAACAAGCAAGCACCATTAATCCAGCAGTTGCAGCCGCCCTACAGCAACAGCAGCATATCAACCTGAATCCCACGTACAATCCCATCCTAGATCCGGGCGTTATTGATCCTCAGTATGCAGCAGCAATACTGGGACACATCCGTGATCAACAGTACAGTCCCGGGCAAGGTTTAGTACAATTTCCGTACGGCATTCCGAATGCACCGTTCGCACCTCCACACCATCAGCTGCAACAGTATCATCCACAGCACGCACAGCATGTACCACCTCTATACGATGCACCGCCGAATGCGTTCTCCAACTTTATCGGCCAGCTACCGGCCAATCTGAACCCGTACAATCTGTACCAAAATCTGCAGTCCTCTTTTCCGCAGGTTCTACCACAGCAGAACCCACTCGATCAGATAGCCAATAGCGTTCAGGGGAACTTCCAACAGCAAGGTCCGGGTTCGGGATTCGGTAACTTCTTCAACGGTGCGCAGAACACTTTCCAGCAGTTGGTGCCACAGGGATTCGGTAACTGGATCGGGCAGAACCGTGTACCGATTGCCATCCCTGGTCACCAGCAATTTCTACCCAGTGGGTATGGGTTTCAGCAACAGGTCCAGCACCAGCAGATCCTATCGTCGAATAGACCAACGAATGTGTTGGGGGATATGCCAGTTACCGGACCCGGTACCATGGGTTCGATGATGATGAACGGCCAGTACGTACCGACTACGAGACGCCGCAAGCTAACCGGTACGACAAAGAAGCGCAACAAGCTTAAAACGCGTGACGGTATGGATTGGTTTGATGATTTTCTCGAGAACCGAAAGCGCCAGGTAGTGTACGGTGTTGGGACCGCAACAACACCGGAAACGGTCACAGAAATGACACTGAAAGATGTTCCAGACAGCGAGTGATTGGCAAACGATCCGACTGATTCAGTATTAATTTATTTATTGACTAACTAATTTATTTTCATT
Organism: Anopheles rivulorum; assembly: GCA_018908115.1. Taxonomy (NCBI): domain Eukaryota; kingdom Metazoa; phylum Arthropoda; class Insecta; order Diptera; family Culicidae; genus Anopheles; species Anopheles rivulorum. The sequence continues at coordinate 30,732,942 of CM032178.1, read as the reverse complement.
TCGAGTAAGAAACGCAAAGGCTTAACGCTTCCGGCGCCTAAAGGTATGCAAAGTATTGCTTTTATGGATTTATTATGATGCTTTGCCGTGTGTCACAAGGAAGAAAGCCCTCAAAATGTCACAAAATGGTAAAACATTATTACTAATGTAGTAAATACTGCACTTAAATTGAGATCACCAACAAACATCCTAGTGTTGTATGTAGGAAGAGATATTTAGCTTAAAAAAATAATAACTTACCACAGGAGGAAACAAACAAACAAACCATCAGAACATAAATTCCAAGCGGACACCAGTAAAACTCACAACAAGTTGAAAGATAGTCAATGCGTGAAAAACACTTAGTAATTTTATCAACATGAATAAACATTTATTTTACTAGAGTTTGTTGTTCGGTTTTTTTTCCTTGTGTTGTGTTGTATGTTTTCTACTTTCTTTGCTTGTTTTGACATGCCTTGTTTCTTGTTTCTACTGGGTTGTGAAGTTTAAAATTGACGTTTGTTTGTTAATCTTTATAATAGTGTTGTTTTCTGCAATACTTTTGGAATTTAATGTACCACGCTGTATGTCAGTGCGAATTTTGGCCGGGCAATTCGTTTAGCTTATTGATAAATTATGTGTGTTTTGTGTTGCTTCAAAAAGTTCTTACTGCTTTGAATAGGTTGCATCCGGCTCGGTCCAATGCTAGGTACATAGAGGGTAAGTTATGACGGGTGCGCGAATTAGTCTACGGAAGATGAACATTATAAAGGGTATCAACTGATCTGTTTTGCTAAATTTGTCTACCAACAAGGAGATGTAATTGTTTGTAATAAATTTGTCATATATTCTGTTGCAGATCTTTTTTTTCATGCTGTTGTTGTTGTTGTTGTTGTTGGTATAAAAAGCATTTCCACTAATACCCAACAAACAGATACGCCGCTACTTAGATATATATATATATATGAACCATTCGCCTAACGTTTGTAGTGGTACGTTTTTTTGCTTCTGTTAGATTAGTGCACTAGGGGTTGAAGAGTTGCTTCATCAATCTTGTTTTTCTTTGTCTAAAAATCAGTCAAATTTTAATACCGCATTTTTGTTTACACGTATCGTTGCATCCTTTTAGCTACGAGGAAAAAAAAAACAACAACCAAAACCCATTGATACACGTGCTGCTCATTCGGTTAGCCTAAAATCACTACACCACCGACATGCAATGCAATTGTTCTACTAGAGGAGTTTTATTAATCTTTTGTTGTATGTTGTTTAAATTTGTTATGCTTTTGTGTTATCCAGCACAGTTCTCAATACTGCTTTGATCTGTGGAAAGTGTGCCGAGCTTTGGCCAGTTTGATAAATTTGAAAGTTACTACCATCATCACCCGATCAACCAGCCACTGAAGAAACCGACTAAATTCACACCTAATAAAAGTCTTTCGCTGCGAACGCTTGCTAAAGCCGCATGGAACGATGATTGTTTGTTTGGTGGCACAAGGAATAGAACGGCTACGGTGCATTGATTTGTCTTTTGTTCAAATGTATACAACGAATCGCTCGCACAGTGTTGCGGAGCACCATTTTGTTACAAGAAATCGATTAAACTGTTCATGGGCATTATCTTCCCTGTTTCGTTTTTCTTTCTATTTTTTGTTTTAATATCGATCCTTTCTGTACACAAACCGGAAACATTTCCAGCTTCAACATTTCCGATCAACTGTTTAAAACTTGTAAAAGATGATTAATGTTATCGCATTAGGTAGCAGTTAAAGTACATCGTGTTGTTGGATGCTGTTTGTTTTTGCGTTTGTTTTTTGGTTTCGATTCATTAGGAAATCCCATCGACGATCGGTCTGTGATTTTCACGACTTCCTCTCCTACTGCACGGTTGCGCTTGGATGCTGCCAACCATATAAGGTACAATAAATAGTGCTCGAAATTCGAAAAAAAAACAACAGTTACTAAAGCTATTAAAATCATAACCTTCTCGGGCGAATGTTTGGGGAAAATTATTGATGGGATAGGAGGAAGGGGGGGAGGGGGAAGTAGGAGGAAGAACAGGAACGGCAGAGGTAATTGGGAAGAATGTTATGTTAAATATATCTACGCTTACTGTTCACCGATATCTGTTTGTAGCTTTGCTTTGCTAAAATACGTAAACTACAATTTCTATCCTTCCTCTCCCTATGTACAACCAACTAATTGTAGTGCTTTACCGTTAAGATGCTACTGCGTTCGGTTGTGATTTGCAAATAAATAACTTAACGACAAGAGACGGATTGGTTTATAAATAAAACAAAACAAAAATAATGCTCGGTAATGTGGGCCTTGCTACTGCGTTTGTTATGAATTTACAGTTAAATATGTACCTTTGATAAGTATATCTTTACACCTTGTCTAAACTTCTTCGCCTTTCCTTCTCTCTTTCTTCTAATTTTCTTTGTCTTCTAATGTTAATATTTCTCTGTCTAACCGTATCTTTCTTCAGCGTTCCTTATCGTTCACGAATTGAACAAACAGTACGCCGTTGCCGTTAAGAAGCATTCTTTCGACAGTTCTGGCTAGAATCATCAGCATTGGAGTTCCGATCCTTTTGGTGGGGTTTTGTTTATCTGTGGAAGGTAAAGAAAAAGGAATTTGTTTATTTCGTGCTTTATACGTTGTTTTAAAATGTTATATTTCTCACCTTCCAAAAGCGCATGAGCCGCTGTGTTGGATGTCGATGTAAAATCCTGTCGTGCAGGAATCTTTTTGCATGTGGCACCAGGAGTGATATGTACGATTGTTGGTACCGCAGAGCTTGATGTGATCGTTGAATGCATAGTTTTTGGCATCCCGGTACGTTTTTCCGTAGCCCTAGAAGAATGGTTGAAGGAACACACAATATTAAACACAATAATAAAGTAAGATGAGTGAGTGATTTTTAAGAAAAATGAAACATTAAATGCTTTGCTTTGAATGTAGCATTTTAGTATGCTTCCATAGGCATCTTAATGAGGCGACCCGGTGGTGTATTTGGCAACGGCGCTAGGTCCCAACACGGCCAAACCCGGTTCAAATCCCATCCGGACCGTTCCCCCTGTAGTGAGCATTGACTATGCAACTACGTGGTATCTGATAGTCTAGTAAGCCATTTGATGGCCGGTATGACCTGGTAGGTCGTTAAGCCAAAAAGAGAGAGAGAGAGAGAGAGAGACATCTTAAATTCAATTAATGTAGTACATGGAATGCTTGAGGGTATGCATGAACCAAAATTACTTATTAAGCCCGTCACGCATTCTAGTATATATAGAGTATATTTTACTCTACAAAAACTCTGCGATGGACGAAGCAGAGACTGTGTAGAAGAATCATAATACTAAATTACACATCTGATAAACTGACTTTCATCATCGATTGAGTCACAGTCTCGTTGCACAAGAAGATCTAAAGGAATTTAATGACAATCGCTACTGAGATGTACAATGATGTCTCAGGAACTTGAAACGTCAGACTTCGATTGATCATGTTATTAGAATAACATTGAATAACTCCTTGCGTAAACTGCTTGCAAGATACTTTGAAATGGAGCGAAAGCGTTGGTGTATTCACCAATAATTTGGGGATTAAGTGGAGAAACACACTCATTATTGCCTAGGAATTGATTGTATATTGAAAAGTAATTTCAATATCCGGGTATTCTGCGCAGGACTGACACTTCCGCACCAATTTGACCAGTTCTTATCTTAATCATTTACTTTTATTTTATGTTAACTTCTCTTTCTTTTAATTCTTCATTTTTCGCCACTTGCGAGCGATGTACAGGCATCTAAATAGATGCACAAAACAACTAAGCAGCGTTAGAATGCATAATTAAAGAATGTTTTGATAAATCATAAAAAAAATTTAAATGGATTTAAATAAAATCAAAACATAAAAATCTGCACTATAAATCTATTCACCTTACTGCAACATTTTCCCATTGTAAAGAAGTCAAAAATCTTCGTTCCCGAAATACATAAATCTCGATCGCCAGAAACCCGAAAACCAAAAAAAAGTCCACTCCACGAAACACTTTCCAATATTTCCATCAATGTCGCCGTCTATCAGCGTGCAGCCCAGCGACGGATCGTGATGCATCTGCGATGCAATCAATCGCCAACCGGCGCAGCAGGTGTCTACATTCGGGTTTGCGCATATTTTGGCCCATAAAATACACAGCATTGTCTGTCTGGGTGTGTGTGTGTGTGTGTGTGTGTGTGTGAATATTTGCGAGTGTTTTTCTTTTATTGCCCGCCTGTCCATGCAACCGTATCGGCGGGTTTGGTTGCAATAAATGACATGCTACGCAGGGAAGGGGAAGCATGGACGGGGAAAGAAGAGGGGCGGGTTGGAAGCGGAATGAAGCAAAAAAAAAGCGGAGAAGATAAAAAAAATCTGCGCAACATTTCTGCGGGAAGACATTCCTTTTTTTTTCTTTCTTGGGACCTTTTCAGCGTACCGCGCGATGTTGACGTGTGGACGAATGGAAAGGAAATACACTTCGATTGTGTGATGGAAACGAAACCATCAGACAGACCCGTACGTTTCGGTTTTTGCTATGCTGGCATGCAAATATGTACGCATTGGTTTAGGTTCATAGGAGAGAAACGCAGGAGAAGAAAAAAACAAGTTACCCAGAAGAAGCCATGAATTATGATCACGCCCAATTGCATTGACAAGGATCTTAGCCTAACGCTTTGTAGCGCCTCTTCGATTGTGCGCACTTTACATGTTCACCTTTCGGCTGAACCACCAGCCCTGGAGGGGGCAGGGGGGTGGGGAGGGGTTGGGGGTGGGGGAGAGGGTAGTCCAGAGAGTGAAACGAAGACGAAGAAAGACGCTTTTGCACAGCGAAACGCCAAATTCGATTGAAAGCATAATGGACGCTCATTGAAAAGCAATCGACAAATCGATTCGAGCGTGCACGAGAGTGCCACGTTCTGTGGGAATAATGGTTCCGTTTCGGCAGCGATCGATACGATCGACCGGCCGCATCACGCGGGTACGAATGCATTAGGCAATCGAGCCACGATTCCCCGGACTGCCGGGCACTACTGGCAGGGGGATTAACATGTGACCGGGTACGCTTGGCAATGGTTGGGCCAAGCTGCAGCTGAAATTTGCATTTTTGTTTACAATCGACTTAGGAGTTCGGATTGGGAGGAAGGGTGGTGTGGAGAAGGGAAGGGAGGTAAGTAACGAGAGGGAAGAGACAGAATGGTTGTATTTCGCTTATAATCCAACCCGAGCGAGTGGGGCTGGGGAGGTGGGGGGGGGGGGGGGGGGTTTAGCCCCCCCCCCCCCCCTTTTTATCGCCGGCACGATACAAGACGCGGAACTGTGGCTCGCATCGAACCGTTCGGTGCAGACAGAATGCATCAATCACGGCCACATTTCATCGACAGAACAGAGTGCTGCGCCGAAGAAGCACGCAAAACGCAGAAAGGACAGGCAACAAAAAATAAATAAAAGTAAAACAAAAAAAAAAACGCGAAAGCAGAAAGGAAAATAAAAACAAAACCGTGAAAACAGTGAGGCGACACTTACCTGCTGGCGTTTCGTCCGGGGACATTTGTAGCTGCAGCTGACACACCGCGGTTTATGCGTTTTCAGATCCGTTAGACAGTGCTGCCGATCCTTGCACTTGATCGTCTCGCAAGTGGCGGCTTCTGTTGCGTTGCGGTTCGGTTGTGGTTTGTTGAACAGCGAGAAAGAGAGAGAGAGAGAGAAAGAGAGAAAGAAAGAGCGAAAAAGCAACAAAAGAGACATTTTAGTATTACGCTTTATTTGTGTGTGTGTGTATGTGTTGTTTTTCTTATTTTTTTCTTTCCGTTCATGCAGTTTCCGTCAGTGGAAACATTGCATCAAAAGATCCACACCAAAAATGGTCCGGGAGGAGGGGGGGGGGGGGGTTGAATGGGGCGAAAAGGGAAGAGATCCCAATTAAAAGGCAATTTGGTTGGTGGTTGAAAGTTTATGGCGCATCCTGCGATTGGAGGATACCCCGCATTACACCTCTCCCCACCCCCCATCTTCCGGCTCTCCACCAACCCCCCCCTCCCCCCTCCACTCCTCGTTCAAAGCCATTCCGTACATTCCGGTAGGCCCGTTCGGGTTTTGCAGGCCGACGGGACGGAACGGGCAAATTTTACGGCACGATCATTTAATTTATGCTCGGGCTGTAGATTGTAGACATAATTTCCAGACCCGGGCCCTTTTTTGACCATCCGGCTAACCGGTGCGTACCTAGGTGAGGATGAGAAAGGTGTGGAGGGGGGGGGGAAGAGGAGGGGGAGAGTGCATTTGGGGGTAGGGGGGATGGCTTTTGAAGGGTACAGAAGATAAAGGTGCAACCGAGTGGCCAAATGCGACCGGTGCTGGTAGGGTTGGCTGTGTTGCGTTTCGTTGTGCGCATATCCGCCCGTCTTAGATCTGCACCGATTCGATCTGGCGGGGCCAGAACCGGGCCGTTGCGACGCACCGTTCAGTCCGGAGCGCAACAAAGCTACTTGCTATTTTGCCATTGCTGTCAATATTTTTACGACCGAATTTTATTTTTACCTTAGACGTAGTGTGGTCATTAAAATGGGGTTTTAATGGCGTTTTATGTGTGCATTTTTATATATATTTATATTTTCGTTTTTTTTCTTCCCCCTTTTGGTTTGTGTGCGATTTGTTTTTTTTTTCTCTTCACCTTCTTCACTGCCACACAAAGTGGTACAGCCGTCCATTTTCACCACTTTGCACACCAGTGCCAGTGCAGGATTTTGACAAAATTATATTTTATAACACATTTTATCGCCCGTTAGACCTGTAGGCTGTATTTTATCCCGAAAGATTAATATGGCACAGCTGGCACAGATGCGATCGCTAACAAAACAAAACAAAAAAAGCCGCAGAAAAGGATGACGATAGAATGCAATTTAAATACCTAATCGTGGTCGCGCGTTAGCGGTTTGCGCTTAATTTATGGTTCAGAAATTAAAACCACATTTTGAATGAGGAAAATGAGAATACTTAAACTGCTTCATGAGGTTACAACAAGCATTATGGTTGACAAAAATGGTTAATAACATCTCATTTCCTTTTGTAATAAAAAAAAGCTAATTATATTACTAAATATCTTGTGAAGCTGTTATTTAATCCAATACACACGAACCATTTAACGGGCACGAACAATGAATTAAATTTAATCGGACTGTCCAACATGTGTCCCAATTCCAGAAGCTCTGGTGCTTTGTTACAACTCAGTTTAATCCTGCAGATAAATTTTGTGTTGAAAAATTCAATACAAATCATTTAAAAAATAATAAACCAAATTATAAACAATTTGAATACCATTTTCTAACGAGCAATTGTTCATGGGCTTGAATTTGCTAAAAATTGGGTTTATTATATCAGATAAATTTCTTTACATGTGTGGAAGTGTATGTGTGATATGCCATGCAATTAAGTATACCTTAGTAGTTTATTGATGTCTCGAAATTAGGTTAACAGTTCGAAAATTCGAAATCGAAAATTTGAAATCGAAAATTAAGAAATAAAGACTAAATTTAGATAACGTTTAGAATTATTATTAAATGACACAAATAGGATTACATTCGTACCTCGATCTTTAAATTCAACTTGCTATAAGCATTTGTAGGGCCAATTATAACCGTTCTGTTAGGTTATACCATCATGAAGGTCAATTAACACCTATCACAGGACGTAGAATTAAAAGATTTTCAATTACATTACTGCAAGTTCCATCCATAACGTACAATAAAAATATAAAAAAACGTCATTCTTTCCAACAATGAAGAAAATAGCACAGCAAACGAAACGAGTATATGTATCCTCAGACAAAAACATATCGTAAGGTTCATACTCGCAATTTGCATTTTCTTGTGAACAGTTTACGCCACAGAACAGAACATAAATTTTATGTTTTCTATTTCAAGTCGTCGCATATGTTTCATCACAACTTTATTTTTATACCATAGAAGTTATTCTAGATCAAGTCTTGGTCTCGTAAAATGGTAGACTTTATTCTATACATAATGTTCATTTAGATGCAATAGCTTTCAATAACATTTGACACATTATGCAATATTGAGTTTTGCAACATAGCGTATAGCGAATGTATTTTACTTCATACCGTTCATACATTTACGGAAATATCAAAGCAAATTACGTCATACATTACTCTCCAAGACAAAATGCGATAGTAAAGATATTTTTAAGTACGCCACACCAGAAACATAAAATAAACATCCACCTAAGATCGATCAATGTAAATAAAATTGCGGTAAAAACATTCTTGGCACCGTTTTTTTTTTGAAGCATCCAGACGGCTGTCTGGCACGGAGGAAAGCTTGGCAAACGGTTTTTGTTTTGCGTACCGTTTGTCACAGCTCGCTTTGTCATTGCCAAAAGTTAAATCGAAACATATTTACAACACGTCCGTTGTACCCAAGAGGAAACCTCTCCCGTTGCGGTTTTGTGTGCAATGGCGAAAAGGGGAATTTGACCATTGCTGCGGCTGAGCCGCCTGCAACAATGTTGCCAGTGCATTTTGACAAGCGAATTATGTGCATGATTTCGCAATCCGCCCGCTGACGAGCGTAGCGTCAAATTGAGCTCATAAATATCTGAAGAAGCAGAGGTCCATGCCGGACGGGTGTCCCTCTCCTTCTCGCCGGTCGGAGTCGGTTTGGTTGCGCGAACCGTCCCACGGTTATGTGGCCCCGCGACGGGACAGATGTCCGTCGAAAGGATAATAACTTGTGCGCAATGAGCTTAAGCGTTCTGCTTGTTCCGCTTGTTGCATGTGCTGCACGCGAACATACAATGTTGCGCTCACGGTGCTGGAGTTGTAGAAAATGTTCGTACTTTTATGCAGCAAATAAATATGTCATTGCTTATCCTTATCTTGTGTGTTTATTCATCGTGGATTGCGCAATAAAAAAGCAAAAACGAAGCACGGTACAGCGCTGCATCCGTGGAAACTTAAGCGCTGAATGCATTTATTTACTGTTCAACTGTACATTCTATGTTTCGCAGCTTCCAGCAATGGGATGCGGCAGTTGAGAAATAAAAACCATCCCCTATCGTTCTGTGTAGAATCGTCCTATCGTTCGGGGATAAGAACAACAACTGTCGAAAACCACAAAAACAAACGCCATACCCAAACAAAGCTTGAGGGAAAATAAAATTATTCCCATAACATGTTTTTTTCTTCTCTACTCTTACAGTCTACCCAACGATGACCACTTGACACAGGGAATGCTACGTTCTTTTGATCGTTAAACGCTTCGAATGACAAGGCTTGTGATACTACTCCGACCAGCTAAAGGTAACAAAAAAATCTTACCATTCCCGCTGGGACAGGCTTATGATTTTACGCTATTTTTTATGCTTCCGGCTTTATGTCGCTTAGCCGAGCAATGAAGGTTTGCTGCTTTTTCTTAGCAATTTTCACCCTGCAGAAAAAAAACAACAACATCCAGATTACGGTGCAATGAGGGGCACGAGTGAAACAATCCGTTGGCCATGGAATGTTGCCTCGTTGCCTTAGTGTAAGTGATTTTGGTTTTGTTTTTGCTGCAATTCTCGTCCGGCAAACAACGTTCCAGCGTTGCGACCGGAACGATTTTGTAATTTGCACCGATCGATTTCAGCGGCAGCTATTGATGGGTTCTATGGCATCCGAACACATGGAGGACATTTTTTCTCATATTGTTCGCTTATGATGGAAAATCTGTTGCATTTTATCGCATCAAAGTTGATTGGAAGGGTTTTTTTTTATTGGAAGGGAAGGGTTGATTGGAAGGGAAGACAACGACCTTCCTGTGCCGGTAAAAGAAATGATTGTAAAAAACGCCACTCTGGAAGTAATTTTTCAATACGCAATCAGTTACAGTTTGATGCGTAAGCATTTTACTATGCACTGTGCATCGCTTTGTTTTGTAGTAGAAGAGTTAAGAATAAAATTAAATAATTTCCAAGAAGCAAATATACCATTTTTAAAACAATACACGTGGAAGGTGCAGCAGAAATTATCAATCGCGCTCGAAACCAAACGTTGATGTCTCTTTAAAACTACATTTATTTTGTCTTTATTTATGTATTATTTTGCTATCCTCATTGACACTGACGGACGTGTGAATGTGTGTACCGTGTAGCAAACCAATCAGATAACATTGGAAGCCGCTCGTGTGTGTGAGTGTGTGGAAAGTGTCAAGCGACACCTGAACAAACTGTCCGTGAGCGTGAACAGTAAAACCGTTGACACTGGCGATCTCAACGGTGACAGGCGACGAACCCGCGCGCACGCAAACGCTGTGCCGTGTCGCTGTGTCGATGCAACCGTCAATAAAGCTGTCTCGTGTCAAGTGCATTGCGTGAACCGCTACCTGTCACCAAATTGCATGATACGCAACAGATCAATCAAGCTGCACGTAGCTGCAACCGAATGCAAAAAAAAATAAAAAAAAGCCCAACAAGCGAACGTGCAAAATACTTCTTTGTTCACACGGGTGTACATGAATTATTATATTTTCCATAAAAGTAATTAAAATCTTCATCGTTTTTTTTCAAAACTCTCTGTTTGTTATCAATTAAATTTACAGCAAAAAAAAAAAAAAGAATAAAAAAAATCATGTAAAATCGCCATGGAAACGTAATTGATTCTCCGTGGCAGCTAATTACCAAGTGCCAGCTGATTAGTTGTTATCACATCAAAAATGCATTCCATCAAGACATTTGATACACTATATTGACGAGACATGGCTACACTGGTAGCGGTAGCAAATACTGCCCCATGTTTTCTGCAAAGTGCAAACTTAATTAGCATAATTATGTTAACGATCATTCGCGCCCGGGTACCGGGCAGGTAGCCGGAATACACACTAGCCTTGTTTTTCAATTTTGTTTTGGAAGCGATCCAATAGAAGGCGTTTACAGGCTCCCCCACCGTTGCTTGTTCTTCTGATGTGTGAACAAGAGGCAAACAAAAAATGAGCAAAAAAAAAAGGCAAAAGAGCAGAGAAAAAACACACTCACACACCCAACTAATTATCACTCCTTTTATTTGCCACACCATCGACACCGTTGCGCAGCGGCGGCATTGCGTCCTGGCCAGGCCGCTTGGGCAAAACTGGGCGAAATGATAATCAGTGTCAAGCGTTGGCGATTGGATGGCCCGCCGAGATATGGCGTACAGCGCTTACGTCTAAGTTATGCTAAGCTATTCCACCAGCTGTCACTGTTGATGTTCGTCAGCCGCAAGGGTGCACGGTGCAGTTATCAGCAACTGAAAGTGACACTAATTTTCCCGCGCAGGTAAGCGGAAAAAAATGTCACGGTAGCAGCGCCTAGCAGTGTCGTGCTGTGTTTGGTGCATGATCGCTGGGTGAGTGGTTATGGTGTTTGTTGAATTGAGATATATAGATTTTTTTTTCTAACGAGTGATTTAATGATGATAGTTAATGATTTGTTATTACAAGTTCATTAACACACATTATTGTCATTTTAGTAGTTTTTATGAAGCTTTTACATCACGATTTGCAGCGTGGTAATAGGTGCAATGTACGTAATGACACGAACTTGTTTTAACAATTAAGCATGGAACTAGGGAAAATGTTTGTTAGTTTAATCTATAAATGTAATAAGCCAATTTTAGATTGAATGATGATAGTACTTTCGGTTTATATACCAAGTATTTTGATTGCTTATGATTGCGTTATAAATCATTGCAGAATAATGAATTTTTGCTTAATGAATTTCGAAGTTTTTACTGTAGTACATGAATGTTAAAGTATGAGTTCCGATAAAACTTGTTCAACCCCAAAAATAAAAGAGTGTAGTATAAGCAGAAGAAGCAAATAACAATGTATTGTTAGAAAATATAGTCTAATTTAGTTTTTACCCATGACATCAGCATCATTATTTTAGTATATTATTTTAATTTATGTCGGATTTTAAAATTATTTGCACTTGTTATCCCAAAAGCCTACCAGAAAGCTCTTGTACCGAGATGGGAGTTCACCCATCCGGGTACACCAACAACTCTATCGCACTGACCATCGGCAGTTACAGATGAATTGAATGTTTCGTGTTGGAAACGAACTAATTTCCGCCACGGCTCGATCTGCACATCCGGTGCATCTGACCCGGTTTGCTGATGCTGCCGAGAGCTTTCGTCGTGGCGCATCGCCATTCGCCCCGGAGCAGCAGGATGAAGCGTGAATAATTACCCAGCTGTAAATCAATTTGGCAAGGTGTCTAGCAGGGATGGAAGGCACAAGTGCAACTTGACGGCGCTTCAGGTGAGTGAACTGAGAGTGAAATCAATTATGCAAATCTGCACATGCCTCCGTTGTACACACTGGCTGAGTTAATGTGGCACAAATATATCTTCAATTTATTGAAGTTTTTATTGCGTTAGATAACAAATGTAGTCTCAAGGTTTTATCCAACGTTTTTTTTTAATTGAGAATTGAGAATAAAAGGCATCTGGTTGATTTAAAAACAATCCATCAACCCTACTGGAAGAATATAAGACAATAAACAAATACGTCAGAAATTGCTACTCAAAGTCCTGGATGACTGGACTTCCATTGAACAAAATGTGTAGTAACTGAGCAATTTGACCTATTCTCGTCTATTATTCCCGATTTCTACAAAGACGACCGGATAGCTATAACTTTACGGTTTATGTACCGGAAAAGCCCAAACCCCAACTTTACAACAATCGCAACCGAAGCCGGAATCCTTGATTGCCCTTTTCCCGTAACGGACGCACGGATTGCAAACCCAACACGAGATGCATTGACTGTGGCCATGGTTTTGTCTCGGAGCGAGCCGACGCGACGGACACATTTCGCATGCGGATGCTGCCGGCCAAAGGGATGATGCATTATTCAGGAGGTTTCGGTCTTGAATTCGAATTGCAAAACCCGAACCCTGGAGGGGCCCCTCCAGATGATTTAATGGCCGGGTAACTAAACTCGGAACACTGGGCAGGAACGTGTATAGAGAGTCACGCACACACCCAGCACATCGGAGGACAATGTCGTCGTCCACGGTTGTTGACGGCAGCTGGAGAGAGTTTGGAAAACTGGGCGAGGAAAATCGGGTTGGTGATCAAATGTACGTCGAAACAATGGCAAACCAATTGCATTTGATTTATTGTCTGAACTTTCGATCGGTGCGTTGAGGTTATGCAATTGATGAAAAACGTTTGCATTCACCATTTTCAAGACAACAACACAGGAAGGCGAACGTTTTTCATACGACAAAGAAGCTTCGGCATGAATGGCAGAGTGTACTAGAGTGCTCCAGTACAATGGGTTTACCAGCAATAGTAAAGAAACGGAAGACGGTGGTCTTTGTCTATTGTCTTCAATAAGTAATAATAAATGTCAGATGGGGGAGATATATCATATCCATTATGTAATCATAATTTTGATAAAAAGACTAATGAATGAATAATAAAACCGGAAAGAAGCAATAAATAAGAGAATTGCACAGTTTTCCAACGTTCTAGTACTTTTTGCTTCCCAGTAATTCTCTCCCTACTACTAACAAATCAAAAGCTTTTCTGCCACAGCTGGATCAGTTTGATCGTATCGGCATGGGAAACAAAGCGCTTTTTTATTGTGATACTAAATTAACATAAAAATGCTATCGATCATCAAACGGGTATCGTGATCTCTAGAACCGCCTATGTCGACGCAATGAATGGCGTCACAAGTGGAAATAAAAAAAAAACAACCTTTGCTTCTCCTGACGTACAGAAGAAACGAGGAGCAAAAAAAAAGGAACAAAGAACTAGCTGGGAAAGCAACAAGGCGTATGCGTCAACGATCTCCATCGATCGAGCGATCGGGATTGGCGCATCTTTATGATAATGAGTCGATTTGCAATAAAAATAATGATAATAATGATAAGTTGGTTCAGCCTCCGGTTGCATGGCGGCGGATCGAATGATGCTGCACGCTTCCATGGCCTTCCTTATTAAACGGGCAAGGTGACGGGGCCGATCGGTAGAACGCTGTTCTCAACCAATGTTTGGTCTCTGGAATGAGGGCTTTTGATGAGGTGTAAATTATAGCCCGGTATCTAATAGCACCTAACTGTCGCCCGTACAATCATGGGCGATGGGTTAGCACTGCCGGAACCTAGCACAACCAGAACCTTCCATCGGTTGCTGCGATCGCGGGTTAGCTAGCGATCGGAACGATGCGACATGACTGAAATATCAAGCTGGAAACCTTTAACCAAGCACAAACGGCACGCAAATCCGCCTACCGTGAGCGTGAAGAAAAACATTAGCAAATGATTGATCGCAAGATGAACCTTCCCCAAAGGGACAACAGCGCTGAATGTCGATGCAGAAGGAAGAGACAGCGATCGGTGGGCAGAAGAGACGGAACATGCAAACCAAGTACACAAACGGACCGGAGAATCCTGCCCGTACGCGACACATCACGGTCATGGTTTTAATTCCACCGAACCCCGACTGGCTGCATAATCCAATCCGCAACAGGTTACGATCGTGGTGCATCTCGCCACAGATGCAATTTGTTGCACCCAAGCTTCAGCCCGTCCTGCCGTAAGGGATACAGGGCTAATTGTGGATTTATGAGCCCGACCATTATTATTACGGCCTCCAGCCCGCGGCCGGTGCAATTTGTTTCCTAATAAGTGCAATTAATTCACACACATTTAGTGCACAGATGAAGAAGGAAACAAAAAAACGAGAGAACAAATCGTCACGCAAATCGTAGCAAGCCATCGGCGGGATCATCCTGCAGCACCGTAGCGTCCGCTAGATTAGGAACGCTTGCTGGCAATCATCAACTGCACCACACGTGCAGTGGAAGGTGTTGAAACACAGGCCGCCACCAGCCCTGGCAAAGCTGATTACAGCGGTAAACAACAACAGCAACAACAGCGAAATCGTAATTTGTATCGGAAAGCTCATTTTCATTGCAAAGGCGCAAGATGTGTTGCACACCGTGTGCGGAGTGCAATATAGTTGCATCTGGATCTGTGCACGGGTGCATAGAAGATGTTGACCTGATGAAGAAATGTTGCGCTCTCGATATGCGGATACGATTGCAATTACTGTTATTATCGTTGGCGCATTTCGCTGATGATGGTGACCGTAGGGCAGAAATAGATCCGGATGCGGATGGGAGATGGCGGTTTTGGGGGTTATGGGAACGAGAGGTTAGCACGAAACGGAACTTTAATGCTTTGCCTTACAGCGTACTGTAGTGCGCGGCACAGAACAAGTCTCGTTGCAAGCGTGCTTAATACGGCGTGATAGAAATTTGCGTTCACTGTTTTCGTGCGAACCTTCCTGTTTTTTTTTTTCGTGGCGTTGGTGAAGGGTGGACATCTAAGATAATGACGTTCGGCCATCGTAACGATACCGAGCTTACGTTGATGTGCCAGAAATGGTAGGTTATCTGACTTGTTTTACAATGTATGCTAAAGGTGGCAATTAAAACACATTTCTCCTAAAGGGCAAACAATTTTCGTATCAATCATTTTAAATATCAAACACCAATTGCTACATTGTTTCAACGTAGAGCAATTATTCAATTTGTGTTTAATTTACAAAGTTGAAAGAGCAAATAGGTACAATATTGAAAGGCATTCCGCTGGTTAAGTTGAACATCGAAACAGTTAATAGATGAATACAAGGGTTTCGGGTATAAATATGCAATAATAAAACTGTCAGATAATTGCAAAAACGGATCTGAACTTCAATTCTTAAGCTTATTTGATCTCCAAGGTTTGCAAAGAAACATAGCAGTGTTCATTCCTCGAAACTTCAAAACCCAATATATGATGCACTACTGAATTCGTTTTGAGTTAAAGTAATCCAAACTTAATATATATTCCATTCAATAAAGCTTCCGGGATCTTTGACCAGGTAATTTTTTTGTGCACAAATCTTCACAATTCATAATGTTGCAAATATTTGAGGCATGACAGGTATAGCCAGGTTGAGACAGAAACGAATAGTATCAATTTTAGATATCTTAATTAAGCTGTTGAAATGATTCTTCTTTAACATATTACACTTTAATTTGAAAAATAATGCATCAAATGTTACAAATGCTCACTCCAATTCGCAATCCTCAGTTTTGATTATTAGCGAATAGTTTAATAATTATTTCCCATTCAACAGTGTCAATGTATATTTTCGCGTGTATTGTCAATGCATAATGAGTTTATGTTATTCTTGTTTGAGATAGAAACTTAAAAATTTTAAAGATATTTTTATGTTTGGGGATGTTATGAAGACTATGAACAAACAGCGAACTTAAGAATTTACGAATAATAAGCATTACTATTTCACCACTTGCACCGCTTTATCTCACTATTGATGGTCATGTCACGTAAAGGGAAAGGATAATTAATTATTTTAAGATATATATTAAACTGTAAGAAATATATCAGTAAGAAGTTTTCTAAAGATGCACTCTCCAAAGTTGGTTCTGGATTATAACTAGTATTTCAATGCAATCATTCTGCTGCTCATCATCACAGTACATTTTGTTACACTTTGATTTGCTACATTTGCAGTGATTTTGTACCATCTGTTCCGGCCGCATCGTTGCATTGCGAATGGGTTGTGCATTTCCTCAACAGACAATGTCGTCGCGATTGATTGCCGTTCCCGCGCGGTGTGCATTGTTGATGCCGTTGATGCAGCAGAAAAAAAAAACAATTACGGTGCCGATGCCATTCAAAGCACGCGCGTCAAGACGTCTAGTCACCAAAAGTGGCCCCGAAGGGAAGTTTTAAAGTTGAATGTTGGTTGCTGCCGCATGAAGCTTTGCAGCTTTGATCGCTGATCGCAACCGGAGGTTGTGTCGGTATGTTAAAGGGCGTCGAAAGGGAGGGGAAAAGCGGGTGACGTGAAGCGACCACACTTAACTTATCGTAACCGTGCTATCTTAATCGGCTGCATCTTAACGCGGCAAGCCAGCCGACCAGGCAACAAATCGAGCCAGAACCGGCACAACGAAAATTATGCCTCGTTTCGTACACTGCAGTGCAATTTCGTTGCAAATTTGTATTACTTTTTATTGCATCCCGGCCGCCGCCGGCGAGTGGGTGTAGTTGACCTCGGCCGGTGTACATACCGGGGATGGTGGACACTCGGTATTGTAATCGCTCACGTTTTCGTCCGGTGGGTTATGCGGGTTTTGTTTTTATTTGGAAGGATAATTGAATTCGGATGCTGTCCATGATGCCCGAGATGGACAGTGAGCTGAGGTATGGGGAGAAAAGAGTATTCGCAAATGCCTTCCAGCAGCACCATGGCTGTCTGTCTCTCGTTATACTGCCTGCTGCCTACTCCCTCGGAAATAAGAAATGCAATGCAGCCAGGAAGGATAAGATTGCTTCCAACTGCTTCATACGAAGGTCCACTCGGTTCAGGCATCTCTTTCGCGAACATCAGTGCAGCGTCTTTCTTTTCTTGTCCGGTCATTCTCTCTCTCTCTCTCTCTCTCTCTCTCTCTCTCTCTCTCTCTCTCTTGCCTTGCTACTCTTCATAAAACATCGTCCGGAAACGGTGAATCTGACCATCTTTACGGTACCATGCCGGCGAAGAAAAAAAAAAAGGCGAAAGAAAAACCACATAAAAGCGCAAGGTTGTGGAGGTTACAGCCACAACGCGAAGGTCACCCGAAGATGCACTTTGCTGCACGTCTTGTGCGTCCAGAGTGCAGCGCGCACGGAGCAAAAACCGAAACACACCCGGCGCACACGAGGGATCCCGGTTTGCAATTAAAACCCCACAGCAGAACGATCCATCATTGTTTTTCCTACCAAACCGTCCTGCCGCCAGCGCCCGGTACCGTGTGCTCCGTTTTGTTGGCACCGACCCTACGGTACGTGCGCTTTTGGGAAAGCGTTTGTGGCTGCCAGGCAACCCCAATGCAACTCGCCAGAATGCACTTTTACCACAAGTCAAACAGAAATGCAAGTGAGCGAGAGAGAGAGAGAGAGAGAGAGACTACAGGCTCACAATGCGTTGAAGGAAGAAGGAGTTAAACAACAACAAAAAACAGACATGCAAACCGTCTAGACTTCTTAATGATTTCGTTGTTGTTATATAATTTTTGTTATTACACAAAACTCCCGGCTATCGAAAACAATTTGTTCATACCCCAAAGTTGCATCGCATGACCGCACGGGAACTTTTCCATTGCGCTTCGCTCCTGTGGCGTGCCCGGCTACCGGTGAGCTTTGCCCGTTTTGCCGGGCTCGTGTGCAGCACGTGGGAAGTGCGCTGCAGTTGCATTCAACCCGGTGCAGTGGAATTTGAGCTGGCAAAACCCCGCGCCCCATCCGGCAGCGTGCTCTCTCCCTCTCCCCTCCCCCTCCCCCCCCCTCCATTGTGGTGCGCAAAACGGAAGAATCTTGCACGTTCATGGATGAGCGCAACGACACGGCGATGCACTTTTCGGTTGCATGGGTGCAACGGCGCGGCGAGAAGGGAGACATAGCTTTTGATGTAACAATTAAATGTGTAGCTTTTATCATTCGGCGCCGTCTGCGTGCTTGCCATAAGCGATTAAGCGTCGGATTGAAACCCATCTAGGGGCCCTCTAGGTAGGGCTTAGCAAAGGAGCGAGTGTCTTAGAGCGCTTGTAATTGGAAACATCTTGTGCGCAAATCATGAATAAATTCACATCATGTGCCGTACTAATGAAAATGGACATACATTGGCTGCGTCTCTTCATATGGGTATGCAATGAGGGTCGTATTAAATTAAACAAGTTTCTTATCGGAAAGCGCACTGCTTCCATCTGTAATTTGCTAAGCGGAAGGATTGGTGGCTTCCATTTGAGTTACATTAATGAATGATAAATACATTACACGAAATAATAGTTTGGAATGCATGATTTATCTTTCAATACATCTTCTTGTCTACTCGTAATCGATATTTAAAGATTTTTTTTTCCACAAGAAGAAATACTGCACAGTTGGTATTTTAAATTGTTTCGAAAGAAAGTTTAAATAAACTTTAAAATTTGGTTTTTAAAACATATTTCATGCTTATTTAATAACACATATAATAACATATAATATCTAATACATATAAGAAGTATTTAAAAAGACAAAAAGATGAAGAAGAAGAAGAAGAAGAAGAAGAAGAACAAGAAAAGGAGAAGATATTTAAGCAATATTTAAACATTCAAAATTCTAGAATAATACCCAAAATTGTAAACAATACTTATAAAGAAGGGATAATAAAAGTACAAATTAAAGAAAAAAACGAACCGAACAAACAATTACATTCATTTGGCTAAAGGCATAATTTTGCATAAAAAATGGAGTGCAAAAGATGTGTTACAGTTTGCCAACCCCCTTTGCTAATAGCATCCCGATCCGAACCCGACTGCAACCCATATTAGACCCAACACTCCACCATCAGTCTCGGACCGGTCGATGGAGCCGTAGCCCGATGCACGTGGTCGCCACCGTCTGCCAGGCGGTCGAGCACACCGATCGACCCAATTCTGTCCGTCTAAGTTTACGTCAATTGCCGGTTTTTAGCCGGGGCAGTATCACGAACGCTCGCAGCGCTACTCGATACCAGTGATCAAAGTTTGATTGCATTTTGAAACGCAATCGGTTCTAATTGATAGCTGAGAAAACCCCCGTTGGCGAAAAACCGGGGCGTGCACACTACATAGCATGCACGGTGGCGGTGCAGCTTTTTTTCGTTTGGTTTGTTTGTTGCTGCCCATCGGAAAGTGCATTGCCGATCGGAAGTAAGAAGCAATGGAACTGACGGGAAGAAGATCAAATTTCAGATAGCACACCCGTTGGGCGATGGGGGTGGTGGCCCAGAATGAATAGGAGCGAACACTAGAGATTGGAGTATTGCCTTCCCTTCCCTGGACGATGTTCTTTGCCGGACAGGCCCATTCATAACTTGAGGCGTTCTCGTGTGCAGCACACGGTACGATATGTAATATTGCGCTCGAGCAAAACACGGCACACATGGCAGCTGTTCCGTGCACGAACCGGCACATACGCGAAAAGGGGTGTTTTTTTTTGTTCATTATCGTGGAAGGTTAAGCAAAACACAGTGAGTTGGTACAAAATACTCTTTCCTGTTGTTGGGTGTCGGAGGTCGATGAGATCGAAAATGTTTTTCAAAATAAAAAAAAGACTTTAAAACTTACTATTTTACTACAAGCATTGTGGAGGAAAGCTCCCGAATGTAATTAACACCATTTACAAAGCGCAGCAGAATCATCGTTTGCGATACAATCAAACTTCAATTGGATTGTTGCGTCTGCGAGTGGTGTTGTAGTTTATTTTCTGTTGGTTTACACCTCATTGTTGCTTTGCCATTCTATTTCTCTTTCGGCACTAGGTAAGCTTAGAATATAGACTGAAATTTATTGAGGAAATGGCCCAATTTTCTGCTGTAGGTGCTAGCATTATTTGGTAAGGCAACCGAACATTTTAGACCGATCGTTGCCATCAATTGGAGCAGAACCGGATACAGAAGTTATTTGCCGAATGTGGGATAACAGCAAGCAAACGAAAAGTTAATCACCGTAATACACCGGAAATTTAGTTTTCCCATTTGCTTTGGTGGTATAGTTTCAGTGGGATTTTCCACTTTTCCACGAAAATAAAAGTTGTTCTAGGTCATGGTCTTTTTTTGTTTAGAAAAAATTGAAATCAAATACCTCTCAATCAACTATACCTTTCTATTATCCCTTATGATATTTAAAGAAAAAATGTTATATTGTAGTAAGACTAATTAAATTTAACAGTAACAATTTAAAACAAACATCATAACAAATCTGTTACTGTACGATCGATTTTAATGATCATTCATTTTGTCAACCATTGGCCAAAGATGGACGACAAATGACAAAAATTGAATCATGCCTTGCATTGTAACATCACACAAGCAGCAAAATGTTAACATTTCGTTGCCACACTGCATATGCTACCGTTCCATAATAACCTCCTTTAAACCCCCCCCCCCCCCAACCAGTAGCAGTTAACAACCCAATTACACAACTTTCGGCTCCACACACACACACACACACACACACACACACACACACACACACACACACACACACAAAAATGCGTAGCATTAATAGTCCTTGCGCTTTACTACGGTCGGCCGAATCCACTTGCACAGACTGTCCGAGTTGACAGCGAGTTTTGCTTATTTATTTTATTTTATTTACATCTTTTCACCGTAAGTGCGTTCGACGGCGGTACACTTATTAATGCGTTGCACTTGTGCGTGCGTGCGGCAAATATCCGAGGGTGCATCCGAGGGCGTAAGTGACTCACCGATAAAAGTGCACCCCAAGCACACACACACACACACACGCACACAAGGAGATAAATGGAATCGGACAAGCGGGTCAACCCAAGTCGTGGCGTTGCGTGCGTTTTTCATCATCTTCGTCCTTACCGGTGCCGCCCGCCTGATACGCCGACACGATGCACGCGATGTATACACACACACACACACATGCACACACACGCTCACATCGGCATCGGGTCGTTGAAGTAATTTAAAATCTTGTTTTGACACTTTGCGCTTTGCGTGTGCTGCCCATTAAAGAAGAAGTGTTTGCCTTTAAGCCGGTTGCTTCCCAGGCGCCTTCGGGGCAGTTATGTGTGGTTTTTCTTTCGCTTTTTATTATTATATCTCGCACTGCTCTCTTCTTTCTTTGCCGTACAGCAGAAAC
>CM032178.1:30652489-30708709 GCA_018908115.1 Anopheles rivulorum | reverse complement strand
GTGGTTGTGCAATCGATGTGGTGCTAATATGTGTAAATGCCAATTCCAATACAAGTTGATTTTCAGATGTATAAAAGTAGGGAAGAAGAGAATTTGGAATAAAGAGATGGAAATCTACTCGTCTTGCCAACGGGTTGAAAATGATTTTGAAAGGAAAAAAATACGACAATGCATTCGTAAAACCGAAGAAAGCTAATGTACTTTCGCCTCACAAACAAGTTTACCGTACGCCGCATTAATAAAGGGCTACTAATTCACCCACGACTAGAGAAAACAAACCCGGCACCGGTATCCGGGATGATTGTTTGCGATCGTTAAACCGATCCACCGGGGTGTGCAATTACATCCCATCCCACCCTCAGCTGAACAGCAGCCAAGTCAGTGATCAGAAGCAGCATCGTAAATACTTCAACTTCTGATACAGCGCAGACCGTTGATTAACCGTGCACCGTGTAGTAAGAACAATAATCTTCACTCGGAATTCCGCACATGATGATCACCATTTCCAGCAGCATTTAAGCACCGAACTGTGGACACACCGTTTGCTACGCTTCAAGCAGTCAATGGTCAATTTCCTTCTCGTCGACAAACAAACCGAAAACCCAAGAGCAGACGATCGTGTGCGGTGCGGATTGGAATCTTCAAAGCGTCGGATGCAGTCGCAGCAAAACGCACTGTACCAGCGGGATCGCATCGTTAATCGTGGCGTCCGCGCCGAGGTAATCGCCAGTCACGCAGCGCAGGATGAGGGTGAAAATAAATCAGAGTAAAATTTACGACCGCCAGCGTTGCGGCCGCCGTGACGATGCGAACGACGACCGTCTTCCGTTAGCAAAGTCCGCAAACCGAAATGGCGGAAAGGAAGATGGTGGGCCTGGTGGACTTTTGGACCTGGTGTGTGATGGAGCAGCACGGTTTGAGCTAGTGGTTCGAGTGTTGCGCGAAGTGCTGAAGCATTCTGTCATCAAAGTGAGCGTACCGGTCGGTGTGCGGGTGAAGGAAAACGGGAGCAGATTGTTTGATGTTTGGTTTGGCTCGGCACATATTGCCGCTGACAGCTTGCTCAGTGCGATGGATAAGCCGAACAGTGCGTTTGGCAAATGGACGTTGCCAGGAAGCCACGTCCCGGTTGCCACACTCGATCATGCGAGGGAGGTGCTCTAATTAGCTTCGGTAGTATCGCTTTGCAACGGTTTACGGCGTATTCCAACTGTATGTTAGCTTGGTATACACAAAATTAGGATCCATTTTACGCTGGGGATTCAACAAGGTGATCTCAAATCCAAGTTGAGGTGATTGAATGGCGTAATTCAACGCAACGTGAGAAGCGCATTGGAAGTGCTTATGCATGTTGTGTGGAGGTTTTGCAGGATAAAATCGTGTCTGTTTAGCATTTTCTCAATTGAAAAGTTTGCAAAATTTATTTTGCATTTACTTGAGCAGAATCCAGAAATGAGTACAACAACTTTGTCGCTTGGGCTCAAAAATCTCTGCATTGGGGAATTTATGTAAATAGTTGCTTTTAATATATTTTGAAAATAAAAACTCAGCTGAGTCCAAATTTCTATCGGGGATATTCCCGATTAATATTTGAACAAAAGCTGTTAATTTAGCTTAAATGGTTTCAAGAACGGTTTACTTACTTTGGCAATGTCCTTTGTAGGCGACCAGCAAGGAAGTAATCTCCTGCCGACATGCTCGCTTTTTCAACTGACATTCAGTTTTGTACGTTCTGCCGTCTGTGCCACAGACAGGATTGTAGAAATTAGCCTGATGCTGGAATAGATATAAAATTTTTCCGAATTTAGTAGTTTAATACATAAGAGAAAAACAAATAAAATGTAAACAAATAGCAAACTCAAAACTATTATTCAAACTTAATATACGTAGCATAGAGGTGCTTGTTATCAATTCTAGTAAAAACAACTTAGATAAACACGTTTAAAACTCGATCTCACAACCATTAAACCAGTTGTAAGAATTATGAAGCTTCATACCAAAAATCATGTAAAGAACCATGTACACGAGCTTACCATAATTTCATTGCCCCAGAAATCTTCGATCGGCAGACCCTGGTGCTTTCCTTTTCTCCGCTGCTGCTGCTGCTGCTGCTGGTGGTGGTAGTTGTTTTCGATAAAGAAAATATCGTCCAAATAGTTTGGCTCACGGCGCGGTACCCGCACGGCCGTGCCGTTCTGCTTGCGACCGACCCGCGGAACGCGCAGCAACTTTGGCTTCCCGAACGCGACGAACGGTGCCACGGTGGTGGGCTTTCGGTGGGTTTGTTCGTGCAGCGTCTGATTGCCACGCACCGGTGCATCCTTCCGCTGGTGGCGCCGTGTCGTGGTGGGTGGAATAAAGGTCGATACAGCACTGCGCCCCCGGCCCTTGGCCGCCGTACCCTTGCTGCCGGTGGGTTTTAAATTTAAAGCTAGTCCGCTCTGCTGCAGTACGATCCGCTCGCCACCGGTCCAATCGCGCCCGGATGGGGCGCAGCCGGGCGGTACGGGCCCGTAACCGACCGCGGTACAGTTGCGGGACTGATGGGTGGGACGTTTGGACGTGCTGGTGCCACTACTTCTACTATGCTTACTGCTATTACTACTACTGCCACCCCGACTACTACTCACTAATGTCACAGATTCCAATAAATTATGCTTCTTATCCTTAGCGTTATCCTTCGCGCTGGGCTTAGCGCTCGCTCTTTGGCTACCACCGGGTGATCGGTTTTCACTTAGGCTAGACTTTTTTACACTCCTGCCGCCGCGACTGTCGACCGTCTCCGGGCCCGTGTACCGTAGCTGGCGCGGCCTCGGCTGCCGTCCGGTGTCGGCGAAATACTGTCGGTGGTTTCGCTGGCTTTCGCTCAGGTTGATCACCTTTATGTTTTGCTGGTGAAAGCGGGGTTGCTGCTGCTGCTGCTCGTGCTGCTGCTGCTGCTGCTTCTGCTGGTGCAGCTGATGCAGCCGATTGTTGCGTCTGGACGACTGTGGGCGACGCTTGTTGCTGCCACCGCTGCACGTCGGTGCACAGATGCATTTAGGACGATTGCGACGCATCACACAACGTTTATTCGGGCCACACTTTGCCCGATCGCAGGTATCTGTTGGTAAAAGATAAATAGTTATATAAACAAACTGCCCACAAAATGAAGTAATAAAATCTCAAAATAAAATTAAGTAAACGAAAGATTAAAAAAAACAGCAATTACACGTTAAAACTATTTCAGTCGTGGGTTCTATAACTCTTGCTAGAAATTTATCGTGATTTAAATTTAATTATTAAAACCCCGTTTTGTTTAACTAAATGTTTCATTAATATTTCGTTGTATCAAATTTAGTATATATAATTAATGGAAAATAATTTCCCAAACATTAAAAACAAATAACAGCCCTTAATGCCGCAGTGTTAAGCCGAAAACGAAAACCATCCATGCTTTGCATTGAACTTTGCGGTCTTAGTAAAGTAAAACTAGGTTGAGTTCTTACAATGAATAAAGTAGATCGATGTACAGACAAAAAATGCTTTTCTAGACCAAAACTAAACGCGATGTAGATTGGTACTAAGAATTCTTGAAATCTTTTGAACCATCCATTAAATTCATAAGATGTAATAATATATAAATAAGATATTTAGATCTTTTCGGAGTAGATTAATTTCAAAAATAAAAGAAAATAGTACGGAGTAGGACATGATTGAAAACATAAATTTGCTTTTGGAATTAAATTGTTTCGATTCCAAAAAATAATATATTTGTCCCTTTGCTTAATATTTGTCAATTATTATCCTATTATGATTGTATAAAAACATATTACACTTGAGAAAACGTGTTATTACACCATCACAGTTTAATTTACAGTCAATATATCAAAGTTCAATCAATTTCAATTAACAGCTCATCACTAGTTTGAAACACGACGGCGCTCAAATATAAATCGACAGTGGATGAAAGAAAAGCATATTGCACCTACCTAAACATGACGTGCACTCCATCCCATCGTTGAACGCGTTGATGAAGAACAGCCCGACATCGGGAATGTCCCGCTCGCTAAAGCCCTTCCCACCACTGGAGCCGGCCCCGCAGCAACTCTCTCGCGTCACATTACGAGCGAACAGCTGACTGCACTTTCCCGACGACTCGTACCGCCGCAACCAACAGGTACCCGCTGCAACGGAAGAAAGTAAACGAAAAAAAGAAACACACACACAGGAGTGAGATACAAGCTGGAATAGCAACCCTGAAATGCAATCATCAATAACGCCACAGGGCGGCGGTTGGCAAGGCAACACCACAGCCCGCGGTCAAAGATCGGCCGAATAGGATAGGGTGCAACAGGTCGCCGCGTACGTACCCGGGAGCATTTCCCAAGCGCGGATGCACTCGGTTCACACGGTAACACGGGTTTGGACGGTTGATTGCAAATAGTGAAATCATAAATTCAATATAATAGATGCCGCGATCAATTAGTGCCTCCGCACGGTGCGACGGATGGAAGCGAAGCAAAACCCCATACACGGTACCGCCTGCATCGGATCGTGCACTGCCTGGCAACGAGATGAGTCGACACTCGAGACGGGGAGACCACCACCGTTGGCTGGCCCGGCCGGGTGGTGGCTTCGTGTGAACCATTCCGATGGCCGCGGTCAGATGACAGACGGTGTGTCGCATCGACGCACGTGTTGCACCTAAACGATGCAACGTGGCACAGTGTGAGGTTGTGGTCTGTTTGATTGAAACCGGAGATGCACATCTCACGCGCACGGTTCCGCGATACGGCTGCAACGCTAGTTGTCGATTGGCAGAAAGGTGCCGGTTTAACGTGTTTTGGTTTAAATTTCGATCCGCAACTGACACGTATCCGTTTTGATGTGTGGTTTCACGTATTCTAGGTCGAATCCATGCAAAACGTTTCAGTTTCAGTTAATCTTTAAAGCTTTTCGTAACGTACACACGTTGACGTTAAAACTTGCTTGTATTAGTCGATTAAACTGTAACATTCAATTAAAGTAGGTGAGCCGGCTGAGTGTATCGTTGGAGGCCATTGCTGTTAGTACCACGAATACAGTGCGTATCATAAGATATCATTATTGTAGAGATTTTACCGTCTTAAAAGTTCATCTTGTGTAATACTGTTTGATGTTAAATCCGATAAGTGTACCTAGCAAAAAACTAGTAAATTCAAATATCTCAAGGAATTCTAGTGTTTAACAGCAAAACAAACGAAATACTTGAAATATTTAAACTTTTTCTTTAACATTAACCTTTTTTTTCGCCACAGTTGTATTAGCGAAGTTGAGTAGCAACAACTAACATCCTTTTGCTGTGAAACAGAAAACCCTTTCGCTATGAAATTGATGAATATTTTATTACCCGCTTGAGCATTATGTAACTTGTATTTAAGCCCTGATATGAGCGCATTTGCCCATAAGCGAAACATGAAGCAAATAAACTAACAAACAAAACTTTGGTTCATAATACCTTCTAATAACAAGCAGAATATATGTTTTAATTTTATTTTGCATTTTTGAGGATCTTCACGATCCGCTTTAGCAGCAAAACTCGGAAACTGTATGCTTTCTAAGAGTCTATTTCTTAGAAATGATACGAAAATGTTAATTAAAGTCTCATTTTAAAAATAAAATATTCAATTCAATTCAATTTTTAAAAATAATTGCCCATTATTACAATATTAGGCTCTACAGCCTTATTTGTTTCAACCTGTGCATAATTTTTGTTGAAACGTTTCCAAAACACAAAAACCAGGAAAAG
Organism: Anopheles rivulorum; assembly: GCA_018908115.1. Taxonomy (NCBI): domain Eukaryota; kingdom Metazoa; phylum Arthropoda; class Insecta; order Diptera; family Culicidae; genus Anopheles; species Anopheles rivulorum. The sequence continues at coordinate 30,702,939 of CM032178.1, read as the reverse complement.
AGCTATGAAATAAAATGTAGGAATTTTATAACAATAAAATGATTTTTGCTAAGCATAAAGTATGATATCTAGCACAGATTTATCCGGATTAGATATGTTACTATAAAAAAGATTTCAATAGCTTCGTAAAATATAAGTATAGAAAAAAGGATTCAAAATCGACTGCTGCAGGCGTGCAGGCACTGTATCATTGTACCATTCTATGCGCTATTCACCACAGAGTGAAGGACAACAATACACCATTAATAGCCTTCCATTATTAGCTTCGATGGCGAATGAAAAGCGAATGTTGCTCGTAACCTGGCCATCAACTTTCCCATCGGGCGATCGAATGCAGCGGTAATCTGCGCGGGCCTATATTTCCCAGCACATATATTCCATGCACGTGCACCCATTTCCACCGATGGCAATCATTCATTTTCTACACCCATCGTGTTGGGAATGGGAAATGAGATGGTTAAGTTGCAACGACAACAACACAAAAAAAGCATCCATTCACTCAATTGCATTCATCTCTGCGAAGCCATCATTAGGCTGATCATAGCAAGCAGCCGGCCTCCTGTGGAGAAGCATCGATTCTGATCGCGCGCACCAATTATCGTGAGTATAGAGGATTTGAAATGTCTTGTTTGATCAAGCATCCGTCATCTTGTTTTTTTCCATATGTTTTTTTTATTTATATTTTGTGTTGTGAGTGTGGAGCTATTCCACAATAGCTCATTAATCTTGCGACCAGGCAACGGTAGGAGAAAAGTTTGTTCGCGTATCAAGATAAAGGGATCGCCGGTGGTATTTTAATGGTAAGGTTTTTTACCATTTTTTTCGTTACAGCTTGCCCGTCTCAGAAGGAGACGCTTTGGCGTAGTCGTTTGGTGTCGATTTATGAGACGGCAACATTGAATCGTGAACGTTCGTTAGAGGAAAGTCCGTTTGCCTAGGATAGTTAGCGTAAGCCCATCGGAATATTGATCGAAACAACGTGCAGCATCGTTTGTTTTGCGTTGTACATACATTCGATTCATTACAACCTTCCACTGATTGACCTGCGCTTGTTTTTATCGTTATACAGAAAAGCGCTCATCAAACAAGCACTTTTGTTCGATGTTTATAGTGCACAAGTCAGTGGAATGATCGTGCGAACAAAAAGTTGAACCATTTAAATAACTTCTCTGCTTACAAGTTTGCACACATGGTTGGCCGTTGGCTTAACGAGGCAAGGCAGGCATGTCAAGAAAATGGAATGAGAGCATAACCGTTCGACCACCCAGCAGTGCTCATAAGTAGGGGGAAACCCGATCTTTTGCTGTACCACGGCGCCATTTCGAATTCAATTAATACGATCACCCCCGAACGCACCCGAACACCCGATGGTGGTATGAAAGTTCGTGAATCATCGGTATCTCACCAATATCTGCACGTCACAATATTCCATCGCGAGCGCACAACGCCGAGCGTCGCGATGGAGGCGCACGGTCCGTCAAGGTTAATTGTTTGAAAAATGCATTTTTATCCCCGGAACGGTGTCAATTAACGGTAAACTAATGATGACCGGCGCACCATGGCGGTGTTGGCCGGTGTTGCCGGGGCCACCGGGTGCTTTGATGTCTTTGACAGGCTAACCGCAACCGTGGACCGCGCAGTAGAACGCGGTCCCAGCGCATTGAATTACCCAAACGGTACTCACGCGGGTGTTGCAGTAGGAGAGCGGGAGGAGGGGGGGGGGGGGGTTGGGTGAGAAATGAAACAGATTTGGGTTGCGCAAATGGCTCCTCGCACAGCGATGGTGAGCGAACATGGCAGTGACACTTAATTTTTGTGATCAAAGATCTGAAGATGGTGCAAAATATTGTATAAGATAGCGAGCGGGGAAATGAGAAAGGGGTGGGAAGAGTGGAGAAGGGGGACAGGTGGATGAGAATGGAGCAAAGCAGCGAATGGAAAATCATAAACTAGATCGCATTTCAACTTTGTATGCCGCTCAGGGAATGTGGTTCGGTGTGGAACCGAATGGAACCTGGTTTTATAATTTTATGACTGTTTGGAATGCACAACATTGCTTGTTTGCAATGTTCGGCATTCGGTCGGCGCGATTGCGATACCGTATTAATTATTTCATTAAAGTTGTCTCCATTAGTGGAGCGGTCATTTTTGTTTTTTTTTTTTACATCAACAACTACACACAAAAAAAAAGAAACAACCGCCTCATTATTGTTTCATGTACCGCCGGTGCTGATCGATACAGCAATAAATTGAATAGATCTATTTACCCATCGGCGGTTGCGCCGTGTACCGTACGTGATTAGAGTGTTTTATGCTTTATGTTTTCCTTTGTCGGTAAAATTTAAAACATGCTGCACGTATTTGCCGTTTCTTTTTCCAGATTTCAGCACATACACTTTGATTAATGTATTATGTTGCGGTTATGCTTTAGCGCGCGGTACCGTTGCTCAGTTAAGGGACCTTAATCTGTAACATCGATACAATTTATTGATTGCTTAATTTTTGGGGAAGCATTTTTTTTTAAATTTTGTAGCAAAATAAGACGTGATTGATGAAACAAATTCGTTTTTAATTATTTTTAAATTACAGGGATGTTAATGCTGTTAATGAAAAAAACATATGAAAATTAAATTTACCAAGCGTGTTATTTGAGTTCAATATGAAATTGTAAACATTTCACCTTAAATCACATAAAAATATCAGTAATAGACTGCATAGACCCGACATTAATACTAATACCTCTTCAGGTTGCCATAAAAAAGGTTTACAAACTATAAGTAAACATAAGTGTAACAGAAGCTATAATTAAAAACCACAACAGATTTCTATGATACACAATTTCAGGACGAAAGCTTAATATTTTTATAACTAGCTAATAGAAATAATTAATTTGATTTTAATTTCTGAAAAGTGTCCACTCCTACTTCCCTTCATTCGCACTTTTTGGTTTACTTAAGCGTTTAATCTTCAACACGAGCGTGCACACTGGACGTGCGATCGCAATTGGCAGATATTTTCATAGCTAATGTATGCTAATGCATGTAACCTAATGTGACGGCAGCGATGTATATTCAAACATCTACAGTGGTTTTACGCCGTTTAGCTGATATTTTCTTATTTCTTCCATCATCCTCAAGTATCCGGAACCATCCGAAATGGGCAGTGCGTCATCAATCATGCTTAATGGTGTTGCCTATCGTCGCATTCTAGTTATAATAGGCAATCTTGCTCATTGACGTCTTCAAATGGAGAAACCAAACAAAAAACAAAAATCCGTAACCGTAACCACAAGTAAAGTGACAGCAAGAACGAACAAGCGCATTCATTAGCGAGGAGCAACTTTTAGCACACCAAAAAGCTTAAAGCAAATTGATCTTATTGTTGGGAATTAATGTTATAAATATTAATATTATTTCATGAAATGTTTCACGGACGACAATAGAGAGATTGCCCTAGATTAGTTTTTTGACGCATCATCTAGAGCAGTTATGGATTCATTAGGCTTAGGAAAATGAACTTTTAATGTAATGAACAAAAATGGACAAATGAATAGACAGTAGTAAATTGAACTTCAAACGCTTGACACGGCTTTCTCTTTATCGTAAAAATTCTAGATATTTCACAACCAACAACACTTACACGATATTTCGGACACTTATTTTGAAATAAAGGAATTTTAATAACGTAAAACAATGAAACAAATGATTATATAAATATGTTTTAAGCATACTTAAACAACAAATATAACTGAAAAACAGCATGTACTTGAAATAGAATAACACATTTATACACAATACTTAAAGTTAAAGCCACAACGTTCAATTCTATGTTCAATTCTATGTTCAAGTAAAGCTTATTGTGATGAAGCATTATTGTGATGAAAGACATTCTTCATAACTTAAACAAGCGTTTTAATGATTTTTTTTCTGTTGTTGCTAAAAGAAATATGCAAAAACACACTAATGCTTCTTCACAAAGTGGAAGAATTTGGTACGGCATCCAGTTTGCATGGAACTCGGCGGCAACGTAGAAGCCTTACCAAAAACTTTCCGCTGCAGTGGCTTTGTATGCCCATAAGTAACCGTATTAGCGTAAATTTTCTTAAGAAATCCCATTTTTTCACGTTTAAAGAGACTCTGCTACCAACGCGGGATGACCACGCAACGTACTATTTTAATTGGAAGCCGTTGACTGTTTCGTTAAAACTTTGCAGACGTTCAGAGAAACTAAGCAGTTGCTGCTTCTCCTGCTGTGGGTTCTAGCCTCAATATGAAATGACCAGAGTAGCATCGTTGCCACATCACGTGGAATGAACAACGAGCTTAAGCAGACGAGTGTGCTTGTGATGAATGTGTTTTGAAGTGAAATTTTCCTTTTTTTTCTTAGAAATAAGAATTATGATATATTTAGCATTTTTGTGATGCGGTTTCATGGAAAATGTGAATAACATTTATTAAAAAAAGAGCAAATCATCTTTTGAATACACATCGCTAGTAATGGAGACGCCTGGCAATTTTTAACGGAATGAATAATGACAATTGACGCTTATTTTTATCCCGCACGACAAATTTTAACATATTAACTTTCTATAGAAATCCATCTATAATCACCATTCATTAAACGTTTAGTTTGTACGTTTCTTCGAAGTAGTATATCAAGATAAAACCACATCATATTGAATAAAAAAAACACGCATAAACCAATCACCAATTGGCGTCGGGGTTTCATTTCTTTCTGTCCACCCATTGACAACTGCGTTATAATGATTCATTGGAGCCGATCATCCACCCGACGCTTATGGTGCTAGTGCTACGTAAAAATGCATCAATCACTGCCAATTCCAGTCACGTTTCAATACGCAAATGAGTGTGAACCGTTCAGCGCTGGTCAGCGATCGTTGTGTGAACTGTTTCTTTCTTCACTGTTTCATTCATCTTTCGACTGCGATGTGCAGGTGGGCTGAACATGTTGAAAGTTTGAGCGATGAGACGGAAATCAACTGCCCAAAAATGCATACAAACACCGCCAAACGGGGCAATGAATGCGGAATATGGCTCGGCGTTGTACCGATTACTGTGGGCACCATGTTTCTTTGCTGTTTTCTTTAGTCTTTAGAAAGAAAATAAAAACTTTTACGCGCATTATTATGATGCATTTTGTGACCGTCGCTTTCGCCATTTCGCCATGCACCTTGCGCCAACCACGAATGCATTTCATTGGTGATTGAAACTTTTCGTGTGGGCTTCATTTGTACGGCGCCTTTTTTTTCTCTCTTTCCCGTTTTAAAGCTCTTTCCTTCATTCTGTTTGTTTGGTTCCCTTACACAACAAATTCATTAAAATGAAATTTAAATTCATCATCACAACATTTACGTTGGCCGTGCTGCGTCATAAATTAATTGAAAGTAGTCCCATCTTGATCGGTTTGGCGTGGCGTTCTTCCCAGCACAACATCATTGGGGATTGGCTTTACGATGCAAGCTAAGCCGTAAAGTGTGATGTTTATGCTACCTAATCGTTTTAAGCCCAACGTCGATGCCGTTCCAGAGTGCGGACCGTAAAACGCTAAAAAGAAAAGGAACTAAATAACATTAAATGTGTTCGCTGGGTCACATTTTCGGTGCACAACGAAAGATGGCGATGGTTCCTGAGACGAACGGCCGCGGTAGCAGGTTGCATATGAAAATGGCGCGTCGGTCAATTGACCAATCAGAAAAGGCAAACAGGCAAACCGTGTGCTGACCGCGACTTGACTGACAAANGTGCTGATCGATACAGCAATGAATTGAATAGATCTATTTACCCATCGGCGGTTGCGCCGTGTACCGTACGTGATTAGAGTGTTTTATGCTTTATGTTTTCCTTTGTCGGTAAAATTTAAAACATGCTGCACGTATTTGCCGTTTCTTTTTCCAGGTTTGAGCACATACTCTTTGATTAATGTATTATGTTGCCGTTATGCTTTAGCGCGCGGTACCGTTGCTCAGTTAAGGGACCTTAATCTGTAACATCGATACAATTTATTGATTGCTTAATTTTTGGGGAAGCATTTTGTAGCGAAATAAGACGTGATTGATGAAACAAATTCGTTTTTAATTATTTTTAAATTACAGGGATGTTAATGCTGTTAATGAAAAAAACATATGAAAATTAAATTTACCAAGCGTGTTATTTGAGTTCAATATGAAATTGTAAACATTTCACTTTAAATCACATTAAAATAATAGACTGCATAGACCCGACATTAATACTAATACCTCTTCAGGTTGCCATAAAAAAGGTTTACAAACTATAAGTAAACATAAGTGTAACAGAAGCTATAATTAAAAACCACAACAGATTTCTGTGATGCACAATTTCAAGGCAAAAGCTTAATATTTTTATAACTAGCTAATAGAAATAATTACTTTGATTTTAATTTCTGAAAAGTGTCCGCTCCTACTTCCCTTCATTCGCACTTTTTGGTTTATTTAAGCGTTTAATCTTCAACACCAGCGTGCACACTGGACGTGCGATCGCAATTGGCAGATATTTTCATAGCTAATGTATGCTAATGCATGTAACCTAATGTGACGGCAGCGATGTACATTCAAACATCTACAGTGATTTTACGCCGTTTAGCTGATGTTTTCTTATTTCTTCCATCATCCTCAAGTATCCGGAACCATCCGAAGTGTGCAGTGCGTCATCAATCATGCTTAATGGTGTTGCCCATCGTCGCATTCTAGTTATAATAGGCAATCTTGCTCAATGACGTCTTCAAATGGAAAAACCAAACAATAAACAAAAATCCGTAACCGTAACCACAAGCAAAGTGACAGCAAGAACAAACAAGCGCATTCATCAGCGAGGAGCAACTTTTAGCACACCAAAAAGCTTAAAGCAAATTGATCTTATTGTTGGGAATTAATGTTATAAATATTAATATTGTTTCATGAAATATTTCACGGACGACAATACAGAGATTGCCCTAGATTAGTTTTTTGACGCATCATCTAGAGCAGTTATGGATTCATTAGGCTTAGTAAAATGAACTTTTAATGTAATGAACAAAAATGGACAAATGAATAGACAGTAGTAAATTGAACTTCAAACGCTTGACACGGCTTTATCTTTATCGTAAGATATTAAGATATTAATTCTAGATATTTCCCAACCAACAACACTTACACGATATTTCGGACACTCATTTTGAAATAAAGGAATTTTGATAACGTTAACAATGAAACAAATGATTATATAAATATGTTTTAAGCATATTTAAACAACAAATATAACTGAAAAAAGCATGTACTTGAAATAGAATAACACATTTATACACAATACTTAAAGTTAAACGTTCAACTTCAATTCTATGTTCAATTCTATGTTCAAGTAAAGGTTATTGTGATGAAAGACATTCTTCATAACTTAAACAAGCGTTTTAATGATTTTTTTTTGTTGTTGCTAAAAGAAATATGCAAAAACACACTAATGCTTCTTCACAAAGTGGAAGAATTTTGTACGGCATCCAGTTTGCATGGAACTCGGCGGCAACGTAGAAGCCTTACCAAAAAGTTTCCGCTGCAGTGGCTTTGTATGCCCATAAGTAACCGTATTAGCGTAAATTTTCTTAAGAAATCCTATTTTTTCACGTTTAAAGAGACTCTGCTACCAACGCGGGATGACCACGAGCAGGTAAATCACCACGCAACGTACTATTTTAATTGGAAGCCGTTGACTGTTTCGTTAAAACTTTGCAGACGTTCAGAGAAACTAAGCAGTTGCTGCTTCTCCTGCTGTGGGTTCTAGCCTCAATATGAAATGACCAGAGTAGCATCGTTGCCACAACACGTGGAATGAACAACGAGCTTAAGCAGACGAGTGTGCTTGTGATGAATGTGTTTTGATGTGATTTTTTTTCCTTTTTATTCTTAGAAATAAGAATTATGATTCGTTTAGCATTTTTGTGATGCGGTTGCATGGAAAATGTGAATAACATTTATTAAAAAAAGAGCAAATCATCTTTTGAATACACATCGCTAGTAATGGAGACGCCTGGCAATTTTTAACGGAATGAATAATGACAATTGACGCTTATTTTTGTCTCGCACGACAAATTATAACTTATTAACTTTCTATAAAAATCCATCCATAATCACCATTCATTAAACGTTTAGTTTGTACGTTTCTTCGAAGTAGTATATCAAGATAAACCCACATCATATTGAATAAAAAAAATACGCATAAACCAATCACCAATTGGCGTCGGGGTTTCATTTCTTTCTGTCCACCCATTGACAACTGCGTTATAATGATTCATTGGAGCCGATCATCCACCCGACGCTTATGGTGCTAGTGCTACGTAAAAGTGCATCAATCACTGCCAATTCCAGTCACGTTTCAATACGCAAATGAGTGTGAACCGTTCAGCGCTGGTCAGCGATCGTTGTGTGAACTGTTTCTTTCTTCACTGTTTCATTCATCTTTCGACTGCATTGTGCAGGTGGGCTGAACATGTTGAAAGTTTGAGCGATGAGACGGCAATCAACTGCCCAAAAATGCATACAAACACCGCTCAAAAGGGTAATGAATGTGGAATATGGCTGGGAGTTGTACCTATTACTGTGGGCACCATGTTTCTTTGCTGTTTTCTTTAGCCTTTAGAAAGAAAATAAAAATTTTTACGCGCATTATTATGATGCATTTTGTGACCGTCGCTTTCGCCATTTCGCCATGCACCTTGCGCCGACGACGAATGCATTTCATTGGTGATTGAAACTTTTCGTGTGGGCTTCATTTGTACGGCGCCTTTTTTTTCTCTCTCTTTCCCGTTTTAAAGCTCTTTCCTTCATTCTGTTTGTTTGGTTCTCTTACACAACAAATTCATTAAAATGAAATTTAAATTCATCATCACAACATTTACGTTGGCCGTGCTGCGTCATAAATTAATTGAAAGTAGTCCCATCTTGATCGGTTTGGCGTGGCGTTCTTCCCAGCACAACATCATTGGGGATTGGCTTTACGATGCAAGCTAAGCCGTAAAGTGTGATGTTTATGCTACCTAATCGTTTTAAGCCCAACGTCGATGCCGTTCCAGAGTGCGGACCGTAAAACGCTAAAAAGAAAAGGAACTAAATAACATTAAATGTGTTCGCTGGGTCACATTTTCGGTGCACAACGAAAGATGGCGATGGTTCCTGAGACGAACGGCCGCGGTAGCAGGTTGCATATGAAAATGGCGCGTCGGTCAATTGACCAATCAGAAAAGGCAAACAGGCAAACCGTGTGCTGACCGCGACTTGACTGACAAATTGCACTTACCGCGATGCAGTTTTGTGCGGGATGCAGCCTACGATCATTTCATGCCACTCGGCCGTTAATTGGAAGGGAGTGCAATTTGTCTGAGAACAATCGGGGACCATCATCGGTTNGTGATGTTTATGCTACCTAATCGTTTTAAGCCCAACGTCGATGCCGTTCCAGAGTGCGGACCGTAAAACGCTAAAAAGAAAAGGAACTAAATAACATTAAATGTGTTCGCTGGGTCACATTTTCGGTGCACAACGAAAGATGGCGATGGTTCCTGAGACGAACGGCCGCGGTAGCAGGTTGCATATGAAAATGGCGCGTCGGTCAATTGACCAATCAGAAAAGGCAAACAGGCAAACCGTGTGCTGACCGCGACTTGACTGACAAATTGCACTTACCGCGATGCAGTTTTGTGCGGGATGCAGCCTACGATCATTTCATGCCACTCGGCCGTTAATTGGAAGGGAGTGCAATTTGTCTGAGAACAATCGGGGACCATCATCGGTTGCTGGCCGTAGCGCACCCTCTGCTTTGATCTTGACGAGCAGAATTGTGCCGTGGACGATTTACGTTCTAATCGATAATGAGTTGCACATGTGAATTCAATAGTGGAGTTCGATGAAATTCAAGCAATCGCGGATGAGGAATCGAAATGACATATTTTAAAGCAAAAATTAAACACGCATTGTAAAACCACCAAAACCAGTAATGCGAAGGTTTATTTCGTATGCGACCGGTGTGCGGTTCGGCGACATCGCTCGAGAGCATAAAAATGAAGGTTTATTGATCATAAAACTCAATCGCACTCGATTGCCGATCATGTCTGGTACGTGCGAATGCTTGGTTTTGGGGGAACTATGTAAATTGTGCATTTGGTAAATTGTAAATGATCACGTAAAGTGAGTGCGGATAAAATTTGTTAGATAAGAAAGTGAAATTCATACTCAATCAATATTTATATTGAACATTATCATTGTCACTGATCTTCAAAAAAGGCAAATTACATTTTCTTGTCATTCAAATTATAAATCAGTTTACTTTATGTTTTTTTTCTGTGTATCAGTAGCTGTACGATTGCAATAATTCTATTCAGGAGACAGAAAATATTATTTAAATGAAATATTTGTTTTTTAAATAATATATTTCCTTAACTACAGACCTTACACACATTAAATTTATTAATAAACTAGCTTTAGAAAATATGAACCCGTAACAAAGAATGTAAATTGAAAGAATGTAGTTATGTTCTTCACATAATCCATCCCCCATACTCTCATCCAAACCAGCCCAGCACACAGCTCGGGAAGGGAACGCTAGGTAAATAAATCTTAAATTGCACTAATTCCACTCGACCCTTGATGACCGACTAGAGACGGTCCGACTGGTGCCGAGGTGCCAACGTCGATTTACTTCGCAGAATTGCCAAGCCCACCAAAGGTATCGCTTTCCTGCCGGCGTTGCGGCCGTCAAGGAATTGGTTTTAATTAAGTTCCACCAATTGCCCGACAATGATGTAAACTGATACCGAGCCCTTTGGCATCCCTTTGGACAGAAATAGTTAGGCGTAGGATGGTGGGAGGGGAAGAGGAAAGAAAAAGGAGAAAAGGAAAAGGGTTTACATCCAATCAGTGTAATCAACATCAACAACATAATCATTATCATCATCATCAACATCATCATCATCAGTGATGATCGCCATTTGTCGGTGGGAGCATTGTGTCATCTGAAGGGAATCAGAAACCGAGCCAATGGAAAACCGAGAGTTGCCATCCTTTTGTTGGTTATTATAGACATCATAATTGAAAAAGTACAACTCAATAATAATCAAGCGATCGTCGAAGACAAATTCCACAGAAGGTGGGTACCGAGACGAGTGCTACGGGAGGGATCATGAACACTCTTCTTCCCCAAGCTTCGGTATCGCAAAGCGCACAGCAACGCCGTCTGCGAGTGCACTTTCAATTGTCCCCTGCAGTGTGGTGCGATCTTCTGTTTGTTGCCATGATGAGCAGAGTGGCGTTGCAGAGTCTAGTAGCAGGGTGTGTACAGTACAGATTGGAGCTGCATTTCTGAGGTGCTAGTAAGTGGTGGTAGTGTAGTCGGATGGTATTGTTGATGGAAACCGCATACCACGGTAATGGTTTGCTATTAAATAGCACAACGGTTCTACTAGATGCAACTGTCCTTTGTGTTGATCACAATTCTGGAAACGGCATATAGTTTATCTTGTTTGCTACGTGGTAAACGACACACAAAAGAGAAATTATATCTCCAATCTAATGTCTAAGTTTGATGCATAGTTTTTATGAATGTTTTAGAAGAGGTTTTTTCCATTAATCTCGATAGAACAGCCAAGCTCGTGTATCTTGATTTTAGAATAACTGTTTTTAAAACATTTTAGGTAAAAATTTAGTAGAATTATGGAGTTTGAGTTTTTTAGGCGTAATCGTAAACACTATTGAGATTATTATCAAATTTCTTCAAATTGCATTCGAATACCCGAGGATCTTCCATTTTTATAAAGAATTACAATTAAATTTCAATTTTAACAAGTTGAAATCGTTTAAGTTTCAGAAAACTATTGGAGAAGAAATTTTACTTTCTCTTATTATACATTCAGTGTATATATTAGTATTTAGAGCATACATAAACTCCTATAGTACTATTGAGATTTATGCAAAAACTGAAACATTAGTCACATCGTTTTCATAGCTTGAAAAATTCAAGAAAAGACACATATTTGGTTACCTGAATGTTCAATTGAATTTTAATACAAAAACATAAACGTTCCAAAAACATGCTAAAGGAAAAAACAGGTTCAATTTTAAAATAATTCCCAAAGGATAGAGCACCTGCTATTGATGGATACGGATCAATTTTGAGGCAAACGATTTTTGCAACCATCAAACACTATAACAGCCAGTAAATAATTCACGCCGGCACAAAGCGAACCTTTCAAATAGTGCATTAGCAACTACACGATCCTGCTCCCGGCAGCAACCACCATCCACGGCCACGGTAACAAGGTAAGTCGAAGTTGAACTTTTAACCGACTGTTGCATCCGTCTCGTTCGCCGAGAAACGCATACAGATGTACACGCCGCCGAGCATTCAACGGTAAAAGGTGCTTCCAGCATACAATACGACAACAATTTCGAGTGAAAGCTTACACAATATTGCATTAGCTTCGATCGATCGGGATATATTCTTGCAAACGGGCGATACGAATACGAATCTGCAGGCCACGACGTTGCTGCACTAAATTGACTAATGGTTTATTCTGTCCCCCGATTTCGGATTCAATCACAAACGGTTCTGGTTCGATTGCGATCGACGGAACGGTACGGTGGTCGTTGCACCGTCAGCTGTTCGTCTTTGCGAGAATCGGTCGCCGTATAGCTAGCAAACGATGGTGTGCCAAAACCGCATCGAATTGGTTGTTAGCATCGGTTTTGGAGAATCAATCTTTAAAAAGGTGTGACATGGCAAGCACTGAATGATGTTTCGTTCAAGATGAGTTAGACGTTAACGTGCTGTCTTAGACGATTGGCAAATGCATAATTTGAAGTATTTTACTACAAGTGAAGCCGTTTCAAAGAATTCGAAACAATTTAGCACACTACAGAAGATGTTGATACACACATGGCAGCAAACATGTTAACATTATAATTACAATTTCTGAACTAACTAAAAACGTAATAACTATCTTCACCCATAGTGTGCTAAGCACACAAATTATTCCCATACGAAAGATATGTTCCCGAACATCTTACACTACTCACCATGGACTGTCAATCCGATCTCGATGCAAATGTAACCGAGCAGATGCATTTGCACACCCGTTCCTTTCCTCCTTCCACCGACCCTTCCCACCCACACCTCCCGGGGAGTGAAACTGATGCAAACGAGCTCCCGTAATGCAATCACGGTTAGGTAGGATCGGCACAGCAACAGCTTGGCAGGTGAGCAGTGTCTGTGCAGTCGGTATGATGGAACGGAACGGCACTAACACCCTCCATCCGAGCGGAGGACGATCGTAAAAGTTGAACGAACGCGTTTGAACGAAAAACGTAAATTGAGTTTACAGCATGGCGGCAAAAGGTAACTTTCACTCGTGCCTCCACGTGTCCGGGCGCGTTCGGTGCTGGCAAACCAGGATTGTGGGGGTGAAAAATCGATACATCATCGTACGCTGTGTTTCGGGTGCACCGTCGGTACCGTCGGTGGCCGTATGTGCAGGGTTGCGAGAAGTAAATCAATGATTCTATCTGCTCCGTGTACTCGCGCTCTCATCACCGCTAACCCGTATCGTTTGGCACAGATCAGCCCACCCCGGTTCGGGATGCGGGATGGTACCGATGTTCGTTAGCCTATTGACTGGGCGAAGATTGATTTACAAACATACACACCCGCCGACGGTGGTTCATCGCAATCGATTCGTAGTAAATTTACTTCGACGGCATTACTACGATAGCAACAGGTGGCCTGGTAACCGTATGCCATATATGCTAGTGCCGTACCGTTTTGTCGTTGTAACACGCATAACAAGCTATTTACTTCTGGCGATGAGCAAATCACGTGTCGTATCATGTCTCCAAGCCATGGCTTATGTATTGAAGGTAATAATTGCATAATGATTTGTTAACATTATAATTGGAACTCATCTTTGCTAAGAGTGTTGGTTGGTTGCTAAGAGTGTTGGCTTTAGGTGACATCAGTAATAAAAATAAACTTGACAATACACACGAAATCCTTCATTAAAACCAGTAAACTAAAATAAAACTTCTTCAATCTTAAATAATTTTCGAAATTTGAGAAATTATACGGTTTCATTCAAAAAGTAAATGAAACACAACAATAAACTGTAACATGAGATAGTTTAAATCTGATTCATCCGAGTATGTCTCTAATTCAGTTCAGTTCATTGGACCTTCTTATGCCTAAATCTACCTATATTAGGATTTTTGAATTCCACATAGAGGCAAACATCGATTTAAAATTTGAAATCTGACGCATCGTATTTGAAGTTGACCTGTCCTGTAAGCTAGAGATGTATGTCAAATCTGAAATGGTTAGACCAAAACTTAGAAATAAAATCTAGAAGATCGTACGTTCATCCAGATATGCCAGAGTAAGTAGGTTCCAGAGATCTTGTCAAACATGAAGCAACAAGGACGATACAAAGTCTTTGATGGACATCGATATCAACCTTGACTCACTAGACTAAGGATCTCTTTATCTTTCTTTTTTTCACTTCCCTACTCTCCGTTTGTTCTCTCTACTTCTCTCTCTTTCTCTTAGTAGAATAAATTAAACAAACCACAAGGAGCCAAAATACTCCAAACAAATAAATAAAAACACAAACGAGAAAAATAACTTTCATAACCGAAGCAAATACAAGCAAAAGTTTCACTGAAATTATTCTCAGGCATACGCGCCATAAACCCAACATTATATTCATAAACATCAAGCGAAAACATAAATGATGATGCAAAAACTGATGCTACCAGTGTTGGAGCAAAACATTCCAAACAACAGTCATTCTTAGCTACTGAAAACCAGTAGCAACGATCATGTCACAACAATTTGTTGTCCACAGCCGGTGGCTAATGTTTCGTGGCGCCTTTTGCCACTCTTCGTCTGCGATCACGAGTTCATCACAAACACGCGAGTGTGGCAAGAATCGTTGTACTGCTCACTATTTGATTTCCTTTTTTATGATGTTTTTTTTTTTGGTTAGCTTTATTTGCACCCATTAGCCAGTGTGCGTCCAACGGTAGCATCGTACATGAATGGTCGTCTGGCTCGTTGGTGGTGTTCTTTTGGCGAATTAATGGTTAAGAAAAGCACCTTCTATCTTTCGTCCGAGTTCAGCTTCCGTGCATGCCGCTGTTTGGAGGATGGTATTAATTTAGTCGTCGATCGTCACATTTTTGGGACAGACGTCCAGCAAGCAGGGTATAGTCGAAAGATCGCAAAATAAAGATGTTTATCGGATGTGATTAACGACTTCCTTGCCGAGGGTTTCGGTGACCTGGGGCAATCTGTCCTTGGCGAAGGTACATCGTGATAATGACGGGTTTCTGTGGACAGGTTTGCGGACCCAATGTCGAACATGCCGCCCGTTTCGGTTCGGTCCTCGCGTGTGTGCTTGAATTGCGCACGTAGGGCTCATTACACAGTAACATGATATCTTGTCTTACATGAATTAAATAATTAATTACCGCTTGCAGTACATTTAAAATCCAAAATCAAATTAATATTAAATTGATGATTTTAACTCAAAATTACTATTTGAAAAATGAACTTTTCTTTTAAAGAATGCCTTTACGTGAACTATTCAGGCATCAGCAGGTGATCTAATCACGTGTTAATCATCGACGCAAATAAACACTCTGGCACCTGGCTTGCAATTCGCTAGAATGATTGTTTAGCCGACGTCTCCGCGTCGCCAAACCGGTATGTGGTTGAGAAGCGTTGCATTTTTAGTCACTTTTTTCTCACCGCGAATTCAAACACACATTCCGCAGCCGATAATTGATAGGGTAACATTCTGCAGTAATTACATAACATGTGTACTTCGATATCTGACGTATCGGTACGGTTTTCCATACCCGCTCCAATTCACTGTTTTGAGTTTGTGTGTGTGTGCGTGTGTGTGTGTGTAAAAAAAATCATTCGTATGCACCGTGTCTGGCGAGCTACAAGTGACAAACTGGTCGGCAAACATCGTAATGAAATGACAAACTGGGAAGGTTTGTCTTGAACCAGGCAAATTAGTCTCGTTGAGAAAGAAATTAATTGACCGTAATTACTCAACTAAGCATGGGTAAGTACGATTAAATCGCTTACTATTATCTGAGATCCCAGTACACGTTTTTGGTATACGATTGATTTCCTTTTAAGTAATCGTTTTTAATTCAATTAAAAGTTTAATTATTGGAACAATATCATGATGCCGTGTTAAGCAGCTTTTGGTATACGTACACACACACACCTCAAGACATGGGATTGATCCTCATCAGAGATTGCTCTATTTGTAGTTAGAACGAACTGTCAGGTTGCTTTGTATATCCTATTTATACATCATCACTCTGTCCTGTATCGTTAAGCTCAATTGATAACAATTATTCAATTCTAAAATACTCGATTTTACAAGGATTTAAATTAAATGGTAAAGTTAAAGCTATTTCCGAATTCTTTTTAAGTATTTTTGTGAAGCAGTTGTAGAATCTTATTGCAGATTGCATTCACAAAACTTTTCTCGAAGATAAATGAGTCATTATCTTGTTGGAAGACTTCGTAAGCATTAAGCATATTTTACTTAAGAAAAAATGTAGAATAGTTCCTCATGTATTTCTACAAATTGCAAATCAACTTGAAATAAATACATAAATGGCTTCAAGCTCAGAAAAAAATACCCTGGAATAATTATTCCACCTTGAAGTGATGCAACCGAATGAAATGCAAGCAAACACTTCATCGTTATTCCGCTAATAAGCGTCTCGCTTGTGAGTACCGCAAAAAAGTAAACAAATATCGATCGCACGCTAAGTTTGATTCACTGGAGGGAAAGAGAACAAAAAAACAAACTCCTAAAAAAATCCAATCGCACCGTCAAACAAATTCCAAACCGCCAGACAAATATCCTTTCGCGACCGCCAAACTTCCGTCGATGCAAATTCAATCATCAAATAAATAAAACTGCCTCGACCGTCGCGATCCTTTTCTTTCGTCCCCGATGTGCATCCACCAAATAGAGAGAGAAAGAGAGAGAGACACTGAGAGAGCAAACACGCACACAAATCCGTCCATAGGTCCGCGTGCCGAGTAAACCATGTCACGTCACTGTCTGGAGCGCTTCCCAGTTTTGGGAGTCGAAATATACCCGGTGCGCGGTACAGACGGAAGGAGCAAAATATTTCAAGGTCAAAACGGCTGGCGGATAAGCCAAAGTAAGGGCCAATTGAGTGGCATGAAGAGGAAAAAACAACAACATTTAATTCATTTCTTTCTCGAGTGGAGAAAATTCATTGCTATTAAATGAAAGGTGTCCAAAAATGTTGGGCACATTCTGGAGTGATTCTTCTCTACCGGATTTCGTACCCAATACAATCACCGCACGTTCGAACCGAAGTGAATAAAATAAATATACAAAATGTAAAAAAAATACTCACAAATGAACAATATCTGGTGAATGCGCTACGGATCTGGTGGAGATATCTTTATCGGGTATTGGGTTTTTTTTTCTTTTTCATTCCATTTTAGGAAGTTCCCGACATACAGCACACCTTACGACGCTGTTCGTTTTTTTCGATTTTACAAAACTGAGACGATGGAAGAAGTGGGCAAGGATAGAAGGGAACATTTGTCCAAAAGTTAAGCAGACTTAGCTCAACGGCCCGTCACCACAGTTAGAGGGTGTTTCACACCGATGAAGAAACAGAAATCAATTGGCCATTTTTTTGTTGTGTTAAACGATGAAGCGTGAAGCGAAATAAGAAAAACAAACCGGTGCAATGATTTATGGCTAAAGTGTGATGCTAAACAGTTTTTAACCGCACGCTTGCAGATAATTAATTAATGAACAAAAATACGTCCAAGACAAAATATCGTGCTCTACTCCATTTTCTTTTTCGTTGCCTAATGAAGGTAAATGCATCGAAACGCAGGCATTAACATTAAGGGTATCCAAAATCGGTAGCTTATTAAATGGTTCACCGTCACTGCAACCGTGAATCAGCAAGGTGTCATTGCAGAAAAAGAAGTGTTGCTTTAGCTGTTATGGCACTATCAGCGTGTACTATGCGTATGCAATAGAGGAAAAAAAGATGAACGAGAGAATAACCATTACAGTCAGTCAAGTACATCTAAAGGACAATTGATTTTAGAAAATTTTTCGTTGTTTTTGATAAATTATTTATGTGTTTGAAATTTAATTAAATTTTTAAAGCTAGGAATACACTTGTTTAATTGCTCACTGTTTTCATATGACTTTGTCTTTTTTAATCATTGGAAGAATTAATCATTGGTGTATAATTAGACACCAATTGAAGTGTTTGTTAGTATATTAATTATTTAACAGAAGTATTATTTTTTTATTTTTCGACTTAAATATGTATATAAATATTCACGTACTGTTTGTCAATATTGCAATTTGCGAATATTTGTCAATATTCAATATTGAAATCATACAATTTATTTATTTTTGATTTGTTTTTAAATATTTTTTTATATCTGGTTCTTTAATGATAAGTACAATGTAACAAGATGAATTAAAATTTAGCCATAGCTCTCTTTTCAAATCTAAGTGTTGTAGAAATAGGAATGAAAAATTGAACTGGAATATGTAATAATAATATTGAACCAATTTATTTGGTTAGTTTAAAAAAAATAATCTTTGATTAAGTATTAAAATCAGAAGATGTTCAGAAAAAACACTGTAAAATGTTTGGAATTGTGATGTAATTTTCAGAAGAAAAAAAAAAACATAATAATTATGCAATCGCTTATCCCCCGACAAAAATGAAAGACACTACCCGAACCAGAACGAACGTCATCAACCGAAAGCAATGCAATAAAAGAAACACACAGACACACACCATCATAAAGCTCTCCAGGCACTAACGCTTCACTTATATGCCCCTTCACTCATCGCGCGAATCACATCATCATCTCGCACAAACGGGTCTATATATTCGCTGAGATAAACCATGGCGACCTTGAAACTGCAACCATCCAACACGTTCACTGCGTCTTCCCAGACACTCCTACCTACCCGCCCTTTCACTCTCCTCGCTGTCGTGCTGCCCATTTTCCTCATCCCCATTTTTTATCCCACCCGTGCATTACACGATGCAATCGACACGTTGCAAAATTTGCAACAAAAACAAAAAGAAAATAATAATAAACACGCATGGTGCGCCGGGCGTATCGTAATCCAAATGGGCAGTAGGCAAAACACCAGACAGCAAACAACGTTAACTGAAGGAGGCAAGATGGGGAAGAGACAAATATAAGCGTCGAAGTAAACAAATAAAAAAAAATACAAAGAACAAACGGCATGCTGCACTCATCTGCCAACAAAAAATAAAACAAATAGCACTACAACAGGGCCCCGAAAAATACGCCACGCTCATAACAATAACCGTATAACAAGCGAACAAACGCACGATTTCGCGTCTGTGTTCAAGCGCGCGCTGGCGTAGGCGTTGTTACGGTTGCCTGTAAGATGCCAGTGTGCAACACCGAAAGCAAACTTCACGACAGAATATGTGAGAAAACGTAGCCAAAAGAGCAAAAGAGTACATAAAACTTAAACTTAAGCTAGATGCAGCGTTGCGGTACTGCCCAAAAGCAAAAAGGTGCGAATGCAAAACTTTGTTCCACGGCCAGCTTACTTTTAGTAGTATCACTACAATTATTATTTTGTCTTGTTATTTTTTTTTGCCTCCACTAAAGAGGGGCAAGCATCGCCCCTCATTGGCAACGTGCCAAATCGCTTTGACAGTGCCATCAAATTGAACTGCAGCAGTGCAATGATGGCCCAACCTTCGTGCGCGTTGGTGTTGATCCGTGAATTCTTTTCAACTGATTAACAGCAGAAACAAGACAAAACAGCAACAAAACCAAAAAAAGCACCCAACACAAAACAACATCATTTCAATCGTCCAATTTTGAACCATGGCATGGCATGAAGCGCGTCTGTGTCCGTACGGAATAAAAAACTACAGCCAGTCATAACATGCTGGCGTGATGATGCAAACGAGCCCGAGGGCGGAAGCGAATACGGGGATTGCCGTAAAAAAGAGACGAAACTGGACGGAATTAGTAAACCATGGTTCGAATGATGTCTGGCCGATCGTGAGTACAACCACGCAAGGTTGCCGCGACCGAGAAATATGGTGCGTTCGGTTTTTTTTTGCTCCGTTTTCACTGTATTTCGAGTTGCTGGACGAAAGATGGGTTTACATTTTTTTTGGTTCCTTTTCTTGTTGATAGTGAAGTATTTTAAGCAGCTCACCAGACATTACCGATTGTTTAGGTTAGGGTTTAGACGGCGTACCCAGGACGCTTTCATTGGCTGCATCATAATCCTACAATGAATTACGCAATGGTATTTAGGTTTTTTTGACAACGGTTTGCCAACGATATCTCGTATATCCTACATCAGCCATTTATATGACAGTCATCACTTAAATCCATCTACTCCTAAAAAGGAGAAATCAAGTCAAACTGTTAACAATCAGTTAACCAATTATATTATACATGTTTGTAATAATGAAGTACATATAGTACACAATATCGTCCAAATATGCAACTATTTTGCGTAATTTCAGATTTGGATCTCTGGAGAATTTTGGATCTCCTAATTCGGGATAACCTAATGAATTATAGTTCGTGCTAATTTAGTTTTCCTGGACCTAAGAATTCTTACCGTGTTATTTGAATCCATTTGTTATGGAATTAAAAAGTAAAATCTTCTACAATTATTGGTTCTTTGAGAAGTACGACTACCTTAAGTTCTTGCAGTGAATTGAATAAGCTAGATACGTTAATGCCGTTAGAAGGTCACCGAACGATAAAGCTCAGGATATATATTTTGTGCAGTAGATTACAACGTAGTTGAAGCAGTTGTTAAGTAAGCAACAATGTTAGTCGTAGAGTGGACCAAGAATTCTACAATATATAATTATTTAATTGATATTTGACTGAATAATTATTAAAGTATCACACACCAGGAACTCAGTGGTACTGTGCAAAAAGATCCTTCTACTCCTCATCGAGAACTCGCGCTGAATTTCGATAGGTTAGAATGGCTCATCGGTGAACTATTAAAGTTAGTAAAGTAACGTGTAATTAGAATTTGTTAAATTGCTTATAAAATTTTTACTTCATAAATGCTTCATAAATTTATACTAATACATTAAAATAAAAAATAAAACATCTGGTTAAAGTTAAGGTTTTTGAGAATTTCTGAATAAGATTTGGGAATCAAATTGAAAAACTTCATAATTTACTAATAATATACACTGCACTAGAATCATAAATCTAAACTAGACTACACATAGTAAAAGCATGCATCCAAAATGTGATTCCAAACAAAGCTTTTCAATCAGCACCAGATTGGAAGAAATCGCGTCCAACAAAACTTGACCCAAGATGTTGCAAAACGTACCGGCGAAGTTGAATCGCTTAAAATTTTAATAAGAAGAAAAGGTACCTCGTGCAATGCAGATGCAGCACTTACATGCAGATGCAATATCATTTCAGGAAGTAAGCGGAAAGCGTGGAGATGCTACAAAAAAACACGTCGAAATGTAAGAACCACCATCGAAGCAGAGATTGCTGAACGAAAAAAAAAAAACACGGGAGGCATCAACGAGCATACTGCAAAACGAATGCAAAGCGATTAAAGTGAACATACCGACGCGGAAGTTACCGCGAAGGAGCAAAAAGAAAAACATTCGCAGCAAGTGAACAGACGCCGGTAAGACGCCTCTTCGTCACGGCTAAACGGTGTCGCACGCTGTGAATTCTGTCGTCGAAATGAAAACGACGTTCGGCACAAACACACATACACACACACACACACCCGACATTGGCACAGCGCGTTTGGTGTTTCCGTTTGTTTGTATTTTTCCGCCAAAACCCCTTTCCGTCGTCGGGGCTCACGGAGTGCACGATGCCGCGTGCGAATGAAATCCCATTCCCTAGAACCGCCGGTAAGATGTCGAACCGCCCCGAGGAAGTTAACGACATCGTTCTCGTTTGGATTGGGGGGGGGAGTAGGGGAGGGAGGGATGGGTTTTCATTTCCGGTACCATCTTGTGTTTTTCGCCCGTTAGCTCCAATAAGGATGGGTACGATAGTGTACGAAATGAATAGCGACTCCAAAAAGGGGGGAGATACCCCGTACTGGAGGGTACGGTATGAAAGGAGTGAAATTTCAATCTGCATTTAAGCTACATGTGCATGTTGCCTTTTCCTTTCGCCGCGATGGGCGAACTTACCCTTCCAGCTACACGCGAACGCGCTTATCGTTTTTCCCCACTGAACTAGTTTTTCCCTTAGCTCATCCGCACATGACACACCTCCGCGCTACTCCACCAACACTCCTTCCTTCACATCCGTGCCTTTCCTCCCCCCCCCCCACATGAAGAGTGTTTTCCTTCTGGGTTTTGCCTTTCCTTTTCATCGCACCCGGAATGGAGTGAACTACTAATGATGTTGGCGATATGTGAGAATGCAGAAATTAGGGCAATATTTCACTGTGCCCCCTTTCGGGGACGATGGCGATGATGCTGGGCAGGGCCGCTTGATACAGCAGGTCGATTTTATTCTTGGGGTAGGTTCTGGTTGCGTGTCTAAGTGTTGAAATCACGGGCGGACTTTTGCTTCCGTGCAGGAACCTTTGGGTGGACGCGAGTGCGATCGCACCGCGCAGTCAAGTATCGCTGAGGGTTGATGGCACTCGAGAGGTTACTGCTGATTGGAAGCAGTAACATCCCCGAAAGGAAGACGAAACAATGAGAAATGAGTTCCAATGTAAAATATAGTAAACAAATTATGAATTACATGGGTAAAATGTAAATCACATTGAATGTTAAATGGAACAAGAAAAATGTTCCCATAGAATGAAACTAAATAAACAATGAAAGAAACTATCAATAATATGAAAATTCTTGGTAATTTTACAGTAAAAGCAAACACAAAGAACTACAATTGGTATAAAATTTTGGTGTTATAGTTATACCACAAGAATATAATCAAATTTCAATAAAATTGAAATTCGATTAATTTCATAAACGTTGTGAGACGCGTGTAAAAAAGCGTGTAAATTCTATTACTGTAACGCAGCCAAACAACATTTACAAAACNCCCCCCCCCCACATGAAGAGTGTTTTCCTTCTGGGTTTTGCCTTTCCTTTTCATCGCACCCGGAATGGAGTGAACTACTAATGATGTTGGCGATATGTGAGAATGCAGAAATTAGGGCAATATTTCACTGTGCCCCCTTTCGGGGACGATGGCGATGATGCTGGGCAGGGCCGCTTGATACAGCAGGTCGATTTTATTCTTGGGGTAGGTTCTGGTTGCGTGTCTAAGTGTTGAAATCACGGGCGGACTTTTGCTTCCGTGCAGGAACCTTTGGGTGGACGCGAGTGCGATCGCACCGCGCAGTCAAGTATCGCTGAGGGTTGATGGCACTCGAGAGGCTGTCGGGTGTTATAAAAGGGTAGTTTACTGCTGATTGGAAGCAGTAACATCCCCGAAAGGAAGACGAAACAATGAGAAATGAGTTCCAATGTAAAATATAGTAAACAAATTATGAATTACATGGGTAAAATGTAAATCACATTGAATGTTAAATGGAACAAGAAAAATGTTCTCATAGAATGAAACTAAATAAATAATGAAAGAAACTATCAATAAATTTAAAATTCTTGGTAATTTTACAGTAAAAGCAAACACAAAGAACTACAATTAGTATAAAATTTTGGTGCCATAGTTATACCACAAGAATATAATCAAATTGTAATCAAATTGAAATTAGATTAATTTCATAAACATACGTTTTTTTTCCACCGAGTAGCAGACATTGAGACAAAGCTAAAAAAGCGTGTAAACTCTGTTACTGTAATGCAACCAAACATCATTTACAAATAATAATAATAATAATAAAAATAATAATGCCCTAACCACATTGCAAATCCAACAAACCGAAACTTAAACAAAGCTTCCAACTGACAGCGCTAGTAAAGTGGGATAAAAAATGGCCCCAACGGGTTCCTGTGGGGCGCACGGTCATTTTACGATCCCGCACGGTGCGCCAACGCCAGTAAATAGTGCTGCATTCCACCGGCACGTTGACACTAAGTAATACCATGCAAAACATCTTGTACGTACAGCAAATAATCATAATAAAAAAATATATAAACCCCCCTCCCCTTCCCACCAACCGTTGCCCACACACACACACATAGACACGTCGCTGCGTCACCGCACCCAGCGTGCTTGGGCCGACCACGCACCACGGTCCGCCGTTCCCCAAAAGCGCAACAGTGCAGCGCAAAAGTGTCCACTAACGATGCGCTTGCATCATATGCTTGCCCCTTCGGATGGTGTGTAAGCGACCGACACCGATAGGCGCGTGCCGCATTGTATCATGGTCGGACACTCGCGGCGCCTCGTCCGTGTCGATGCACTTTTGTGCAACAGCGTGTCCGCTTGTTGTTCGGCTGCCGTTTGCTTCTTCGTTCATCTCATCTCGTGCGATGGCGGGTAAACGATGCAACGTGCGCGCCGCAACCGAACCGCTGCGGTCGTACGCGAGGACAACAGAAATAATTAATATCATAATCGGTGTGCGGCCAGGACGGGGACAGAGTGTCGGTGTGCGGCCCGTGGTGCCCCGGTGGCGAATGTGCGCGGGCCAGCGGGTTGGACGGATCGGTAATGAATGGTGCAACGATGCAGCCAGCCACGCTATGCAACTGTGAGCTCGATTTCGAACGGTCACGGTTTGTTGGGGCTGGTAGCGCGTATTTTCGGGCACGGCACGTTATTCATTCTTGATGAATCATTTTCTCTTTTGCACATTTATCACAGGTAAGGTAGGAAGATAATATATCGGCCACTTTAAGCTCACCTTGCTGTAGAAGATGTATTTGATATTTACATTAAAATTCAACGTTACAAAATTAACATCAATAAAACTCTGGCAAAACATTTCCGTCTTCTAACATGTAATATGTTCATTTCAAATTTACTTCACACTTTGTATATTTATTAACACACGGGGAGTGTTAATTAATGCTCACGACGATGGAACATATTTGCACATTTGTTTTATTAATAAAAATCTTGCGAAACATTTCTGTGTTTTTTCTTCTTCTCATGTTTGATGTTTATTTGAAAATTATTTCACGCTTTGTGCATTTATTAACACTCGTGTAGTGTAAATTTGACCGCAATGGTGCAATGCATTTGTAGATTTTTTTAAAAACACTGCAGATCGTTTCGTAACATTTGCATCGGTCCAAAATTTGGTTTTAACTTTTGTAAAGAAAATTTGAAAAATCTTTCTTTTTTCAGTTAAAGCTAGTTAAAAAGTTAATGATCTGCTTATTACAGTGCGTAATATAACTATAAAACTACTTGTAATAAGTTACAACGCGTCGTTGTGTGTATTAGGATGTTTGGTGACAGATCGGAAAAATGTTTATGACTGATTTAGTCCGACGTGATCGGTTTTGATAAAATTTATTCAAATTTTCAAATATTTAAATTAAAGAAGATTTAATTATTCTACATGGTATTACTTTCAACCTGATTATAAAAATTAAATGTTGTGCATACAAAATTGTAATACGCATTTAGCGGCATGTTATATCAAATTATAATTTAAAAAATAATCATTTGTTTCGCTTATTCTCGAATAAATAACGAACCTCAACGATTCATTAAAAATCGATAAAAAAATTGCACAACACACATTAAAGTTAAAAAAATATAAGCAAGCAACTAAGAAAATCTTAAAAGAAAAAAAAGATTATTAATAAAAATGATTTTGAATGATAAAGTCATATTTTACTATTAAAAATGATTATAACAATGAATTTATTTTTTTTAAATATCTAACAAAGCATTAAAATGTGTATGGCATAGTTGCTATAATTATCTAAAGAATATCCTCTATAAATAATTACCCTCTATAAACTCGTATGAGATACGTTTGTTCAATCTTTGCAAATAATGTACGCTGTTAAAAAAAGAAACTATAACCTTCAACTTGAAATAAACAACAGTATATACGATACCCGATCACACCAATAAACAAGAAAACTTACGTAATGCGGCTGCAANTCGGTGTGCGGCCAGGACGGGGACAGAGTGTCGGTGTGCGGCCCGTGGTGCCCCGGTGGCGAATGTGCGCGGGCCAGCGGGTTGGACGGATCGGTAATGAATGGTGCAACGATGCAGCCAGCCACGCTATGCAACTGTGAGCTCGATTTCGAACGGTCACGGTTTGTTGGGGCTGGTAGCGCGTATTTTCGGGCACGGCACGTTATTCATTCTTGATGAATCATTTTCTCTTTTGCACATTTATCACAGGTAAGGTAGGAAGATAATATATCGGCCACTTTAAGCTCACCTTGCTGTAGAAGATGTATTTGATATTTACATTAAAATTCAACGTTACAAAATTAACATCAATAAAACTCTGGCAAAACATTTCCGTCTTCTAACATGTAATATGTTCATTTCAAATTTACTTCACACTTTGTATATTTATTAACACACGGGGAGTGTTAATTAATGCTCACGACGATGGAACATATTTGCACATTTGTTTTATATTTTCAGTTGTTCAATTTTAACATTGTGTTTTTTTTGTTTTTACGAAAAGAAATTTATGAGAATTAACTTGTTATATACATAAGCTCGCTATATCAGATAAAACTGAAAAATTAATTGACCTTAAACGCATGTATTTACGGAAGATACGTTATCAGTAACTATTTTCTATTCATTATTTTAACAAAAATATATATCGCTCGTGTGAATCGGAGTTTTATGGAAACAGCAAAACGATGTAAACGACAATTGGAGAAATATGAGAATCGTCTAGAACAAATCAATCTCTTAGGTTCATTTAGACTTCTATTGCGTCATGATATCATAAAAAAAGGAACTAGCGCAATAAAAACACACTCACACTGCGAAAGGATGTTTGCCACATAAAAAAGATTAATTACGATAATAAAGATGAAAGGCGGTGGTATATTGTATGATACTCAAATTGAGGATCTAAAACTTCAGTATTCGTTTTTTAACAATAATTAAATAAATATTTCACAAGTATTAACAAGTATACAGTACTCTTGCTATAATAATTAACATATTCTCTATAAAATTGTATAAATTGCAAAAAAAAAAGCCGCGGTAACCTTCAGCTTCAAATAAACAATAGTATTTACGATTCCCGATCGCACCAATAAACAAGACAACTTACGTAATGTTGCTGCAATCTGGTTTTGCAATCACATTACCAAGGCAGTTCTAGTCGGGATAAAACAGATAAAAAAAAAGATTCATAAATATGAAATCAACCCCAACCGTCGCCCAGGTGTGCTAAGCATCAACGCCTTCGTGTCTTCGTGTGAATGCAATTGCATTCTCTTCCACACTACGATCTATTTGTTTAGTGATTGCTCGCGTTTTTGGCTGTGCTTTTTTTTAACGTGTTGGGTCTCCTGCTAAACATTCCCCCAACACAGAAAAGGGCGAAAAAAAGTGAACCAAAAAGTAAAACAAACAAAAAATGGCACAAAACACACCAACCATCTCCAATCGGAGATTGAACGAATATTAAATATTCATCAATAACACGATATTTATAATACGCTTCGGGGTTCCGAAGCACGCCAACATACCAGACGGTGGAGTAAATATTTAAATTACGTCTTTTGGGGATTTTTTTTTGCCTTGGCTGCGTCCAGTGATTGCGTCTCTCGCACTCAGTCTCTGTGGATATTTGTTCCTTTTTATCCACAACCGTCCGACCAGACAGACGGTGTTAAAAACAGCCCGGGCGTACCGTAATATCCGATAACGGCCGGAATGCAATGGGACCGGACGGGAGACAGTTCAGACTCACGTACTGCTGGGGCGTAGGGATGGGAGGGGGGGGGGGCTTTAACGCCAAAGTCAAAGCCACGAAGGAGGCGGGAAGAAAAAATAAATCCGGTATGCCGAAAATGTACCGTCTTCGGGGTAGCAGAAGCGAACGGCGTGCACAAACGGAAAAGGGAAAACACCGGCGGTGGAAAAACAAACAACAAATACGCAACACGGGTACGGAACCCGACGGAAAAGCGCACCGCAAAAGGTGTATTAAAGTCGCCGTCCCAAAATGTCTAGATGAGACGGGACCGGGCCACCCCAGACCACCGTCGGTTGAAACGTGGTGCGTACGTAACCTTCACCCAGACGAGTGACCGTGAAATCATCCACATCATCATCATCATCATCGTCATCGTCGTCCGGTTCCTGTCGTGCTACCCATGCCACATCCTTCTCCTTCTGGCAGCATTGTCTGGGAAAAAGTGGCGCGGATTTTCGGGGTTTTCTTTTTTGCGGGGGTTTTTCTCGGCCACCCCCGGCACCCCGGCCGCAGGATTTGGCATCCATCCCATTGTTTCCCTTAATTCCGCGACAGTCAGTGACGTACCTCACGTGTTCCAGTTGCCCGCGTGGGTAATTGTATTAGCCGCTGGCTACACACCCAACGCCACGATTTCCACCGGGGATTGACGGGCGACTGTCATCGTCAGTGCCGGTATCGTCACAACCCGATGGCACCTTACCGGCCCACCGGATTTCCTGTCGCATTCGTGTTTCTTTTTTTTTTTTTTGGTGATCGCCACCCCGTTTTCGTCCCCCACCGAGTGCTTGAGGTACGCAGAAATAAGGACGAAAAAGTAAATATGTCCGGGAATTTTATGGCAGCAGTCGGTTGTCGAGGATGTCGAAAATATGTTTGCCTACCCGTACGTATACAAAGCAGCACACACTTCTGTTTTTTTTTTTTGTTTGTTTCATACTATTGGGGGAGGGAAAATCCTTCACGAAAAGCTTTCCGTTTTTGGTGGCGCACCTTTGACGAAGGAACGAACATAGCAGAAACGAATGTAAAGGAAAAGTAAAACAAAACAGCCTTACGCATGCGAGACAAAATGAGGTATCCCCAACCGATGGAATACCTCGAGTGAGCCAGATTTTCCCACTCAACGCCTTACCAGGTAGGGGGGTCAATTTTTACAACCGGCTTCTTGCACGGTAGATGCCACAGGGCGAAGGTAGGAAAATCCATGCGAACACAAAATAAAGCCCCAAAAACAAAACAAAAAGCTCTGTCTGTACATCAGTCTGGGTCGTTTGTTGTGCCTCTTTTTTTTACTGTCGTTGGCATAAGGGTGGGTGGTTTCCACACGCATTACGACATCATTTTGGGGCCAATTTTTAACCGCTACGGTTTAATTCACTTAACGCACAGTTCACCTTAATCTCCGCCCAGACAGATGACAAAGGCTGGGGATTTTTTTTTCTTAATAATGTCGCATCTAAGCCCGGGATAAAAGCATCATAATAACCGATTGTTGTTTGGTTTACTTTCAGTAGCGAAAATTAATCGAATTAAGCATCAACCGGAGCTTAAGCTTTAATCCTTTGTTAGGGCAAGCAACGTTTACTATGGTACGCGGTTGCAATGCGGTTTAAAGGTGCCACATCGCCAATAATGTGCTCAAAAATGTGACTCAAAATCAGTCACCGTCAGTCAGTTGTTCCTTCATCTCGTGTGTATTATGCATATGAAGCGGGCGCGAAAGTTACATTTTAGCATCCTGATGTCCTTGCTTTGATGCTTTTGTGCGAATGGACGTTTTATTTGCCAGCTAGCCACAAAACACAAGTGGCATAAATCGAGCAGTAGAAAACTCATTGGCTCATTGATGGAAGTTAGAACTTGACAGAACCGGACCCGGTGGACCGAGCAGACTGGTTGTTTTAAATATTTAGCCCGTGGCTGATGGTGACATTTGGCGATGCGAGAAGCGATGGTGGTATCGTAAGGTATCAGTTTCATTGCACTGGAGGTGATTTATTAGAAATGGATTGGTTGGTAGAAAGATTTACCACTGCGTTAAGCTATTTTCTTCTATGCTAAATTTACGTTAAGAATTATGCTTTTGTTAATACTTAAAATTAGGAAACAACTTGGCGTTCACAACGAAAATAGTAAAACTATAATGCTTAAAAGGTTTATTTTATTTGCATGGTGTGTTAAATTTAATGCGATACTTCAGTAGATTATTAGGCTCTATTTCAATACTTGAGTAGATAAGTGAGTTACTTCTTGTCCACAACGATTCGATAGAGGATTCTCCAGCGAATGGGATGCGGAACGTTTAGTCTATCAAATTGTCTTTAAGAATTCGTGCAAAGCAACGAAAGCCGGTAAGTTAAGGTCTGAAGACCGCGCATTCGCCAAAAGTGATCAAATCGTTACGTTCCATCAAGAAACTTGCCGACGAAGTCAGCATTTGTAAACTCCTTTTTTTTGAGAAATCCATATGTTGAAGCCAAAATTTTCCAAAATATTTCAACCTCATGTGAAAACGCTTATGTCTGCTGAAAATGTTGATATTTCTACTAAAGTTGAGTGTATAAAAACAATGTTCAACCTGTAAATAATCATGCAGTTGTCTAAAAGGTATAAGATCATTTCTGAACATTGAAATTAAAATTTAAACGTTTCGACGTTTTTGAAGTTATCGTGATGTTTCAAAGATTTCAATTACACATTTAAATCATTGAAAAGAGAGTTTTCAATTAAAACGCATAACAATTTTGTGCAGATAATGACTTATATTCACAATATTGCACAACCAAGTAAAGCACCATGAGCTGCTGAATAATACATAATTCCTTGTTGCTCCGTTACAACAGCCTGCGCACTAGGAAAGAAAGTACTTAATAATCAGCAACACCTTGTACAGGCTCTTCAGCTGAGAACAGTGAATAAGAAACAGGCGGAAAAGCAACGAAAAGGTTCAGGCCGAAGAGTGATTAAGTCAGACCCGTTAGAAGCCAGCCGGTCCGAAGTCGTGTCGGCATGGGGCCACTTTTGCCAAACCTCCCTACGGACCCCTCCCTGTTCAACCCTTACGGAGCTATCTCCTAAAGAGAGTACTTCAACATTCCCTCACCCTCAGACCGTACAAACGACCCGCCGGGGCGGGTTTTTGGGCTGAACGCGGGTGAAAGGCCGCCACTTGACATGTTGACAATCTGCTGGTTGATCTGCATTTAACCTAGTTACAAAGGTGCACCACGACGCATGACGCTAGCTCATCCTCTCCTAGCCAGGGGACGGACACGGGTACGCGAACAGGCATGATGGATGATGCCATTAAACTTCCGACTCCCGTGCATGAGTTGGCCTATATTTGCTACCAACGTCACCAAGCACATACCCGGCCAAACGGTTACACCAGACCATCATTGCGCGATTGAATGCGCTGGAAAAACGTTCCAACAGGTACATCACACAGGAATGCACAATTTTGGCACATTTGCGCCGTGGGGCCATGCACAGCGGTGGGGTGGCAATTTTAAAATAGTTTAAAGTATGTTGCTTGCTTATTATAGACGTAGACGGCAACGAGATCTAAGATGTTGCACGAAAATTGAATTCATGCAGCGGGAATACGACAGCTCTTCGAAATATTTAATTGGAGCTTCGAATTTCTTTATTCTTCAAATAAAGTATGATAAAAATAATGAAATAATAGATCTAGGAAATTTATTTCGCACCACAAATTCACCAATTTTAATTACCATAAACCTAGAAAATCTATTTAACGTTTTCTTTAAAAGTCCTGAAAATTTTCCGCTCACTCCATTTGCAACGGTCAGTAACGGCTTTTCGTCCAGCGCCAACCAGCACGGTGCACAGCGATGCATTGCATAATGCTCCAGGGTACGGCACGACCCTCAACCGTAAAGGTTGCGCAAATCGCGCACCAACATTTACACTTCTCCTTCGGGGAAGGTAGTTGCAGCATTTGCCGCTTGCTTTCTTTTTGTTTGCGAACCCAACAGGCAATCGCAACGGTGCGCGTGCGGCTCACGACCGACCGGCACGGTGTGTGCGCGTCCGGGCGCGCCAGTTTGATGGTTGGCTAAAAATTATCTACCAGCCAGCATCTAAGTATGCTGCCGTCGCGGCAGTAATTTGTGCTCGCGGTCCATTCGATCCATCCTCATTTGCGGCTGCGTCTGTTGCTTGAAGGCCGAAGGAAAGCGTAAAGTTCTCGCGCGGGAGCTCATTGGAAAAACTACTCCAAAGGCATCTGATTGCAGGTTTTGATGAGGTACGGTGGGGTTCTTTTTTTTTTAATGGCATACCGTCATGGATAAGCCGATGCTGCTCTATACAGGTTCGATGATCTTTTTCCCTTCCTTTAGCGTGCTAGAGTGCTGTGCGTAAAAGAAATGGCTTAGCTTGGAAGATTGTTGCATATTGATGGTTGAACGGATGCGTAAAATATCGTCGCTTTTTTCTGCTATTTCCTCCTATGTTAACTGTATAGGCATGGATGGTGCAAAACCCAACCGAA
Organism: Anopheles rivulorum; assembly: GCA_018908115.1. Taxonomy (NCBI): domain Eukaryota; kingdom Metazoa; phylum Arthropoda; class Insecta; order Diptera; family Culicidae; genus Anopheles; species Anopheles rivulorum. Next base: position 30,670,460 of record CM032178.1, on the reverse strand, counting down.
AGGAACTGCATCGCATAAATACAGCTTTCAAGGACAGCAATGGAAAATAGATACACCGTTGACCTTTCTGAAGGAGAGCCACACCGTGATTGATTGAATGTTAATGCTTTGAATTTGAATAAGCGAGCCATTATTTAAATGAAGGAAAACTCAAGGTTACGGTGACTAACAAAATATTTTACGACAAAAGTAAAACAAACAAAATAAAGAAAAGAATTAATATTCGACTCATTTCATCAAAAATATAAACTATTACAGGGCTTACAAGCATGGAACCTTACAAAAATGGTATTGAGAGTCGCTCAGAAACAAAATAATAACATCAAATTAATTCATTGCGTTCTGACTTTATTCCCATGTTTGAATTATGTTCTAGTTCTGTTGAAATTGCAAAATCAATTAGTTAGTCAGTCTGAACGCTAAAACGCAATGTTAAGATTGGAGTTTACAAAGATTGAGCAAAGAAAAGAAATTGATTCTTCTATGTTACGGTGACGAAATAGTCCTTATTTCCTTGATAAAAATGATCCTTGAGTTCAAGTTCTNAAAATGGTATTGAGAGTCGCTCAGAAACAAAATAATAACATCAAATTAATTCATTGCGTTCTGACTTTATTCCCATGTTTGAATTATGTTCTAGTTCTGTTGAAATTGCAAAATCAATTAGTTAGTCAGTCTGAACGCTAAAACGCAATGTTAAGATTGGAGTTTACAAAGATTGAGCAAAGAAAAGAAATTGATTCTTCTATGTTACGGTGACGAAATAGTCCTTATTTGCTAGATAAAAATGATCCTTGAATTCAAGTTCTTCTTCTTCTTCTTCTTATGCGAGATTTTTGAGGACTCCTATGGACAGTGACACCTCTGTTTCACAGTCCATATTCAGAGGCTTACTGATCTCTAATTTTGCCTTTCGACTTCCGAGAGTCATATTGGCATTACCTTGTTGGTTGGCTTAATTGGCTTCTTGGGTTTAACTTTCGCTTGGTTGGGCCTTGGATATTTATTCTAGATGAGTTCAAGTTAGTGTAAATAAATCCAACCAACTACAATAAAGAAAATATTCCACAAGTGTCTTCAAAACCAAAATTAAATTGCTTTGGAAAAAAACTTGTTTTTCAACATGGCTTTTTAAAATGTATTTTCTATTCGATCGATTCGTGAAGCTATTAAGGCCACACTGAAATAATATTTTCCAGATCACTACTAAAACATTCGTTTTATCCATCCGGATTCAGAAAGGATTGGAGCGGCCATCATGTTGGACCGTTCGGCGCTATTGCTCAACTGCACAAACGGTGCGGAAGCGCACTGACGGCACAAAAACCATTGCCCTTGTGCCAATGTGCAGGCGTTGGCGCACATTTGGCCATTCGGTTCAAGGTTTAATGCGCGAATGGAACCATCCCGCCAGCGATGGTTGCCCGTCTCCATCTGGCCGGTAAAGTAAACCCACTCGCATCCACCCAGCAACCACAGTTACTGCCAAAAACGTAATCCTACCGGTCACCTTACCGGTGCGTTCCGCCAAATGCGCGTGGGCCTTGAACATTTGTCAGCAATTTGTCGCTGCCATGTCGCAAGCCGTTCGACACGGGACGCGCGCAATTGCAGTTCACTTTAAAGTAAACACTAGCAGTGAAACGATCGATGTCCAGGCGCAAGAGTGTCGAACCGGTAGGCGGCTGGTAAGGCCGTAAGCCGTAACAAGAGCGCACAGTGTTTGGCACAGTGTCAAGGTCGCCGGTGATTACACTCCATCGGAACGGACCGTGCGGCCATGGGGTCTTAACGGTTCGTTTGCGTTGGACAAGCGAAACATCCAACGGGCACGGGAGCTTCCGAAGCCGACGGGCTGCAACGGGAGCATTGGACAGGGGCTAAATACATCACCGGGTGTGGGCAGGAAGGAGAACGTACCAGGACATCGCCTTAGGCCACATGTACACCAACGTGCACAGCTGTCGGGGGTTTTTTGTTGTTGTTGTTGTATGGAGCGCTGTTTGCTTAGGCAGCCAAAACCCTCGCTGAAAAGGGACTTTTGGTTCGGGCTTAGATTGCTTCTGCTCTAAAAATAAGCGTTATTGCATGGCTGGCGTGCAAGAAATTGCAGCGGATGCAGCTGCTTGTTGCCGAACGCGCGTGTACCAGCAGGATGAGAGACACAGAGAGACATTTGGGCAGGTATTTTTGTGAAGCTACTCCATTGCCGCTGCGTGGTTGTTGCCTATGGACGTGGAGTGTAAACATTGTTTTGGCCTTGAAAAAAAATGAACATGAAACCCTGTGTGAATGTTACAACGAGATTAGGTTGATTTTTTTTCTCCGGAACCATTTTACTTATCAAAATACCTTCTTACTTAAAGTAATAGTAAAAGTATTCAAGTTTTGAAAAAAACACATATTATAGCAAAACCCAGCTTTAAATAAATCTTTATAGCGAAATTATCCTTTTGTTAACATTTTAGGATTTCTTGCTTTGGAACGTAGAGTTCTAATCTAAGATGTGGTTTGATAAGACCCTTTAGAACTGGCCATATCCACAGGAGTAGCGCCATAGGAAGAAGAGAATCACTTTCATTTTATAATTGTAATGAAAGCGCAGTTAAATAAACAACATCAGATCAGAATACAATGACATCCAGGTATAACTTACTTATGTCAGTGAAGAAAAATGTACAATTAAATAGAATAATAGTTAGAATAGGAAATAGCATTTTATATTGGCAGAATAAACAAACATAACAAATAACACACAAATGGGGCGGCCCGGTGGTGCATTTGGCAACGGCGCCAGTTCCTAACACGACCGGACCGGGTTCAAATCCCATTCGGACCGTCCCCCCGTAGCACGGTCTGACAAGCCTGCTACGTGGTAAAATTAGTCTAATACGGCCTGGTCCGTTCTAACATACAAAAAAAAAAAAAAAAAAAATAACACACAAAGGAACGAAGAAATAATTAAATACAAGACAAGGAAATGGTTTCCATATTTACAGTGAGCCAATGCACAACATATGGCTCTCTCTCTTATTGGCTTAACGACATAACCCGGTCATGCCGGCCATCAAATGACTTACTAGACTATTAAATACCACGTAGTTGCATAGTCAGTGCTCACTACGGCGGGACGGTCCGAATGGGATTTGAACCCGGTCCGGTCGTGTTGGGAATAGCGCCGTTTCCAAATACACCACCGGGCCGCCCCTGACATATGGCTGTTTTCTTAAATATCAAGAATTTCCCTTGTGTTGGCAAGTAAACATAGCCACACAAAATAAGGATAGTTGCGTAACAAACACGATACCATTTTCTGTTCCCATCTCATCTACCAATAAAATCTGTAGAGACAAAGACAACAAACAGTGTTTGCATATTATCGTATGCAACAAGAAAAACATGACACAACATGATGGACGGCCTGGCGATGCCGGTCCCACGCGATCAAAGCCCTCTTCGTACGAATCAATTTTGCATCCCGCGATCGATCGAATGACGAATGCAGCAGAAATTAATTAATCTTCGATCGACACCAGAACATTGGGCGCAAACAGTAAAACAAACGCCTCTAACGGCAACGATCGTACCTTACACCTAAAGCCGAATTGAGCACGCTCAGCCCCAGGGCACCATCGCCGGGATCTGGAAGCCAACTGCAAGTGCACCGGTGTCTGTTTGCCAACGCTGCAACGCGTCGCACCCCTATCGGCAAACGCCGTCGAAAAACCCATAAATCAAAGTTTCCATCTCGTAGGGGTTTTGCCACTCGACCCCAACCAAAGGCGACTCTACGTGACGCCTTACGGCGAACAAAGGGTCGAACTGCAGAATTGAAGGACCGCAACCTTTTTTTGCCTGGCGATGAAACAACAACATGGCGTCCCGTGTGGAGAAAATTACTTTCGCGACCTACCGACGGTTCTCTAATTGATCGCAAATGAATGGACGAATGAGGCAGGAATTTTTTTTCTTCTCTACTTCCTCCCCCCCCCCCCCCCCCCCCCCCCTCCCACAGCGAATGTGCCAGCGCCTGAAAGCAGATAAATTACCTTCACTATGGTCAATAACGGCAATTAGCAGCATAATCAGCAGCGTCAGCTTCGCCGTCACGTCGAGGGTCGGGAACATTTTGCCAACGGTCACCGTCACACCGCGACCCACCGGCCGGTCACTGTACGGGACGGAGCGGGCGGTTAGTGTGGGCGCCATCGATCCAGGCGCATGGTGCGATGCTGGTGAGATCGGTGCATGGCCGCTGCCGGAACCGCTGCCGGATTTTCGCTGCACTTCGGCCGATTGGATGCTCATTGTTTGCTGGGGCCGTTCTGAGGAAGCGCATCTTTCGTCGCGAATCACTGCCGGCCGCGCAACCGACACTGCAGCTGCATTTGCGGTTGTTCAATACGTGGCGTCGGGACACTTTGCTTACAACAGTTGCGTTACACTTACATTCGCTTCACACACTACTGCTGGGTTTAGTTGCACAAATTCGAACAAGTTGCTAGCATTTATCTGAAACGGGAAGAATATATTGTTTTCTCTGTAATTTACTACGATAAATAAAACATAGAATTAAATATAATTGAAATATAAAATTACTACAGATAAAATACTTAACAATACTACAAAACGAGCTACATTTGTTGTTGAAGAAATGGAAACGAATGAGATAAATTATTTAGTCAACAGTGTGAGTTTGATTACATTTTTTAAAATGCATAACAAATACATCAGAAGTGAATCATAACATTAGCAGAAAACGGAAGTAACACTTAATACACGACTGATCGCACGAACGATCGTACCAGTATACCGTATACCTTTTTCTAGATACGAAAATCAACTAAAATTAACACAAATGAAAATCTTGCGAATGTTACGATAACTCCCGGGACGAATGGAATCCATCTTATAGAGGATTTAATTAAAAAAAATATTAAATGCTCATAGAATAAGCGTACTAAAAGAAACATATTATAAGTTCCAAAAATAAAAAAGTAATAAAATAAATAAAAATAAATAAATGCCTTGTAAGCCAGCGATCGACAAAAAAAACGTAGAATAGACAAGCCGTTGCACATCAATTGTTCAATTCTAATGCTGTATCAAGGCGTCCGCAATCTATCTGTTCCGTTGAAGTATAGTAGCGTCGTTTTTATTCAATGTCGCAATGGAAACCATTTTATAGAAGCAGTCGTTTTTTTTCACAATTTCTTCATTGCAATTCACCAACGTGACAATGATACAGGCAAAAAATTAAGGTAAATTAGCATTCAATAGCAAGAAAGTTAACCAATTTTAGATTTTACATCATTCATTTATCGATTTCTTTTTAAATATGTTTTCATATTACATCAAACAAAGTGGTAATGGATCGCTGAGATTTGAAAATGAAAGCCAAGGAATGGTTTTGTTGTCTGGTCAAAATTGCAAAAGTGTCGCAAACAATTCCTTCCATGTTAGGTTACACGGCAAGCGTTCTTTTGCAACAGCGCACAACCTATACGCCGCCTGATAAAATGATTTCGTTCGAAAATGTTTCCCTTGCGGTGTCATATTCGCTGACATTCCTCGTTGTTAAATTATTGTATATAAACCACCAACCATGTTTCAATGTACCGGCACCCAGTGTTGGCTAAAAATAAGTCACGCAGCCGAAACACAATTCGCGCTAGCGTGCCGCGATGGTTGACAAGTGTGTTAATAAGCGACAATACAGTGCCCTGCTCGGGATCGTTTCAGCGCTACCATAAATCATTGCCGCTGCCGCGCAGGTTTATTCGTTTTCTCTTTCTTTGCCGAAAGGTGTTCCATACGCTCTGGTGCATATCGTAAACGTTCCGCGGGTTCCGTACGAACTTACACACCGGCATCCCGGGGTTGTGGTTTGGCGTAGGTTTTGCAACGGATACGTACTACTCTTTTTAGTGCATCGTAAGTGCAGTTTTACGATCAAGGGTGTGAATATTGCAACGTGTTACATTCTTACTGTGCAATCGTTGAACCCTGTGGCTAACAGGCTGTGTAAACGGTGAGTATCCCGTACTGGCACGCTGAAGGCTGTAATTGGTCCGGAAATCGATTTATTCAAAGCAAATTATTTACTTCACTTAAAGATATTTATTATTTTTGTACGCTTCTGCGGTATGGTAAACAAATCGCTAACAAGATACACACTTGAACGTTTAGAAGTATGCAAATCAAACAGAAATGTGCCACAGAATCAATGGGTGTGACATCCAACGATCAAACATGCATATCGATGATTTGGTTTCAATAAAATGTCTCATTCGTTCTCAGCGCAAGCATTTACGCTTCAAAATGTTGTGCGATGTTGAATTTGGGCATATTTTTGAACATAAAATATGTCGCATTGTTTAATATGTTCAATCAATCTTAGAAATTATATGCAATATTTTTATTGAAACAATCATAATCGACGAAATACTAGAAAGAATCGTGCCGAAACAATAAAAATCATACTTCATTCACAGGTGTCTTCACANCGTAAGTGCAGTTTTACGATCAAGGGTGTGAATATTGCAACGTGTTACATTCTTACTGTGCAATCGTTGAACCCTGTGGCTAACAGGCTGTGTAAACGGTGAGTATCCCGTACTGGCACGCTGAAGGCTGTAATTGGTCCGGAAATCGATTTATTCAAAGCAAATTATTTACTTCACTTAAAGATATTTATTATTTTTGTACGCTTCTGCGGTATGGTAAACAAATCGCTAACAAGATACACACTTGAACGTTTAGAAGTATGCAAATCAAACAGAAATGTGCCACAGAATCAATGGGTGTGACATCCAACGATCAAACATGCATATCGATGATTTGGTTTCAATAAAATGTCTCATTCGTTCTCAGCGCAAGCATTTACGCTTCAAAATGTTGTGCGATGTTGAATTTGGGCATATTTTTGAACATAAAATATGTCGCATTGTTTAATATGTTCAATCAATCTTAGAAATTATATGCAATATTTTTATTGAAACAATCATAATCGACGAAATACTAGAAAGAATCGTGCCGAAACAATAAAAATCATACTTCATTCACAGGTGTCTTCACATGGCTAGCAACATAATCGAGTTTCGATCGTGTTTTTAATATATTCATAAAAAAACGTCTAGCCTATAATCTGGAAGTTGTCAGCATTAATACTATCTTAAACTTAAAACTTAAATAAAAATTTAGAAATATTTGCTTATTATATTTAGTCAGTCATGTTAGACATATTTTTAAACGTAGTATTAAAGCATTTTTGCTAACTTCAAAATGAATTCGGCAAAGGAATGCGATCGCTAAAAAGGGAACCATAACATTCGATTAATGTAATCTGATCCGATCATTTTTTATTCCTCATGTGGTCAAATCTTTTTACCAAATCCCGCGCGCGTGTTGCGCGTTGCACTTTTGCTAGGTATATTTTCCCGTAAGGAACACTCTTTCTATTCCCATGTCTTTTTTTTTTGTTTGTTTGTTTTGGATTAGTTTAGAAGAAGAAAATAAAAACAACGTTTGATTCATTTCGTTCTTTCGTTCGCGATCGTACTTCATTCATTGTATTATTCCTTTCCGTCGGTGTTGGACCGATGTACGATCGCTTGTTTACAACCAGTACGATACGGCTTAGCGTGTAATCTAATACACGCCAGCCATGCGAAAGCAACTGAGAACGATGGAAGTAAACAAAATACCCAGGTTGCCGAAATGGGAATACCAGCGTGAGCGGGCTGGCGCGCGCACTCGCGCACTGCAATTGTGCAGTGGCACCCGATCCCCAATCCGGCCGGCCGGTCGGCTAAGCGGCTGGAAATTGGTTTTGACGAGCCCCGGGTCCCCGAGAATGTGTGCCGGTGTGTCCCATCTACCAGCGGAACCAATGTTTTGGTTTAGTTGATGGGGGTTTTTTTTTTGCTGTTTTGTCGCCCGGTTCCAATGTGTGCGTACAGCTAGTATGGCATGGTTGGAAGAATGGCTCCCAAGAATTGGGGACGGCAAACAAACCGGCGCGGAACGGTCTCGTAATCCAGAAACCTACATTTGTGTGCTTTGCCGTACACATTTTTGCTACCGTTTGCCTGACGTTCTGACGATGATGTTGCACCATGTACGGTGTTGGCCTGGCGTGATCAATGGCGGCATGTTTTAGGTAAACCAAACGGCGTGTACTGCAATAGTTGTGCTCGTTTCAAGTTTTGCCTGCTCCAGAATTTCCGGATGGAAATGAAGCAAAACAAGAAATAGCATTTATGGCTTATGCAAACAAAGCTCTCAAATAATAATGAAAAACAATTGAATTGATTACTCCGCGATTAAGTAGCAATTAATATGAAGAATAAAATTGTTACATCTAATTAAAAATATTGGTTCTAAAATGCTTATTGAACTGTAAAAAGAATGAGTCCTGTCAGTTAGTTAGACGTTTAACAAAAAATAAATAGTACAAACTACAAGTGATTAAAACTCTGGAAACAACAACAAAACAGGGCAAAGTAAGGCAAAGTTTGTCGACCGTACCGCACGGTATTATGTCCCAAAAAAAAGCAAGTCCTCCTTGTCTGCCAACCGGCCGTGGCATGCCAACTACCCTTATGTGTACCGATCTGACGGGCAAAGTGCAACGGAAAGACGTCGACGACGACAACCCAGGCAAAACATCCAAAAGCGAAACCACGTTTGATGACGGCACACACACACACAGCGCAGCACAGCAACTGCAACTTGCAATTCAATTAAAAACTTCAATCAAACTGAATGCATTTTTGACAAGATCGGGTCGCGTGAACCGTCCTTGCCTGACTGACCGACTCGGTACGGCGACGACCACGACGACGACGACGACGACCGATCGTTACACCGCAAATATGCAAAAATGCTGCCGACGGTTACAGTGGCGGCCACGGGGCACACGATATGCATTGCATTTTATATGGGGTGTGCTAAGTAAGTTGTTTTATCTAAGCAGATAAAGGTGCGGACGCGGTTGCGAGATTGCTTTTTAAACGTTTATAATTTATTGGCTGCACTTAGCAATTGCTTTCGGCAGCTCTCGTTGCTTCTGTTTTATTTACTTTTTTCCAAAATAAAAAAAATAGAAACACGAAAAATGCACGCTGCGTGGAACGCAATCGGATAAAGTGTGCTTATTTTTAGACAGAAATCAAATGAAGCATAAATTTATTATTTACGAACACACGCGAACGAACAAACAAACACACACACACTCATCTACGAAGCAATATTTCACGCTTCTCTCCACTCATTCTCCCCAAAAAGAAAAAAAGCAAAAACAATCCATCCCATGGATGAAACCAAACCAGTGGGAATTATATTAATACACCGTTTTGCCTACATTCCTTGCCACGTGCGATTCGGTTCTTCTTCTGTCCCAGGTTTTGCTCATTTCCTGCTCACACAGCATGATCCATGAGAAATCGTAGCTGAAAAGCGCATCGCTGTGTTGTGTTTGTTTGGTTTTGTCGCTCCCGTCCCAGATTGTCTCCTTGGAATTCGCAGCATTTGCGAGATCCGTCCATCTCGTCCGTGTAGTCAACTGACGGTAAAACTGCAGCGAACAACGAATGTTGGGAATGCAAAACAAAAGCAGTAACGTTTAAAAGGTAAAGCGAATAGAATGCAAACAAAACGTAAAAACACACACACACACACACAAAAGTATGAGTTTAACAAAAAATTAAAAAAAAAACCAACAAATTCCAAACCGAAGCACGATTGGTACGAAATGGAACGTACAGGGTACAGGGAAAATGGTTCACATATTTATAAATAACAGCATAAGTCTCTACCCGTCTTGGACATCTGATCTATCGCACACTGCCGGAATGTCACCAGATGTTGGACCGTGCCCTAACCTACGCAATGTCACGGGGCATTAGGTGATATTTATTTTTTCGGGGATTGATTCTCGACAGACCGATGCTTAAATAGTAACATTCCGGATAATTCCTCCAATAACGCTACGGCGGCAGGAGACAGATACACACATTTGTTTCTAATTATTTTGTCATTCTGAAAAATGTGTGTGTGTGTGTGTGTGTGTTTTATCTAAAATATATGCCCAAAAAATGAAAAAGCGACGGTAAACCTGTTTTTGGTTCGTATGATAAAAAATCAAACAAACACTAGAATGCCTTCACGCACTACACGCCGGGTGAATGAACGATTTTTTTTGGCTACCCGCCAGTCAAAAGATGGCTGCGTGCGGCTTTTTCTTCTAAGGAAGACCAAAAAAAACACACACAAACACACACTCAGTTATGGGCGATCTTTGGCAAACATCAGCGGACATTAACAAAAACAAAAAATAAAACAAAATAAGATAACCATCGATAAGACACATATGTACCAACAGAAGGGGGGGGGGGGGGGGGGAGGGTTGAAGGGTTCAATTCATCCCATTTCCCGTACCGGTCTTGTCACACTGGGGCTAGTTCGCTTTTTCGGCTGCTTAAGCCGAAATGGCGAGGCTTATGCGCCACATGTGCGCTAGACACTTGTTAATAGTTTTTCTCTTCCCTTTTGCGCTCACTTGCGCAACGCTACAAGATGTGGTGTGTGTGATTGTTTTTTTTTTGTTTTACTATTCGTGTATGTTTATGAGGCCAATGTAACGACAACGAGCAACAAAAGAAGAAAAAAAAGAACAACCTCCCTGTTCGCCACCAGTGTCTTCTCCAATGGTCGGCATGGATGGCAACAGGCAGTGCAAAAACAAGTGTTAGACGTTGCAAGCCTACAGAGACAAACATTTAAAAAAAAATGAGCAAATGTCTTAAAACCAGCAAGAAACCAGCAAGCAGACATGTCACACACAGAAAAAAAGAGTTAAAAAATAAACCCCCAAAAAAAAAACCAAAAAACCAAAAAAAGCAAACAAAACAACGATCAGCAAACAAATGTAACCGCATGTTGGCGGTCGAACGCGATGCGTTCATGTACGCGACACAATGGGCCACTGCTGAGATGGCAATGTTACAATTTCTTCCCTGCGTATGCACAAAATACACTTCCAACTTTGGGAGGGGAGAGAAAAAAAGAGAAGATAAATTGTGCTGAAATTGCACATGCAGCCGTGGTACCTTCCCTGGGCAGGAATTGTATAGAGGGTGCGTACTGTTTTGTTTTGCACCATTTTTGTTTTGCACTTAGTATCCACCCACCAGTTTACACCCAGGTGGAGACAACAAAACAACACTTGACCATTAATTTGGGGTAAATGCGTGAAAAACCGAAACATGCATCGGTATTAAATTTTTGGAAATGACCTTTTTAACAAACAAAACACTGTTCAACAACACCCAAAAATTCGATAAACAAAATCATCCTAAGTTTGAAAGAAAAAAGTTAAAGCATTACTAAGTTTTTCATTGCTGCCAAACGCTGTGATGTTTTTGTTCCAATTATCTTTTTGTTTTTTGGTTCATTTGCTTTGATGTAACAAAATTTAAACCTTTTTTATGCGTTTGTTTTGATTATTTTGTGCCCATATTGATTTCTGATTAAAAAGCTAACAAAAAACACTACTTAATAACGCATGACCTACCAACGCATCACGTTAGCAATGAAAGATTAAGTTAGTGAAGTGTTTCAGCTATCAAAGTAGGCATTTTTGCACCAGCAACCAGCAACCGCAAAGTAAACAACTTATTATTATTCAGGAAAGAACGGCCAGGCCGTATTGCTAGTAAACAACTTATTGAAAACAAAACAAAATTTTAACCATTATCCGAAAATAAAACTAACCTGTGCGAGTGAAACAATTAATTCTTTGCCGGTATGATTCGTCTGCTTGTTGCACCACGCAGTACAACCACTTTCACTCACAACTGCAACCTACAAAGGCTTTTTACGGTGTTTAACTTCCCGTACAATCTGTTACACCACGACACCGGGCAGCTGGACGTACTTACTGCTCAAAATACGAAGAGCACGCGAGCAGAAGAACTCAAATGTTGTAACACTACACCACGCTTTGTTTCTTCTGTATCTTCCTTCGCTCTTCCGTAGATTGATTGCTGGTAGCTGCGTTTGCTTCCCGTCTTCCCGTAAGCACGTGCTTTTTTTCCGATTCACAAAACCCCAGTAGGCTTGTGCTTTGCAAAGCCTTCTACGACATCGTTTCTACCACGTCACGATCGGCAGCACGTTAACACGTCGATAGTCACGATTCACTTTTCGGTCACTTTGTCCGGTACGTTCTGTGTGCCTTCGGGCACGCGACGTATCTGCAGCAGCACAACCGGTACACGCGCGACGCGACGCCTGTCGATCAACGAAAATCTACAAAATCCAACACCGATGAAGATCGAAGTTAAAACATTTTTTTTTATTTGTTTTGCCCGAAATAAAGTAAAGTAAAATAAAAATGTACACAAAATATCCAACGCGAAACAAAACACAAACCACTTGTATGTACACTCGAAAGGAAGCGAAGAAGCAACGTAATGAGCGAAGCGACAACGTTCGCTGTCGCGAAATTTTTCCGTGCAAACGAGCGTATAATATCGTTCCCTGTTGTTTTTTTTTTGTTTGCGAGCCAAAGGTAAACGAGCGCTTGAACGCGTGGAACGCGTAGAATATAGACGGTCTCGTGGCGCGCGAGATTAACACACGAACGGTCGAGGAAAAACTGTGCGATTACTGCCAGGGTAGCGCGCTAAAAGAATCAACAGTGCCGACTGCCGCTTCTGCCGGCCCAGCTGCACTCGCCGCCCAACAACCAACCGTCCGAAACCGAACCAACCACCCTGCCCCATCCGCCCGCTTCCGTACCCTGTTGGGTCGCTCGCTTTACGGTGCGTCTGTCCTTTTGGCTGTGGCTCCCGAGTCACTGCTGAGATCTTCCTGCCCGATCGCACAGGCTTCGCGAGCACTCGCTACCATTTACTTCCCATTTTTTATGCGTGTGTTCTCTTGTGCTAAGCTCCCCACCTCCCACAAGCAACCCCAATCCGGCACTGTGACCGGGGATGCAGGTGTGTGGGAATGCACTCTCGAGCCAAAAGTGGCACGGTAGGGATGAGCATGGTCTGGCTGGTTTGTGCGGCTGTGGGGCTGTGAGTGTCTCGGGCCGAAGCCGAAACCCGAGCAAGTAAGCCGAAGTAAATGCGTACGATGACGATTCAGCTGCTACAGTGGATGAACTTCGTGTAGAACTGTTTGTGCAGGCGAAGCTAGCAAACGAAACCAGACCGCCTGTTATGTTTGTTTACAACCTTTTATAATTTTTGGTTCAATTGAAAACATTTGACGTTACAACATGTTTTCTGCATGATACATTATCACTCGAACTGCCAAACATTTTAAGTGTTTTTTTTCATAAAGAATTTCGTATAAAAAAAAAAATATTTTTTAAAGTGTGTTCTCAAGAATAGATATTTGATAATCATGCATACACTAGAATCAAATTAGTTCATTCTAAAAAAATATATTGTCAAAATGATTGGTCTGTTAGTTCTTTCGTTTATCAAGGTAAAGATGCAACAATCGTGTCATACAGATGTACTCATATTCAAAAGAAGAATTTGAACAACTATTTAATAAAAAAATGCAAGCAATTGGTGTAAAAGAATAAAAGAGCATTCATATAAATTGGGAAATATAATCCAAGACTGCTTACTTAATCATCAAAATTCATATTGAACAAAACTATTTTTCACGTTATTGACCGAAAATAATGAACTTGATACGAATGACAGAGAGAAAACAAGCTCCACCTTAATAAAACCGTAATAAAAAAAAACAATTAAAACATAAAATGATTTAAAGTTAATACATAATTAATGCATTACTACGTGCGCCTAATTTCACGGATCGCACTGCAGCACTCATCAGCTGACCGCACGTTGTCGCGTCGCGCTGTATGAGTGACGACACGAAGCGGACAAACTACCCCCCCCCCCCTTCCCCCCGGGGCACTCAGTCAGACGCGAAGTTGCATACCGCTCACAGGTGGTAACTCATCGACAGGATCGTCTGGATGCTGCAGCGAGAGAGCGCCAAAATGGTCGTCCAGCTTCCGCTAGGAATAAATATGGTGCGTGGATCGATCAGCATGTCCGTTGATATCTGATAACGTTATCATTTTTACCGTGCAATGTGGCGGAAGTGCACTGAATAGACGAAAAGTGTATCGCAATTAAAAATCCTTTCTTTTGAAATCGCAATTTTTACACACATGAAGAATGGTTTAGCAATCGGTTTTGGAGTAAAGATTACATTTAGAACAAAATTTTGGCATTTATTATGTGTTGGCAGTCATGATACTGCAATTACATTCATAAGCGATTTGTAGTGCCACGATCATGCTCTGCTTCCGCAGATTTCATCAAATTTACTGTTCCGTGAATCTCTGAAATATTACAAGTTCATGATGTATGTTGACGGTAATAAATGGTTGTGATTTTTTTGTGAGTTTACAGTACCCAACAAATACAAATGTGATCAATTTACCAATTTACAGAGATAATATCGGTTCGATTCGATTATCGATTCGTTTCGATTGGAATGCCTAACAAGTGATCTTTCTAGCCTTGGCGTATTCGTTTCCCCAAAGCGATTCCAGAACAGCTTATTCTAAAACGCCTAGCACGGGTGGAATTTGTTCCTTACCGTCCTGTAGCCCTACTAAACCTGTCGCGCGTGAAACGTTTGGGAGCGTAGTTAAACGCTTAGCATTAGTTCATAGGCAAACAGGTTACGAACAAGGTTAAGCACCCACAGGGGGTACCCGCACGATAACGCGCCGTCAGTGTTAACGATCGTTAGCAAGTCTTCGCCAAACCAAACCTGTTTCCAGCCACGGTAAAGCGCACCCGAATTCGCGCCACCAGCATATGTGTGTGGCATCTTTCTGGGTGGACTATGCGATACGGTGACCATGCTCACACGAACAGAGTGACCCATTGTGAGGCTGTAAGGCGCCAGTGGAATGGGTGGTTGAAGATGCCACCGAGACTCCAGCAGGGAGGGCTGCTAGAAGGCGTAGAAGCGAGTTAACGCTTTTAGAGGTGTGAATAATTTTAAAAGAAAATAGAAGGTAGAAGAAGAAATGCTCACAAAATCCAGTTTCTTTATTTTTGGCGAAGGCATACTAGATGAATGAACCATGAACTGTTTTGTAAGGCAAGGCTGTTTTGCTTCATTTTCAAGCAATGTTTAGAAAAACACGCTAGGAAGTAAATTTTGAATGGAAGCGATCGAATTTTAGACATTTTTCAAAAGTGTGAAAGTGATCGTTCTCGTGCTTGACCCTTTTTAAAGTTTTTTGTCTATGGTGTTTTATTGTTTCCGGGGTTTCTTCATGCTTCTAACATTTTTTCCGCGGAGTGCCAAGGGATATAGTCTTTTATATAGCTGTGAGGTTGATAGAACAGTGAGCTGGTAAAATTCCTTTCAACTGTCTAACAATACTGGTACGTAAAACGCTGGATAAATTAAACGTTTGTAAACGTTTCAATTTCATATATATTACGAATTTGGGCTTAAATATCAGGATGGACAATTTTCAATGATTTCGTTATTAGCTTTGTTCGTACAGAGTGCGAAGGTGTCTTAAGCATAAAACATAACTAACCACAATAAAACCGAAACTAATCCCAAAAACTAATAGTTCATCCTTCCTAGCGACAATCTCCACAACTAGCAATAGTTAAATGCTGTTCTTTCAGCAATTCGTACGTCACACTTGAAGTGATCAGTGTGTAACCCACTTGCGTGATGGTGAGTGGCCACCACTCTCTACCATTGCCGAATGCAGCGCGAGTTTCAATGCTTCGGCTCGAATGCAACGCAACAACAAAATGCACTCACAAAATGCATTTGCTGCTAAGAAAAAGTGCATATCGCGCGACGCAACATAAACATTTTTCCATCGCCTGGAAACGTGTTGCGTGACATTTTTCTTTGCCACACACGATCACGATATTGGCACGTTCACTGGAAGTGATAAACTACATTGGGAGTTTAGTATAGTTCTAAAATAATTAATTCTAGTGTTTTATTAGAATTTTGTTAAATCTATATAACGCCCTCCACGTTTGTGAATATATAGAAATATTATTTGTGTAAAATACTGTAAAGCGTAACTGGAAATTATAATCTACAGATATACAGCATACCATTGAATCAAAATGGTATGTTCTGGGTAGATTAAGTGTACGATGAAGGAAAACTTTATATATAAATTAAAAATACCAAATTAAAGAAAGTTCGCTTCGCAGTCTCAAAAAATTGCTTGCATAAGAAAAAACTAAGATCATCGTATATCATTTACAGAAAGAAAGTCGCTCAAAATTATAAGACACATGAAATTTCTAAGTTTTCATTAAATCACCATGTCCGGGGTTGTCATGCATATTACGTGCATAACGATGAACGATGCATTTCTTTGTGCAAACACAAATCTGTGGTCAACTACTTCACGATCCTTCGCTATTTTGCTTCTTGACCGGTATGTGGTAGAAAATTAGCAAAGAAAGGAATTTGCCCGCTCGTCAACCAATTATGCGACCTCACGATTGCTTTGCCACATCGTGCAACGGTACTTTACCAGGTACTTTACCGATTTACTGGTTGCTGAGCAGAATAAATATGTGTGAAGGTGTCATTTTCTTCCGACAGAAAGACCCATAAAAAGTACGACAAAGGTGAGCCATCTTCATAAGATTCATGAAAGCTGCTTAAGTATCGGTATACGGATAATGTATAATGATACAACATTTTTAAATTTGGTAACTACCGGTAACCAACGATATATGACTGCTCTAATATAACACTTTATGAAGTTTAAGTAGAGATTACTTGAAAAGATTTGATCACTTTTATGTTTTAAAAAATATAGGCAATACCCTAGGTATTTACTTCGCGTCTAAACAACACAACGACTATGTATATAACAATCATCGGTCGTAGACGAAACGATGAATCAACAATCAAAGACGAAAGTAATACAAAGTGCTGAAACGCTGACGATAGAAAAACAGTTCTTCAACAGATTAGCACCTTCTAACCTTCTAAAGCAGAGTTGTTGTTTCAGAATATTTAGTATGTGCTGGTTTATTCTAAACATTCTATCGCATTCTGATCAAAGTAAAGGGTTCCCATAGACCGGACCACACGATTCCATCTCCAGAGATCCAACTCCTCAAGAGTGATCATCTTCCTCAAGTAGAAATGAGAATAAACCTGAATGACGAGCTCTCTCTCTCGACTTGAAATTGCCTGCGGACTTGAAATTGTCATATTGGATGTTTTCGTAGGCAGACACACTCCTTCCGTTCATAACACGGTTTCCAAGCAAAACAGGAAAAGAATACGTCATAGAACAACGATCGTCATGGTGCGATGGTGGTCCTCAGCCAACCCGGTCTGTATTCGGTTGAACTTGAAAAGTGTTTAACCTGTGAAGCAGTCGGAAAGAGATTCACCACTTGGGGGCTGGTTGCGTTAAAATCACAGCGACCGACACCTGGCCACCATATGCCCGGGCCCCATACTGCTAGAGAGGGTGCTTGTGTTCGCACGACAATACCTGCACGATCGTCTCGGTTACCCGAGACATGACGCATGCGTTTCGCACGGTTGGAAAAGTGCTGAAGCTTTCGCTTCCGATCGACCGTACCGGTAATGGGGGTGTGTGCAGCTTACGACACGGCTATGTTTACGATGTGTGGTCGTTGTTGATTTTCGAGACCTCACGACTCGACTCGACACCGAGGGCCAGAACGATGCTATCTTTTATTTAGTCTGCTAGAATCAACAAATCCCGCAAACCGACGGACACGGTGTGGTACGTTGGGTAAGGGCATGGTTTTCCGCGTGTATCCGCATAATCGTACGATCCGAAACCGTTCTGAGGTTCTGGTGGACGCTCTCCAGCAGAAGATGACGCTGATAAAATGATCGCCGCGGTCGGAACGTGCGGCGTGTCGGTTGGGGA
>CM032178.1:30525369-30643412 GCA_018908115.1 Anopheles rivulorum | reverse complement strand
GAGGAAACGCTCGGTAACTGTAGCAGACACGAGAAGAAGCTCCCTAGAGGGACAAAAATGAGAGTAGGGGAGGGGGGGGGGGGTGTTGATGGACAGTGGGGTGGGCATGAACACGGGTATCTTATGTCCGATGGAACGGTTGCGATAAAGCCATACCCTGGGTATGGCGTCGTGCGAAGCATGAGCACTCCACGGTACTGGCTACTCAACAGATGGTTGCACATTTTTGTGATAATAATTTTTGCTGCACTTGGAACTTTCAAGGTCTTCTTAAGGTTTTGGGCATAATGGGTAGAATGGTACGGTTTGGTTGGTTTCGGAAAGCTTAAATACACCAACCATATAAAAATTAATTATAAACCCGAATTATCCTGGTCATGGCACCAGATTATCCAAATTCTTCATTGAATGGTGTTTGGTTTTTATCATTTAAGAGGAAACTTTTATAATCCTGGTCATGGGGCCCGGCTTACAATCTTCGTCTTAGTTTGAAAAAAATCATTTCAATTTATTGTCTCTTGATAATACTTTTTTGATAACTTGATCGTCCTGTCATGGCACCATGCAAGATTTCAAACAAAAGTTAAAATTCATAGTTTTTTTTTTAAATTAACGGTTGTAGTAAGCAATATTAGAAAATTTATATTATTACTGCACCTTTATTGCCTTTTTTAAATCTACTTTTCTTATTGTACTTGTATAATTAATCACACGAAATTATGAATTAATATTTCATTTATCACGGGAGCGGAGTGAGTATTTTATATCCTTCCAGGTGACCTTTCTACTTCCTGGTGTTTTAGTACTAATTCTACTAAAAAGTTAATATGGGATGTCGTTTCCGGTATCATTTGTAGGTCCCCAAAGTACACGGTTTCATAGCCGGTAAACGGACCAGCCAACCGAATTGTGGATTTGTGCTTATTCGTTTCGTTAGTATGCAATGTACTGTTGTGCCATGTTGACCATGCCCTTTTGGTTCGCACTTTCTGTTTATTTTGAATGTAACTTTAACTTTCGAGCCGTGCTCTTCGTTATTTTTTATTTCGAACCACTTTTTTCCACTCTCTTTCCATTCATAGCCACTCACATCGACATCATCTGTCGTTGGTTTGCTTCATAAAATGATGCTTTTCTTTTACATTTTGTCTGCTAGCTGGATGAGCGCATTGCCACAGTACGCATACCGTGCCCGTCAGTTACGGACAGTTGGGCTCGTCTTTTATAATGTTTATTATGTTTCAGGTGATATTTGATGGTCACATTTAGAGACGCCACAGGCAACTGGCTTGCAAGTGCAATTGCAACAGAAAGGAAAGGGTAACAATTCAAACAGCATGGGCTTGTTGTTTTTAACGCCGTTTTTAACTTCCTTTCCTTTGCCCGAAATTCTTCCCTTTTTTTTTGTTTGGAAGTGTAATACGGCACTTGCTTCGGGGCACAGTCCGCTGTGCGAATGTACGTTTTTATTTTGTTGGGCAATGGGTTTTTGTTATATTTTTGCCTCCCTCCCGAAAAAAAACCTCACACATTTCTTCCACGGTAATGAAAGTCGTGCTCTCATTTTTGGTAGCTATTTTATGAATATTGCATGACTGGCCTCATTTCGTTGCACCGAAGTTTGGTGAGGATTTGTGGTAAGCAAACGGCCAATTGCAGTAGGTGCAACGTGTCGTGATAGCGATCGGAGTTGCGCCGGAAAGTATTTTTCCACTCCGGTTTTTTTTTGTACTTTGGTATTATGTAGTCTGTACCGTGACGGTTTTATTCGACACGCAGCAACCGTCTGTGGGGTAATGGCCATTATTAAAACAACCTTCAAATGTGCATCCTTGAGACACTTTCGGTTTCAGACTAAATGTTATTTAGGGATGCTATCACTAGGTTGTATGATCTGTTAAGCGATCAGTTTAGCTTGCTTGACATTGGGAGTATGACGATAATCTAAACCAGCTAAACAAGCACTACATTAGGAAATTATGTTAAAAAACCATAATAAAAAAAAATTAAAAAAAAAATTGATGAATTTAAAATTCATTTAATTTTGTTTGAAAGTAAAGTTTACAGAAAAAAAAATTAGCAAAAAATTATATAAAATCGTACATTTTTTATATAACTGAGC
Source organism: Anopheles rivulorum (assembly GCA_018908115.1). Classification (NCBI taxonomy): domain Eukaryota; kingdom Metazoa; phylum Arthropoda; class Insecta; order Diptera; family Culicidae; genus Anopheles; species Anopheles rivulorum. The sequence goes on along the minus strand of CM032178.1, from coordinate 30,641,290 downwards.
CATTCTCATATTAACTAGGAATATGAGTTATTCTTTACTACAAGGAACTAATATGATTTTTTTAAATCATATAACTTATGGGCCACATTATAATGAAATATTTTATATGTTTCCTTTACTAATAAAATAATTTTAAAAAAACTTCTAAAAAATAGTTTAAAATTAGCGACAAATTATACAACTGTACAAAATAATGTATAATTTAATGAGAAATATGGCCAAAAAAGATAAGGAACGTAATATTCAAACATCGTGAATACATTAAAGTTTGGCTATTTTGTACCGAAATTTGAAACGAATTGAGTGCATACGCCAGGAAGTTAATCAGCAAAAAAAACAATTCCTTCTCGTTCATTACACTGGAATATGCACACAGCTCTATGGCTGAAAAAGAAAAGAAAAATATCGCCTCAACTTGTTTGACCACCATTGGTGTGATCTGGAACGTTTAGCGTTTGACGCCGCACTAGATCATAAATCCAACTTCTTCCAGCGGCAGTGGTTTAAACGGTTCCACCTAAAACCCAAACCCATCGGCCATAACGATCACCCTAGTCCGGAGCCATCATTACCGTAATCGTAACAACTGCAGTTTGTAGCATAGAGTGCACGAGTCATCATCATCATCAACAGCAGGTGGTTCGTAGAACTAGCATGTTTCGCTTCGCGCTAACTGTCTCGCGCTTATCTGCAGCAAACCATCCACCGAAAGGATGGTCAGTGCAACCCGGCAATGAAGGAAAATTTGCACGAACAAAAATGTTATATGCAAAAGAAGAGAGAGAGAGAGAGAGAGAGAGAGAGAGAGAGAGAGAAACATCCCTACACCTAGTTTACACCTAGTTTCGCTAGCAGTCTGAGGATACGGCTGGCTACTACGGCTAGGGATGAGTTTTTATGATCGCGTAAAAGAAATAGAAAAGACACGACCAGTGTGCAGACATAACCGGTGCTTGCGCTAATTTTAGTGCCGCGCAATGAATCTGCATTTGCATTTTCTTATCGGATAAGCCAAGCCACGTTCTGCCGTGCTTAAGCTGTCCGGTCGGGATGAGTTTCGCTAACCGTGCGGTTGCCCTTGGCCATGAGACTCCGCGCCACAGCGAAACGAAGCGCAGTAAATTGCGTTCCTTTTCCTGTGAAGCGTATGGAAGAATATTCACGAAACTCCTAATTGATGGGTCATGTATCTCTGTGGCATGTGGCTCGTTGTAAGATTTGTTGAACGAAAAATAAAAAAAATAATAATAAAAAAAAAAATGAAAGAAGAAAAAATCCCACAGACGTCTCGAAACTCATGTTTACTTTCGGAACACAGAGGGCTTTACCTCTGTTGCGCCACAGCGAAAACCATCTGTTCGGGGTGGTATATTTTTAGCGAAAAAGGTTCATTGAACCGCACCACGTCTAGAACTTCTCCAAGCTGACATTCTTTTAGGCAAATGAAGTTTCGTTTGTTCGTGTTTTTTTTTCTCTTTTCTTTGGCTCGCGGTTGACTCGAACTGTGCCATCTTATGCTCAAGTGGGGGAAAGCATTTCACCCGAGACGAAAGGATACTTTTGCAATGGCACGCGCAACCACTGATGCCCGTTCACTTGTTGCGCTTGATTTGTTTGGCCCTTCGGGCAGGTAGGCAGTGGAGTTTTGCGAAATCTAATTTGTTTTAACAGTAAGGAAAAAAGAAACACAGAATTTTGGTGACAGTTTTGTTATGGAGCTATTTTTAAGACAGGCAAATCATTTTATCAACATCCAGTGGTTGAATCATAACAGTTTAGGTTGAATTTCAATTTGTTATCTCAGAAGAATTTCATAATACAAGTTTTTGTTTGAAATAATAAAGAACTAGAAATTAAACTTTATTCAAATATCAACTGATCAATCAAGAAACAAATAGAATAAAAAAAGGAAAATGAAACGATGGAAACATAAAAAACGGCTAATAAAGAAAACAAATACTAGGTGGTATGGTATTGTAAAAAAAAAATCTTCGGAAAAAGATATTAAATGAGCTTTAATGGTGTTTTTTACATTTATGTTCAACTTTTTTTGTTCTGACTTTTCATTCGTTTAAATTTTCTCTTTACTTTCAGCATTTAATATTATTTCTGTTTTCACTTTAATACTTTTCTAATATTCTTTTATTCATTTCATTTACACTTCTTTTTTCCTTCATTTTGTTTTAATTAAATTTCTTTCTTTTCTTAACAAGTTGTTTTATGGTAACTAGCCGTTTTGATAATATTAAATACTTTTTTGTTTTCCATATTGCTACAAAATTATATTCCGTATTGCAAGGGTTATGAGTTTGATTAACTTATCTTGAAATACTGGGATTTTTGTGCTCCTTCAAAGTACGAAAACGGTACATCGACATCCTTTTTTTTCTGGAACCCTACCCGAAATTCATTCGATCTCCACTGTCTGTCTGATTTATGATGAACAAGTAACGTAATTGCCCCAGTATTGAGACGACCACTTGTGGCGTGGCATCTTGTCTGGAACCCGAAGAAAGTAACCCACCCTTCAGGCAAGATGGTGGGCGAAGTTCGGAGGGGAGTGGATAGAGTTCCAGTACAGCTCCGGTAACCCTCGCCTTTCCAACGTGGGGTTTACCTTTAGCAAGGTATTTTAACAGCATATTACATTGTGCATCCCTGCTGCTGCTTAAGTGCCATCGGCCCCATGGTAATGCCACCATCTTCACCAAATTTGCCGCAGACGCTCGGTGAGATTTTACTTTATTTTTTGTTGTCTTTTCGCGGGGGGAATGCGTCCGAAAAGGGATAGCATACCTTGCGCGGGGTGGATAAGCAATGGGAAGCAGCTTCGGCACTTTCATCGCAACGTTGCGCCAGTGCGCTGGGAGATCGTGGAAAATAATGCGAGTGGGTGTGTTTTATTTGTTTTGTCTTCTTTCTCTGAAATGTGAATCGGGTGCACGTGCTTTGGTGCAACCCTTGTCAACTTCAATGATGCCAACCAGTGTATGGTAATAATAAAGTTTGGAGTAAACCACAGACACAGACAGGCTTGTATCGAGACAATAATCATAAATAAATAGGGGTAAATAATTATCAAATTATTAGACAAAAACATATGATTCCTAAACGAGAAAAGTATCGCAAATAAAACAATTAGGACAAATAAAATTAAATAACTAATAGTAAAAATCAGCCTAAAGTCAAATGGCAAACGCTACAAAGCATACGAAGTTGCATTTAAAACGAATGAAATCACAACCTACTTGTACCATCATAATCGTTTTTTTTTCCCGAGCTCATGATGGAAATTCATTGACAAGAACTGTAATTTAGTGAGTGGGGAGGTTGTTCCCTTCACTCGTCCCTCCAAAAAGTCCTTTGATCGTGCACTATTCCTTGCACAGATGATGGATTATGCTGTTGCACTGCGCGGTGCTTGCACGATGACGCCAAGCGATGGCGATGGTGGCGAGTCGGTCGTGACCCTTTTCGAATCGAGCACGCTCAGACGGACAGACCGACCCCATCCCACCCGGTGCCACACTTTTCCTTGCGAGCACAGAAAAAAAAACTCCCCAGCAGTAGTGGAAATATTCAACAAGTTCTATCATTTAGGATGGCCGATTTCAGCAGGGATTTGCCCTCTCGACGACAGACAACACTTCATTACGTGTTATATCGTGCAAACAAAGCGATGATGCTTTTTGACTTTAGCCCCTGGCGGGGGAAGGGGGGGGGGTGGGGGGATGCAATCGTTTGTGCCTTTTCTCTTCGACCATTTACCCTGCAGTTCCCCGCAAGGGAGGTTGGTCCACATCGCTTTTCCTTTTCCCTCACCGAACCCATGTACAAGCGTATGCACCATTTCACCTTTTGAGGGCACGTGAGCAAGGCATTGCGAGCTGTGAATCGCCCCTTTTTACCTTGCCATTGAATGTTGGTGCAGTTGGGGCAAACAAGTTTAAAATTGTGTTGCTAAATTGCACCGACCGCGAGCATCACACGGTCGCAAATAAATCTTCCCGCGCGTAGCGTAAACTAATCACCGTTCCGTTTGGGCAACCCGTTCTTGGCCAGAATGGAAGCCAGCAGAAAGCCAGCCAACACCCTCCCGGCCGATAAATCTTTCCATTTTCCGAAGGCCTTTTGATCCTAATAAATATTTACATTCGCTGCAGTTGTGCAGCCCGCGACAGCCAATTGCCGGGATCGGTCGGTTCGGGTACAGTACTTCCTTATTTATCTATCACGCGAACGCGATCGTGCTGGTGTGGCGTTCCCGAGCAGGCAACCATCGTTTCGTGGTAAATGGGACGGTACGCATGGAAGCTGCCGGAATGTGTACTATTACTATGATTACTATCCTCTTGCAAAATAGTGACTTTCGCTAGTTTAAGATTAGCTTCAACAAGTACACTTGGCACAAGTGACCCGGGAGTTGAGTGCAACTGTTGGATCGAGCTACTTTCTTTTTTAAATCATTTTATTTATTTCGTACTATCTAGTTTCCTGTAGTAAATAGATATTTGAATAAATTGATCTTCCTATAGTAATATATTTTAAAACGTTTTTTTTTTTTGAGGAAATGGTTCAACATTAAATAACAAAAAATAGATAAGATTGGCCATCTGGAGAAAACGTTTGGAGTTTTGGAGAAAACGATAAAAATAAGGAGAACAATAACATTAAAAAAAAATCTTGATGATTTTTTCATATTTTTTATTTTCATTTATAATACTCGAAGTTAAGAAACAGTAAAGAGAAAAAAGTTAATAACTTTTATATGTTATTTCTTGTTTCTACGTGAAAATTTCTTGTTCGAGCAAAAAACATTTGCAAGAAACGTTTTCGTTTACCGCATTTCCTCTTTCTTTTACTTAACTACAAGCTCTTAGTGCCTTGGTTTTTTACTAATCAATGTTTACATTATGTGTTTAGTATTTTTTTTTTATTTTTATTAAGTAATTTTAGTATTTTATTTTTAAGAGAAGCGGTAATGACCGTGTTACTAAGAAGAACATTCTTATCTTCCACAGTTTTATAGCGTTAAAGTTCTAACTAGTTTACTCAATTTGAATGCATAGGAATTTAGTGTTTATATGCTTTCCAATAAATTATATAGATTTATATCTATGGCTTGCATTTCTTCCACATCCCTATTATATTACTTTAATTGATTGTATATTCCCCTTGCTATTCTGTAACACAATTACTTTGTTGCTAGTAAATACGTAACCCACGTTTGGACATCTGTTATCTACGTTCCACTTTGCATCGATGTTCCAACTTTGCTGCCTTTGTTCATACGTCTTCCCGAATGCTGCTCAATTGAAACACAATCTTAAGAATCATTACCAATCGAACCATTTTTGCAAAAACGGTGGCAACGTGCTAAAGGTACTGATAAAGATTTATCTCCACCAAGCGTTGCCATTAGCTTTTATGCTTTCGATTAAACGCGACCGAGAAGCTGTACCAGTCCACCAGTCACGGTTGTTCCGCTTTTTGCTAGCTAGATTGCGCTCGTTACAGGAAAACTATACACAAACACACACACACAAACACATACCCGCCGACGCGTCCCGGCTGCCTTTAGATCGTCCGGAATCAATAGGCGCATGGAAGGGTTTGAATAAATTCTCGAAATTTATTGATTCAACCACGCAGCCGACACTGCCGACCATCCGTGGCCGGCCCCGAAGTGCAAGCACGACCGGCAGCTTTTGCAGCAGTTGCATTCGAGTCGAGAATGCAGCGCGACTGCACCCGTTGCATCCATCGTTCCCTGCGGACAGTCGCTCCCAGGGCCGCCTGAATGTGATGAAAAAGGGCCGGGAATTGTTGAAAGGAAAACATTTTTAACCATAAATATTTATCGATAAGATTGTGTTCCGGACCGGCCGGGTTATGCCGTGTTCCTACTACCTGCCGAATGCCGACCGTCCCTAGACAAACGCTGATCGGGCTCGGGTGTTGGAAGGGTCGTCGCACGACGCACAGAGTGCGTCCTGTGTTTCGCCACCGCCCGCCCCGTGTAAAGGTGTAGGGTTGTAAAGTTTAATTTTATTATTTACTGTAAACCATTACAACATACCACAGCGATCGGGCCCTGGAATTGTCCACCGGTTGGCATGTGCGGAAAAATGTCAGCATTTTCCCATTGCCACAAGGCAAGCTCGGGCTAGGGTTGACGATTGTCAGTGGCGTTGCTGTGCTTAATTTCGAAATAAATACTAGCAGCAGTATGTGGCTGTTTTAATATTTGTGAAACATTCCAGCAAGTATTACTACTAGCTATTCAAATTTATAGCGTCCAGATTGAGCTCCATTGAATGGCTGCTCAAACCGATTTATATTTATATTTTTTATATTTTAAAGTATTTTTATTCATAAAAAACGGCCGTATTTGCTATATATTAATGATTGTAAATTGAGGGACGGCCCGGTGGTGTATTTGACAACGGCGCTAGTTCCTAACACGACCGGACCGGGTTCATATCCCATTCGGACCGTCCCCCCGTAGCACGGTCTGTCTAGCCTGCTACGGGGTAAAATTAGTCTAATACGGCCTGTTCCGTTCTAACATAAATAAAAAAAAAGATTATAAATTGTAAAATAATTTTCTCACTATAAGTTTTTAAAAATACATAGAAAATATAATCTTCCTGGGATAAAGTTTATGAATGCTTTATTAATTTATTTATTTTATTTTATTCAATTTATAAGCTGAACCGAAAAATGCTCATCACAAGTACGGTTGCATGAATTTGAATCAATTATGGCATACATCCATCCTTCCGGATTTAAATACAACATTGTTCGTATTTTAACAATGGTTTATGCTATATAACTAATTTCAATAAATACTCGTGTTAAGCTCATAAGCATTTTAACGTAAAATGGAAAGCGAAATTGCATAATTTGAAATTAAAAGAAAAAGTAAATGTTGAATAAGGCGGGAAGCTAAAGATCCTTGTGATCTGCAGCTGTACGCTTTTTGTAGGAACAATTAGCACAATAAATAAGAATCCTAACAATTAATCTACACAAATATATGATTCAGAACAATTTCTTTATTTTGATAACAACAATTATTTATTTTATTGTACTCTGATTAATTAACGTTTAATAATTCTGATATAGAGGAATTTTATGAATAATAATAATGATGATGAAACAAATCTTAATTATTTAAATTTAAAAAAAAAATCATCAAAAATAATAAGGGATACAATTTGGTAAATTTAACGAGTTTTTCAAAATTCGTACTGAATTTACCAATAATAAATGCTTTACTTTAAACTCAGACGTCTCTGTATTACTTTCCACAATGCCAATCTTGCCGTACTCATAAAATGCAGTAGGATGCGACTTGTCAAATTAGGTAGTCAATTTAATTTAACCTTAAAAATGCTTAGTTCTTATCCTTTTGCAAAGGCAAAAGCAACAGAAACCATTCCCGTATGCACTCGGTCACGCCAAACAACTTATCATGCTCGTTCTCGCGGGCTAATTTGGAAAACATGTTCCCCAAACCACATGACACACACTCAGCCGCACATACTGGGGCGTAGTAGAGGCTTGCGTGCATGCCACGTGGCTCAATTAATTGCTCCAGCGCTTTTCCACTTTCCTTCAACCTCTTCCATCCGTCTCTCTCTCACTCTATCTATCCCTCTCCCTCTTACTCCTTTCCTCCCTAAAATGAAGATACCGTGCAAGAAGCAAATGGAGCAGCACTGCATGTGTGCAAAATTGAGGGGACAATATTTTGTTTCTTCTCGTTTCTTCGAGACGAATCGAACTGATGGGGATCGCAAGGGGTGTGTATGCACACGGTATCACAGGATACCGACTGGGTGCTGCCACGTCCCCGATAGAAAGATGCATGGCAAAGGGGAATTAAAACAAAAAACAAAAAAGAAGCCAAAACAAGGAACGGAATTAAGTGAAACGACGTTAAAACAACTTGGCCGCACACAACCACACATACACACACACACAAACCCGAGCGTGGCGATGCGACGATGAGCTGCCGTCCATTAAATATCATTATTCAATTTATGCTCTCGGTTACAATCTTACGTCATTTATTTCCCGCCGTCAAGTTCAAGTTCAACGCACAAACGTCGTCTGCGGCAGATCCGACATGCACCAGACAGACCGTCCGACAGGTTCTGGCTGCTATGTACACCCGAAACGAAACAAAACTCAAAGTCATCGAAAACTGTGTGCAGAAAGCATTGCTTGTGAGTGTATAGTGCAGAAAGGATCGATGAGCATCTGGAGCGAAGAGAACCGAAGACATATATAAAAAAAGGGCCACAAAAAGTTGAATCCGGTGACGGAAATGTATGCCAAAAAAGCAGCAAGCAAGGAGCAATAAAAATGACGGCTGGTCTTGTGGAAAGCACGGTGGTGTCCCGATGGGGTAAGCGGTGCATCCAGCAAAAAAAAGAAGGACGGAGAAGTAAGTACGCCATATCATGGTGGATCCTCTGTTGGGGATCCTGATCTGCTGAAGGACACAGGCGAAACAACGGACCCCAGGGAAACGCTTGCCGAGGTGTCCGAGCAAACCGAAAAAAGGGCAACGGCAAATATTGGTCGCAACCGTGCAGCAAGTACACGGTCAAATGAAAATGAAATGGAATCAAATATCGGTTTAGTTGTTCTGTTTTCTCGGTTGTTTAATGCAAATGCTGCAGGTACGTATCATCATCATTGCGCGCCAACTTCTTGTTTTTTTTTTTGTAATGGCAAACAGGGGATTGAAATTCGGTCAGGATATATTTTAATGTGTTTTTTTTTGTGTCTTATCTTTTCGTTCATCGCTGAGTTATGAGTCGTTAGAAGAGCACATGATGAATTTGAAGTTTTTTTTACCAATTTTTTTTTAATTATGTAAAGCAGTTAATTAGTTACCTAAATTATGGTTAATGTAATTTTTGTTATACGATTTAAAAATAAACAAAAAAGTATTAAAGAAATAGAAGAAAGTAATAAAACATATACACACATGGACACAAACAGTAAAAAAGGAAACAAATACTGAAAAAATGTATTAAAACAAGTAAAATAAAACAAATAATGAAAGGATTTTATAAAACCATAAAAATAGTATTTTTAATTAATTTTTATATATTCATATTTCATTATGACGGCTATTCGCCATATTGCCTAACTCATTAAGGCAAATGTTGATGCAATATTCACAAGGCATTTCCTTCTGCTAGTTTGCTTTAATCCAGCCATGCACGTTTAGTAGTAAAAATTTGTATTGTTTGTAGCTAGTTTTTGTTTAAGAACACACCAATTATGAGTGTATTTTATCACATTAAGATTACAACTTCAACATCTCGTGATGCGACGAGACAAAAAAAGAAAACAAAACCTCAACTCGTCCAACTCGTCATCTGGTAACGTATCTCCATCACAGTCGCTCCTCTGCTGAAAGGACGAACGCCGTCAGACAAAACATTCCTGCCATCCAACCGCACCCAACACCTCACAACAGCGAGACACCAAAACCACCCACCGCCACCGCGTTGAAAGACACACGGTGACGAAGACGGGAGAGAGAGAGAGAGAGAGAAACAGACACCCAAAACCAAAAACCGAAAAATTACACCACCCCGAAGGCAAGCGCAAAGTAGCGTAAGAAATGGCAAAAGAAAAGCGAACGAAAAACAAAACAGACACAAAAAGAAAAAAGAAAAAGAGCACGAAATCTCCCAAAACCACCCAACTTTGTAACCGGTCCTGGGAGAAATGCCACAAACTTGTGACTTGAAACGAACAAAACAAAAAACGAAACGCCCCAAAATGAAAGAGTAAAACAAAAAACAGCACGTCCATGACGGGGGTTTTAAGTTTTTGAAGACAGAGCGACGACGACGTCCTCTCGTCGTCGTCGTCATCGTTCGGGTCGTCCTTTTTCGGGTCTGGAGTTCAAGTTCAATTTCCATCATATTTCTGGCATGTTGTGTAGTTATTTAATAAACTTTTCCCCTCCCAACTACCTGCCACCCGTTTGGCTGACTTTCCCTGCCTGCTGCCGGTCAGGTTGGTGGATTCTCGTACGATACCGAGCCATCGGAAGGCGCACCGTGAAAAACACACCGTGAGACGTTGTTTTCCCACGACTTCTTTTTTTTTTGTTCGCTTCAAGACAGATTGTCTGGCCTGTCGACGCGATACTCGATGTGCGCGATGTGGCAGTCGTCGGACGTACACGACGCACGGGCAAAGTGTTGAAGAGCGCTGGGCCGGTGGTATCGTTACGCGGTAATTCTATTATCCTTTAGCTTTTGGTGAATGTGTTTTTAGTAGACATCCACCGCTGCCGAGGCAGTAGTGGTGGAAAAATCTGGCGAAAAAATCACCGTCATCCCTGTGACCATGTGGAGGGTACGGCGTACGAACCGTGTGACGCGTGACGATGCTGATGAATGCGGTGAGAAGGATAATTTTAATCGATTGTCTGCGTAAGGCTATTAATAATCAAGCGTTACGTATAACGCCTATCAGCGTGAATAAAAAAGGGCTTTTATAATTAACGGCAAATGTATGATTAATTAAGTTTTGTTTAAACCTCTAACCGAAACCATCGCCCATTTGTTTCCGTTAAGGAGCAACGAAGAATTAGTAATGTAATGAAATTTCTCAAACAAAACTTACCCTGCTATATTGAAATCCAATTGCCAGCTCGTATTTACAATGCTTTATTCATTTCTGCTCCATCCAGTCGTTACCTCACTCCGTTTCCTCGCTACTTTCCGCCTCAAAAACCGTGGACCGTTCGAAGCGTTCCTGGGTTTTGCGCCAAATGCTGTGCCGACGCGGATCGACCGGTTGTGCATTGTGTGGACCACCGATTGCCATCTGATTCTGGCTACCAAGGCCCGAGGTGCCCACGTTCGAGGTAAGTGCGATCGGTTCGGTTAGACCGGTATCGTTCTTACCGAGCGGTTTACCCTCGTTCCATCCGAGCTTGGACAGCATCTGGAAGCCTTTGTTGCTACTAGCGATCGATTGATCCAGCGAGGCGACCTGCGTTTTTTCGTGTTCATTCGAGCTTCCCTTAACCTTTCGTCGAACGGCTGCACGGTCCTTGTAATCCGCATTGTTTCCTCCCTCACCGGAAGCGATGTACTCTACACAATTGAAAAAAACAAAGGTCATTAGCAACGATAAAAAACTAAAAGTGTTTTCTCACTCACTTTCATTCTCCAACCCAAAGCGCTTCTGCAACAGCTTCAATCCTTCCTTATGCGAGACGGGTTTCGTAATTTTAGAAACAATCTCCGGAATTATGACGGGTTCTGCGTTGACCAGCAGCCCCGGTTCACACTTGCCACACGTTGAATTACCCTCGTGCACGTGGCATAGTAATTTTGTTTGATTTAGCTGAAGAACGCTACCGTGAGCCAGATTTTGTGGATCACTCTGGGACTGCTGTTCGCTTAGCCTCACCCGAACGCCGTTGTAAAGTGTACCGTTGCGTGACCCAAGATCTACGAACTGGTACGTAGATTTGCGAGCATTGTACATGAACTGTAGATGCTTTTTGGACACGTTAATGTCGGGTATGATCACATCGTGGTTCCCTTCCCGGCCCAATGTACCACCTTTGCAGGTTACAATAAACAGTGAACCAATCTTAAGCTCTTTAATGTTCGTTTCTTGTACGATCATACGCAAGGACGGTGGGTATCGTTTCGCTACATCTGTGGGAAGATTATAAACATTTGCAAATAACATTATTACCATTTACAATATGATAATGTTGATAAGATGATGAAATGTGTACGGCCCCCCGATGTACCTTTGTAGCCCGTTTTAAACTGTTCCGTCGAATCGGCACTATGTTCCTCGCTCGATTTCACCACTATCACCGATTCGACCGACTTGGAGTCGCTGCTTTCGCTGCTCTCCAGTTCTCCCTCTTCCTTTACACCTTCCTCCGGTGACGATTTACGATGTTTGCGTTTTGATTTGTGTTTCTTTTTCGAACGCTTGNTATGATAATGTTGATAAGATGATGAAATGTGTACGGCCCCCCGATGTACCTTTGTAGCCCGTTTTAAACTGTTCCGTCGAATCGGCACTATGTTCCTCGCTCGATTTCACCACTATCACCGATTCGACCGACTTGGAGTCGCTGCTTTCGCTGCTCTCCAGTTCTCCCTCTTCCTTTACACCTTCCTCCGGTGACGATTTACGATGTTTGCGTTTTGATTTGTGTTTCTTTTTCGAACGCTTGGGCAACGAATCGCTACTGTCACTTGAATCCGACTCGGAACGTGAACGCGACCGATGCCGGTGCTTGCGGCGGTAACGCTTTTTGTGCTTTCGATTACGCTTCCGGCTACGGCGCCTACTACACTCGCTGTCATCACTGTCGGCGATCTTTTTCGTCGCCTCCTTTTCCCGGGAAGCATCGGTGCGTTTCGATTTCTGTACGGCGTTTCGGTGGTTGAAGTGGTGGCGGCCAGTGATGCAGACGTAATGAAAAGAAAAGAAAAGGGGGGCCGCTATTAACAACGCCGCACTGGTCTCACCTACCTAATGCGTTGGCACGCATGCGATCGATCTTCAGCGAGGAAAATCGTGCAATAAAACTGTCGTCTAATGAGGAGGAAGAAGTAGAAGGGATGGTAGGAACCTGCGAAGAATAGGTTAACAGTCGAGTTAGCATTGAGTTTTGTTGTTGAGCGCCGCCGAATATTACGACATACCTTTTGTTTGGCATTGGGTTCGGGTTCTATCATTGTTTCGGGAATGACTTGTGAATAGAAATCATACTCCTTGGTTTCCTCATTGTACTTCAAATAGCATCCACGGTGGCCATCATAATGTAAACCATAAATCTGTAAAATGGAGAGATTTGTTTGATGAATACACAATATATACCAAAGAATTAGCGGGCGTGACGGGATCCTTACAGAATTATAATAATATCCAGTGGCAGGATCGTAATACAATCCGGAGGTAGGTTCGTAAATGTATCTGTTCTGAATGTCCACATCTTGGGCCGTTTTCTTTATATCGTCCACGAATGCTTTTATGTCTAGCGGTTCCACCACATCAGTCTGTTCCGGTGCACCTTCGTCCACTTCAACATCGGGCGGTTTTTCGTTACCCGTAGCATTTCTTTTGGTGAGGAACTTTCGTTGTAAACGCTGTAAAGAGAGGCAAATGTTTGTGAAAAAAAGTCCTTTAGAAAGTAAATCTTCCATTAGAAGATCCTTTACCAGCGCGTGAATCTTCTTTTTCAGCCTCTGTATTCTGGTGCTCTGCAGGCGTATGTGTCGATGCAATCCTTGAACGTAGAGACACAGCTGTTTCGCGGTCACATCGTACAGGTTTGTTATGCGTAGCAATTTGATATGGCCCGGGTTTTTAGCCATCCAGTAACAATCTTAATAACAATTTTCAATGAATATTTCCTATTTTTACTGCCTTCTTTACAATTGAACCGTAAATGTTTATTTGTCGGCTTCGGTAAACTGACAGCTGTTCAGGGTTGGACGATGCTTAACTGTTCATCGATTGTCGATGAAAATGAATTCGGTGATAATAATAATTGGATGGTCGTAGATAGAACGAAATTATGAAGAATGAACGAGAAGAATGGAGTATTGAATATAAAACTTGCTAAAGAAAGTCACACTATTCTTAAGCACAATATTTGCTATTAATACACGCAGTATAATCAAGTAATAAGAGCTACAACTGTCAAAATGTTTTCCGTAAACAAATTTAAACTGTCAAATTCGTGCATCGGGCAGTTTATCCGTTGACAGCTGGCCTGCGAAGCGCGGACACCGGCAATTGGACGTTGTTTACAACGGTTTCGCAGCATTAGCAGATGTGAAAACGAAGAAGAAGCATCAAATTTTACCAACCGCAGAGTCACGCTGTTCGTGTGTTGGATGTAGCGTTGTTCATAAAGTGAAAAGTAATCATTCCGGAAGTGAACATTGCATACCATTCGTGTAGAAGTACCGTGTGTGCAGCCTGGGGCTTGAGCAAAAGAAATGAAACCCTCATGGCTGTGGCTGACGCTTGGCGTGGTGTTGCTTTTTGCAGCAACGCGCTCTGCTTCTGCCACCAAGCTTAACTATCCGCGTGTTCTACTGCCCATCTTCGACCACATTTCCGTGAACTTCACGCTTGAGGTCGTCGAGAAGGGATGCTTCAAGTGGTAAGTGACAGCATTACTATAGCTAACCTTGGAATTGAAGTTCAAGGAATTGGGTGTAAGGGAACCGAATTAGGGTGGGTGGGGAAGGGATCTCGAAATAGTGACCTCACGCACAGGTAAACAAACCGGTGCTTCGTAGGAGAGTATCCGAATGTATGATGTCAGTCGGGTAAAAATTAGCATATTACGTACGAGCATTTGATCATTTGCTTCTTCTTTGCACTTGATTTATTTTTAGGACTTCGTCACGACTCGATCTAATCCAAATCACACCTTCCTATGATGACGTCGATGAGGATTGCTCCTATCGGGTGGTGGTGACAGTAATTAACAAGGAAAAGCGACGCAACACGGCCATCGTGCTTGCGGAGGATCTAGTTACCGGTGAGGTGCTTCGTTGCGATGTGATTCTCGATGTGATCGATCAGCTGGGTGTGCTGACGACGACCCGTGAGCTTTACCTCGAAGAAGCACCCGAAACGTTCGAACTGTGGGCTCAGGATGCACAGGGCAACGCATTTACCACCCTGGAGGGAATTGAGTTCCACTGGCAGATAGCTTCCCATCGGACGCACGATTCCCGGCACGGTGGTGCTGGCGATAGTAGCTGGAGTCAGGTGTTACGGTTTCTTACCTTCTCCGAGAGCAAGTTCCATGTAGTACCACGAGCAATCGAACGGCTCGAAGCGGCCGGTGTGCAAGGATATATGGTGTTGCTGGAGGGTATAAACACCGGATCTGCACGGGTAACGGCACGGCTTCCTCATGCCGAGTACTCGAACGTTCCACCGGTAGACGTTAACATTATGGTGCTGGCCAACCTCATATTGAACCCGAGCGATGTCTACATTCTGCCAGGGGATACGATCGAATTTAAGGTGCTTCAGTTGAAGCAGGGCAAGCTGCACGAGATTGCACTCAACAGCCAGTACTATCTAGAGATTGAGCATGAAACGTACGCCAGTATGAGCGGCAATGCAGCGAAGGGTCTGCGTGTCGGACGAACGTTTGTGCTGCTGCGCGATCGAAACGTACCGCACGAAACAAATGCAGCAGTCACAAATGATGAAGCAAACTCGAAGGCAACACTGCCGAAAGCAAGCCTCACGGTGGTGGATCCGATGAAGCTAACGATTAATCTTCTACCGCACTACAACTGGGTTACGGTCGAGGGTGAGAATCACGAGATTGCGCTGAATTTGTTCACGCACGATGATCATCAGATTACGCTCGGTGCAAAGTACAAGCTTCAGTCCACGTTCGATGAGTCCCTGTTCTATCCGATCCGCGTAACGTCCAATGGAAGCAGTATCTTCGGTGAAACGATTGCCACCGGTAGCAGTCCGGTAACGGGCAAGTTTGAAAAGGTACGTACGATTGTAAGAAAGCGGTGGAAAGTTTGTTGAAATAATAATTTTTAATCATCTTCCACTGTATCTTGTTTCAGCTCTCGGCCAAGGCGGAAATGGTTGTGTACAAACGGTTGGCAATTAATCCGCCGGAAGTGATCCTACCGTTCGATCCTAACCTTCGCCGACAGAAGCTCCAGTTCAGTGCAACCGGTGGTGATGGAGCGTACAGTTGGACATCGCAGGATGCGAATGTTGTGGCCATTTCTCAGACCGGTTTAGCCGAAGCACGTTTGGATCAGATTAAGGGTGTCTCGGATTTAGCCACCGAAAGCGAGCTAGCTAAAGTTACCCAGGTAAAGGTGGCAATGTCCCGGAACGTGCGGATTTACGTGACGGCACAGGTGATGTTTCTACCCCCGATAAAGCTGGAAGTTGTGCGTTACAACTTCGAAACCGTGCTGAAGGATTACGTACGTTTGCATGTGGGTTTGTGGGCGCGCTACAACGGTACACTGAAACCGTTTACATCCTGTGACAATCTACATTTTGAGCTGGAGTTTAGCAATCCCATCTTTATGACGGAAGCGTTTTCTTCGGTTAGTGGCGAAAATGAAGAACCGTTGGCTAATGGAGCTTGCAGGATAATTTATCTACGATCGACAATGGTTGGACAGACGAATTTGAAGATCACGTACCGTTACTTCGACAAGCTGCTGAGCGATCACGTCAATTTGAACGTGTTCGAGCAGCTGGCAATTGAGAATCCGGTCGAGAACGAGGTTGTACTGCCGATCGGTGCATCGCGCAATCTTTTCTACTACAATGGACCGGAGCACATCTTTAACTCGGAGGCGGAACTGCAGCGTCAGCTGGTGTATGATCGCAAGGCGCTCGATGTAACCGAGATGGGAAGCGGATTCTCCAACGATAAGCACATCCTGCGCGCACTCTGCAAAAAGCTGGGCGATTATGAGCTAAAGCTGGAGGTATTTAACACGCTGAACGCACCGAACGTGGTACCGTACGTGACCGAGTTCGTGACGAAGGTGTACTGCGTGAAGCCACGCTTCGTAAATCTTATCACCACGGACAAAGTAAAAACGGGATGTCCGCTCGAACGCCGAAACTCGATGATGCACGTCAAAACGGCGGACAACGCGGAACAGATGATGATCGACATCGAGGTGCTGGATGTGCAGAATCGTAAGCTGGCCAACATTTCCTCACTGCTGCTGGAATGGAAGTTCGCATCGGTTGACACACAAGCGGTTTCTGGCTCGTCGGCCGGAGCTGGTGAAACGGCGCTAGTGTTGAGCTACGATTACAAGACGGAAGTGGAACGTTTCGAAGGTGTGGAAATTCCGGGACGAGATTATTTGCTGCTGAATCTACCACGGGAGTTGGAGGCGAGTCTGAAGGTGAAAACGATCGTAACGGATTATCGGGCGGAAGTGTTGAAGCGGTATGCGATCAAACCGGAAAGTCCACCGTTTGGTGTGCAGAAGAAGGCCGGTTCAGCACTCGTGAAGCCAGTGATTGAAAACGAGCTTAACTTTGTGTCGGTGAATCGGACGCTGCTTCCGTACGAACGGTTGACGCTCTTCCTGACCGCAGATTCGGTGGAACGCATAAAGGTGGCACAAGGAAGTGGATTTTACGACATCAAGGCGTCCGAGGCGGGCATTGTGTCGGCACAATTCGATGGCACGACGCGACAAATAATCATCAGCCCTCGCAAGATCGGTGAGGTAAAGCTGGAAATAACTGACCAGTGTCTCAGTACGGAATCGAGCTTTCTGCACGTGTCTGTGGTAACGGTGGGACGAATAACCGTACTGTCCCCGGATCGTGTCGAAAAAACGAAAAAGATTGAAGCGATCGTACGGTTGTATGATAGTAACGGTCGGTTGCTAGAGATGAAGCGCGATCGGTTAGAGCTGTACGATCTTCGCACGGAGGTGTATAATCCTACCGTGTTGAACCTTGCGCTCGGTAGTCAATCACAGTTGGGCGTAGGTGAGGTTCGTTACCTTGTGACCGGTATGGAGCTGGGCGAAACCAAGTTCAGCGTGAGTTCGGGCAGTGGGAAGGAAATGATTACAAGTGCACCGGCAGCGGTACAGGTGTTCCCACCGTTGATGTTACTACCGCGCAATGCTACGATTCTCGTGGGAAGCACGCTACAAATCTACAGCAAAGGAGGTCCAACGCCGGACACGAACATCATTTACAGTGTGCAAAATGTGGATGTTATTGGTAAGTTGCTTTTGCTTTTTTTTGTGATATTTTCTCGCAACATGTAGAGTAAATTTCGGTTTTCCTTGCAGATGTTGAATCAAACTATGCTAACGGACTTAAGATCGGCCGTTCGAAGGTTACGGGTCGATGTGTTGGCGTTAATCCCACCACCGGAGCACAGATCGTTTTTTCCGAGGACACCATCACCATTCAGGTGATTCCACTGGACGCGATCGAGTTGCGGACACCGCTGAAGCGCATTCAAGCGGGCGCTACCATGCCTGCGTACGTGTGGGCCGTACCAAACATCTCGCCACTCGTGCTCGGTACGGTAGAAAACGTGCAGATCCGTTGGTCCACTGATCATAGCGATGTGCTAGATGTGCGCGGTGTATTCCAAGATGTCGGCGTCGAGTATCTGGCCCGGGATGCGATTGCAATGCGCGTGAAAGCCTTGGCACCGGGAAGAGCGACCCTGCACGTGACGCTTGTAACACCGAATGGGCTGAAACTAACCGCCAAGACGGATGTGACCGTGTTCCGAATGTTAGAATTAGTGGCACCGAAAGCAATTCGCTACGATTCCATTCTTCTGCCACCGAGAGCTATGATTCAGCTGAAATCAAATCTGGACGATGCTGTGTATCACCTAGACAGTGAAACTTCATCCGGAGGTGTGCTGCAGGTTTCGCGCGATGGGTTGGTAAAGAGCAGTGAAACAACCGGACGCGTACAGGTCATTGCATCCTCCCAGGACCAATCGCTTACGATACCGCTCGAGGTAAAACAGGTGCACTACGTCATGGCCTCTTTGCAACCGGGAACGGCGAAGTTGCGGCGCATCGAAAACAGTATCCCGCAGGGATTCAGTTTTTCGCTAAAGGTATCACTACACGACAGTTTGGGTAATGAATTTTCACATGGATTGGAGGACGTGTCGGCCCTGAAGCATAAGCTTTCGAAGCGCGGCAATGTACTGATCACGACGGGCAGTAACTACAGTGTGGCTCTCGAACTGATTCGCGAAACTTCCGACATGATGGTGGTGGCTTTGCGTGACCAGACAGGCGTAAAGTTTGGTGAAGATTTCTTGAAGCTGGTCGTCGGTGAAGAATCGGGCGGGCTGGTGTTCCCTGGCCGTGGTGTCTTTGCTGTCGGCGATGTCGTCTGTTTCAGTTCACCGCTGCTCAATGCAGAAGCGCGCTGGAGCAGTTCGGATGAGTCGTTGGTGAAGATAGACCCGAAAACTGGAGTTGCACAAATATTGGGCAGTTCTGCAAGTTCGGGTGGGGTTAGCACTGAAGATGTGGTTACCATTCGGCACGGTGATCGCCGCCAAGGTGGTATTTCGTTCAACGTGGATGTACTGGAAGCGGATCGTATTGAGTTCTTCAAAAGCTACGACATCTTTAATGGAAATTCGTACCGAGGGCATCTAGTGATCAAGAATCATCTTCAAGTGGACAAGCTGGTGAACGTGATAGCGATGAATGTGTCCACCTGCCGGGAGCAAGTTGAGCGATCGTTCGGTGGACTGTTCGCGTGTAAGCTAGTGGTGCGCCAAGGAACTCCCGATCTGTTAAAGCATTTCAAAGTGCTGCCCGGGTACGATCCAACAATTGGTGCGTACAGTTGTAACATAGAACTGCTGACGACACTCGACGATGTGGCGAATGTGATCAAGACGAACGAGTACACACTGGAGCTGGAGGTGCGTCTGCTCGCCTCCGGACTGACCGATACGTCCACGTTAAAGATGGTCCCGGCAGTGCGCATTGAACCGGAAGCGATCGCGGTAGATCAAATCAACAAGCAAAGCCTACTGATTGCCGGGCTCGATCGTGTACTGCAGAAGGTTGAGGTGACGTCATCTGATCCGGCAGCACTAGCCATACGGCAGCAGCAAAAGCAACCCGGGCTGCTCGAATACCGGCTTGAACTGCTATCGAACTACAAGGACGAATGGGCCGACAGTTTGGCCGTGTTGGTTAACTCACCGCTTACGCTGCAGAATGTCAGGGTAAGTTTGCGATTAAAAACTGATGATAAGCAAGATGTTTTAATGATATTTTCCCGCCTCTGTTTAGGTACCGATCCACTCACCAATGGCACCCAGAAAATGTGCCACTCAACCATTCACCAGCACGCCAGATTTGCTGGTAAACTATATGAGCAACTTTGGTTTACTCATTTCCGCTGTGACGGTGCTCGCAGCGACGGTATGGGGTAAGTTTCTTTCCCATTTAAGTTCTTCAACTCTTTAAGCATAACGTCCGCGATAGACGTATCGGATGGATATTTAAATTATGCGTCCTGTGTCACATGGGCTAACAAAGCGACCAGTTGCGAGTACAGAAAAAAACCCCGGTGTCACAAGCAACACAGGGTAACCCCTCCCGGTACCGAGTGTCGCGACACCATTAATTACGTTGAAATGGGAAATAGCAGCTAATTTCTTACTGACTTGTCTTTTTCATTCACTCTTTCCTTCTCTCTATTCCTCTGTTTACAGTCATCGTGTTCTGCTTTCCTCAGCGACAGAAGACGGTCGCGAACGGAAATGGTACGTTTGCAAAACAAATCATTCGCTTCCTTTAGCACCGTTACGGCACGAAGCCACCCAGCAAAACAGCTTCGCTGTGGTGGTTTTCAGTGCTTAAACTGGAGCCCCGGGGAAGTGAAGCCTCAAAAAGCTTTCACCGTTGACCGTTGTACACGGTACCGACGGCACGGTTCCACCCGTTCTGAAGCGTTTTCCAATTTACACACCGTTACTAACCATCCGCTTTTGCTGCTTTCTTTCCATTTTCTTTCTGAATTTCTTTCTTGTTTCCCAAAAAAAAAAAATACAGTGCATTTGCCATTTAAAAATGAGCACAATTTATCATCCTATGATAATAGGATAAGCGGCAGTCCATTTGCTAGTCCATTAGAGAAGCGCGGCAGTAATCTACAGTCATCGTCACCGTTCGCCAGCGGTAGCTCCGGACATAGCTTTAGCGGATCGCAAGGTAAGTGTGATGGTGACGGTGTGGTGTGGTGATGTTCTTGTTTCCCTAACCCTTATTCTCCCATTTCCGTTTCTTCACTCCGCGGAGGGGGGTGCCTTTGGGTTGTGAGAAAACAAAAAAGAGTTTCCGCGCTTGTTTACTTTCTCTCTTGTTCTCTCTCTCTTTCTCTCTCTCTCTTGACACGTAAGGAATTATGTTTAAGAACCTTGGGCGGATTTATGTCCGTTTTGTTTTCTATTGCCTTTAGTTTGTTCCTGTTTTACATTTACCCAAAAAGAAAAGGTGTACCCAGCCCATCCTTTTGTGATACAAAATGAAATGTTGGTGCATTTAATCCGATTACCTTTTTGGAGATAGGCCCGGGAATAAATTAGTCACGACGATCGTTAGTGCGTCGTCGTTTTCCCCATTACCCCAAACCCCAAATAACATGAAATCTGGCTAAACATATTCATGATTTTTATTTTTTTTATTTATTTTTTTTGTTCTTGCGAATCCTCCATTAGCTGCTAATTGTTGTTTTATCCTAGCTGTTTTTTTTTCTTCTTACGTTTATCCTTCGCTGATGAAGAATTATGTTTTCTTCTGTTTGTGAAAAAAGCCTTTGTTGTTAGTTTCTCCACACTGTTCATTGTGGTTCATTAAATTATATGCACGATAAGGTTCGCGCGCCCATTCTCTTACACCGACTGCCTGAAGGTTGTTGTAAATTGAATATAGAAATTATTGCACCGGTAACAAGCACCCAGCAAAAAAAAAACACACAAACAATCCTGCTGCAGATCTTACAGGGTCTTTCGAGTCTAAATTTGTAAAGTTTAAGCCATTTGTAGATTATTTTCTAGAAACATTTTATTTTTTTTATTTTCTGAACCGTAATGTATTTCTCCTTTCCTGGATTTTGGCCCAAAAGGATCGCTAAAAGCCTTCGCTGTTGTACAAAGTTTTCTCGCTAGTCACATTCGTAATGCGTGGGGCTTTGTAAACGTATTGGTTAAGAAAGCTTTTGCAAAAAGCTCAAGAAAGTTTGACACACTCCACATCTACCTGTAACTATTCCACTTCAACATGAAAACAATCCAGTAATGACTTTAATTTTCACGCATACGCTCGCAAACCCTGCATTCCGAACGGGAATTTGCAGGTGCTGAAAGCTTCAGCTTAACTAACTAACAACAGCAGCAGCAGAACAAAAGCGTACGGGAAACGAGAAAATATGTCCAAAACGAGCGTTTAAGGAAGTGGACCAACCCATATTTTGTACCATCCATATCTTCCTTCCTTACCGGTTTCGTTTTGGATTTTTGGGGCGTTTGGGCCATAATTTTCACCCACTTTGCTGTTAGTAGCTGTGCAGTTGGCCCTATCCCCCCTGCCCCCCCTCCCCCCTTCACAACGGGGTTTTCCATTTTTCTACCACCTACTCTTTAGCTTTTCTTTCAGCCTTAAACGATCGCGAAATTATTCGCCAAAAGCGATAAGAACCGGTTTCAGTAGTTGTAAAAACAAAGCTTTCTCAAAAAGAAAAAAAAAAGGAAAAAAGAAGATTGCGCCCTTCGCCGGAGCGAATGTGTTGTGACCACACGCCGGTTTGGTGGTTGGTGGCATGGACATGAAAAATGAATGCTATATTTTGCGCGTCACACCTCCTCAGTTGCTTTGTGTCCGCGCAATGTCCAGTCCACCATTACACACGGTGGTTGTAAAAATAAAATTGAGTATAAATTAAAATGTTTTCCCCATTCCGTTCCCACCTCCTCCCATCCAACGTGCACCAGGGTGGCATCAGTTTTTGGCGCTTTGGTACTCGTTAGTGAAGGCGTTGTTAACACATTCGGACCCTAAAATATCACCTACCCAACCACAGGCTCAGCGAATGATTGCCTGTTGTCCTGCTTGGTTTTCCTTTTTGTTCCTTCATTTACGTCTGCCATGCTACTGCTGGTGGTGGTGGAATTTGATTTGCTGTAACACACAACGGGGCACACCCCCCGAATTGACCATTGACCCATCGCCGCGACATGGTGTGGGATGTGTGTATTTAATATTGTCCAGCAGAGAGGCAGAAATTACACCAGCAAGTTGATTGCATGCTTGACAAATTCATAAACGAGCATTTATTTGATTATGGGAAGGTTTAATCCGTCCTCCACCAACCCTCGATGTTGTTGTGGGTGGTGGTTGAACGCTTGAAGAAGTGAGGAGGGAGTGTTTGTCGGTTTTACTCCTGCTGTCCAACATTTAATAGGGTGATTAAACGTTTAACTAAGTCCCCTTGTTATGCCACGTTCATGATCTTTGGGAATTCCTTTTTGTTTTATTTATTTACTTAGAGCTGCTTACTGCCTGCTGGAGATGCTTTCTTTTACTATGCAAAGTGAAGCATAATTTGTTTACTATCGCAAACATCAATCAAAGTGCCCAGAAACGCGCAGAGTAAACATTGCTTGTTGGATGTTTGGATATTGCTGGAGGGATGGTTAATATGATGAAAACAATTTCTCCTAACGTTTGTTTTTGTCTCTTTTTTTAAGGTTTTTTTTTAGGTTTTTAAGGCTCTTCCCGCGTAGCTTTATTCATTTGGTAACGATCCCCGGTACACTCTGATACAGAGGACGCCCGAGGCCTGCTCCACGGCTTGATACGGATGATCAAAGCCAATTGAAAACGGAACATTTCGCTGGGTGTTGTTTAAGAAAAGCGTGTTAAGCAAGCATCCTTGACTAATCAGTGCGCTATCGATGTAAAATGAACACACTTTGCTAAAAACCAATTACACCATGCTGCACTGTCCGTAGTCGTCATCTTCAGGCAATTGTTTGGACGGGCCCCGGGGCGTATTGTTTCCTTTTCTCTATCTCTCTTTCTCTCTCTCTCTCTCTCTCTCTCTCTCTCTCTCTCTCTCTCTCTCTCTCTCTCTCTCCCTCTCTCTCTCTTTCTCTCTCTCTTAGCTTGGTGCTGTTTTTCTTTTTATTTTCGTTTTCGTTTTCGTTACTTATTTATTTGTTTAGTGTTTCCATGTAAAAGAAGGCGCATACCCACATTGCGTGTGTGTGTGTGAGCTTGACGCGTTACAAAATGGAAACCTTGGCGTACGTTACGCTACGTGTTTTTTTTTTGTGTTTTGGGTGTTTGCACGTGGACGTGGTATGTAGCTTGCAGGAAGGATTTAGCATGGCAGGGAAGAAGAAAAAAAAAGTAGTAACTAAACGACAAACAGTGTGTGTTTGTGCACTGATTTTTGTCATTTATGTTTCGTTTTGCATTTGAATTTCAAATGCCTTCTCTGTGGCTGTTTGTGTGTGTTTGCGCGTGTGCGTGTGTGCTACGCTTTTCCTTTTCAATACCAACATAAATTGGGGTGCGTGTCCGTTACAGTCGAGGCAGGGAAGAAACGTTTTATTTTGTTTGTTTGTCTCCTTTGGGCGTCGACCGCTCGTTCACACGCAACTGGGCAACGCACTAGGGGGTGGGAGGAGTGTTATGATGGAAGGTGGGAACCAAGTCACAGATCAAACCGCAAGCGAACCAAATGGCACACACGGCACAGTAGGGTAGAACAGGAAGTGTATTTTGTCCTTCCTGTGTTACGTGACACTTCGTTGATATATTTAGCATGCCAGAGGCATGCTGCTTTCACGCTTCGAACAAAAAAGGAAACAACCTGCCGCCTTCTCGTCGTACCCGACCGTTCGTCGAGGTGCGCTTTTGCCCTAATGTCTGCGAAGTTAAGTTCTTCTTCCGGTAGGCAATGAGGGTGGTTGTTTTTTTCTTCTTCGTCTTATTATTATTATTTCGGATTCTTTTTGAGGTTAAGAATTGGTTCGGGTTTTTTTTTTATTTTTTCGGATGCGAGTTCTTTATACACCTCGTTCTAAAAATCTACATATTTCATTTCGTGTGTTGACGTTTCGCTCTGATATGTGGTCGCGGAAATGGGAACTTTGTGTTGTGTGGTATGACCGACGATCACACCGCTCAATAGCCCCCCCCCCCCACCCACCTTTGGGGGAGAGTAAAAAGAAGCTTTTCCTGAACTTAAACCCGCAAAAGCCGTTGAAACGAATGTCAGCACACGACGGTGGTGTAAAGGCATCCGGTATCCGGTTTTTGCAAACCATTTCCCAATCTTTCCTGTTTCCTTTCTGCTCGCAAGTACACGGGATCGCGGGTAAACGCGTGCCCCTGCGTACATTCTGGATGATTAAGTAGTCGATAGTAGAGCTACTGCCACTGCTTTTTGCGGAGCGAGTGTTCGATGTGTGGCCCGAAGTGTGTGCACTTACACAACCGATTTCTAGAATTGTGCTCCGGCCAAACGTTGAATGGCGTAGCGTTACGGTGCCATTTTGTGGGGTGCCGTTCCAAAACACTACCCCAAATCTATCCCGGTTCTGACATTCCTGACAGTGTGTGTGCCACGTGATTTACAGCACAAACCACGGCCAGCGCGAACGGTGGCTTGTGCCTCCGTAGTTTTGCGGTAAAATTTGATTGATTGGATTTTGATGACATACGGTTACACCTTTCCGGGAAGCGTGAAAGCCTGGGTTTTAGCCATTGTCGTTGGGTCGGGTTTGGTCCCGTACATGCCGCGTACGTGAACATCAACAACGGAGTGAGCCTGCCTGCGTTCGGCGTTTGCGTGCGAAAAGGATATCTGAGATTTATGCCAACAGGATATGTGTCGCTTTATTCAATTGTTGTGCCGCATTTACTGGTCCGGCTGAGGGTGAGGTTTTTTGCTAAATGCTTCGAACTAACATAAAACTAGGCAGTACAGTTTGAGTGCCATTTAAATGTAATTCAAACACTGACCTTTTGGCGCAGGGAGTGAAAGGCATTGGCAATTAATTGCTTTGAACCTGTTTTAAAGTGGAGAGGTAAATGTAGCATTTTCTTTCTTGCTGCTGTAAAGGATAGATTTATTTATACGATTGTGTGGTATTTTTAGAACAGTTTAATGGTCCAGCACTGTTTGGGCCGTTACGTTCGACCACGGTTTGCCATATTTGAATGAACGTCACGTCCTGCGTCGTAAAGTGTCTAGAGATTGGTGCCATAATTTTTTCCGAGTACCATCATAAGTGCCCCTAAACTTGGCTGGCGGTTGGCCGGATACTAATGGCTTACGAATAGACGCTTGCCGTCGTGCCGGAGAGCCACTACGTGGACCTCTTCACTCACGCATGCAGTAAGCAAGATTTAAACATCGCACACATGCTGAATACTTAAAGTGCCCCTACCGTATGTGGTGTGGTCTGTTTAGCTTGCGACAAGCTTTGGCCAAGTTGGGATTAGGATTTTGCACTGCGCGTCTCAAGCGACCCAGGGAAGTACTTCCCGGGTGCCGCGAGACACTGTGTGTTTGTCACAGCGAAATAGGCGGAACGTGAAATCAAGGCCCCACCGTGCTGATTGTCTGGCTTGTTTGTTGTTTGGTGCCAGCACGACGAAAAGGATTTCATGTACGCGCGAACCGGCGTAACACCAACACCAACGTCAAACCGTTGCGTTGCGTACCGATATGGTGTGGTTAGTTCGGTTAGCATCAAACACGGGCGGCACCATCAGCAGGCCCCCAGCAACGCCATGCAGTAGCGGAAAATATTTGCTCGCTTCAATTTATTTTCTAAACCAAACAGCAAATACACCCGAGCGCATACATCCTCCTTTTGTACGGTGAAAATTCATCCTTCCTACACCTGTGCAGAACTTATCAGCCCGTACGCTCTGCTCACAACTTCCAAAACCGAACGCGTGTAAAAGCATTCCGTAAGTTGTGTGCCTCCGTTCTCGTACGGCAAGGTAACAGACCATTTCGTGGAAAGCAAATGTGAAAGAAAATCTGGGCGATGTTTTTGCAAACACTTTGCGTTTTGGGTTATGTTGTGTGATGCATGCGCGCGCGCGAGAGAGAGAGAGCCCCAGCGATGCCAACGTATCAAGTAATTACATTTAAGCGCAAACTTTGTCATTGTCGTTATTGGATTTTAAAGACAAAAAGGCTTGGGAAGCTTGTTAAAAAATGGAATTTAATTTGTGTGCTCAACTTGTTCTGTTTTGAGACAACATTTTTCATATATGTTTTTTTTTTTTGATAATATGAATACTGTTTTAAGTTTTTTGATACTCTAAAGAGCAATAGCTACATTTATACGATGTTAGTTTAGTATATTAGAACCTTTATGTTGTTCATTTTGAGGTTTCATGAATCACGTTCATTCTTGCGCGAAATTTGCATTCGTTCATCAAATCTCGTTTCAACGTCACGAAGCGTAGAATTTAGAGCTATAGTGTGTAGTATGTAGTATCTTGTAGTACTAATTTAGGTACACTCTCTTTTTTTTATCCTCCACAGGCAATCTAAGTCATGATTTCAACACCAGCGGTACCTCGCACGGCTCACCGATCT
Organism: Anopheles rivulorum; assembly: GCA_018908115.1. Lineage (NCBI taxonomy): Eukaryota > Metazoa > Arthropoda > Insecta > Diptera > Culicidae > Anopheles > Anopheles rivulorum. The sequence continues at coordinate 30,614,080 of CM032178.1, read as the reverse complement.
ACGGTGATGCGACCATAATTTCGCCCCAAAAGCGGGTAAACCGACGTTACCTGTAAATATAGTTCAGGATAGGTGTCACTGCGCATACCTTCTCACGTCAAAACTGAGGCGGTTTTTTCGAAATGTTCATTTGCGGAGCGAAAAAAAAAACAAGCAAAAACTACCTAATTTTGCCAACTATCAGTTACAGTTTTTCTTCCCATTTTTTCCTAACAACCTTATTACATGTGTACATTCTTAATGATTTATCTTAACATTGATTGAAATTTTTGAAATTCGCACAGTTATGAAGTTAGCAGCAACGAAATGAACTTCAAACATTTACTTTAAACCATTCTGTAATTTTTTCAACCAAATTTGGTTTTACTTTATGATACGATTGCTCTATGCTTTACCTGCTATAACACTTTGTTTGACCACATTCAATTGCATTGTTTTCTTTCGTTTGTAACAATATTATTCTTATTCGCTTATTATTACTTTACTGTCTGCCTTTGAAGTGCTTCTGTTATGATCCTTTGGTGGTTTGTTTGGCTGCTGTTAAGGAACAATTTTTGCAGCTCCCTTTTTTTTTTTTTGGCGTATCTGTGACTTAAGTTGAGTTTGGGTTGGAAATTGAAATATCTAAAATATTGCCCGTTTTGGCAACGAATATCGCCCGTTAGCGAGAGAAAGAAAGCAAAGAGGAGACAGATCGATTAGGTAAGACTATTGAAATTATCAACAACATTATGTACATAATTCAGACTGTCGGTTAGGTTAGTAAGCAACCAATAAATTCAAATTAAACATCTTTAAATGTATTTTTTTTGTGCTCTTGGCTGGCGTAAGAGATGGTGTAAAGGTAAGTTGTGGGTTAGAATGCAAGATAAATTCACTCCTTCGCCATTTATTTGAAGTGATTGATGTGAAGAGAAGCATAATCTAAATGTAATCCAATGGGAACACTTTTTCACACAACAACAATATGAGCTCATTATTATATTGTAACAGTGCTATTTTATTTGTTGTTATCTCAGCTATACAGTATCGTCAACATGCATGCAACACGTTCGGTCGAAATCTTAACTGAATGAAATCACCACATAGTTATGAGAAAAGAAATATAATTATTGTATTGCATCCGTAATCTATCGTACAGCAATTGGATCTAGGCCCCTTGTTGACTTTCAATTTTAGGGGTTCACTCGGATTCATTCTTGAGGAGTCGGTTCAGAGTCACTACTGCATCGCGTCACGTGCCGGTATCATGAACTTGAAGAGCAGCTGCAGCACCACATCTCACTAGAACGCTGAAGGCACTCGAAACACGTTAGCAGACATTCTAGTCATGCCATGCACCCAAAGCAATCGAAACCCTTTAGGCAAGCCCAACTATCGTCCGGTGTCGGTTCTGGTACACCTGCCAGACAGGCGCGTACAGCTTCCTCAATCGCTAGTTCCACATTGCGATAATCCTTCGCGGAACATTCTACGAAGGAGTTTGCGTTTAGTGTGCGCTTCAACCTTTCACCTTCCCCCGTCGAAACTTCGTTGTTTTTTCCTTTCCGATTGTCCAGTTTGGTGCCTTTTCAAAGGATAGTACACGAAGATAATTGAAATGTTATTAGACTGACCGATTCAAATGCAATTTGGGTTAGGGCTTATAATTTCTTACCCAACAGTACAATGGGGACCGGTGGGTTTGTTTTGATCTCAGGCATCCATTTTGTTAACACATTTTCGAACGAAACTCTGTTGTCTATACTGTAGCACAGAAGGAAGCAGTGTGCCTGTGTGGGAGAAATAGTTTCATTAACACTAATAAATAAAGTCGCTCAGTGTAGAAATAAATTATATGCCTCCTGTGGTGCTTTTAAATAACAAATCGAAGGTAAATTACACATGTAACATCATATTGCAAACATTTAAGCCCCAAATAGATCAAAGTGTTTCGGTACAGCTATTCTTTGCTGGAAGCACCCATCCTTGAACGTGAGAATGGTAGCTCCCCGATCGGATGTGTTTGATCTTGCACGTGCTACACATTCAATTTTTCGTTGAATAACCGTTTTGTTGTAAGTGTTTTTGAGGTGATTTTGTCAGATGCTTCATTAACTGTGTCCAAGGCATTCTAAAAGCATTGAAGCAAAAATAGATTTCCCGCGCTCGTAGAAATACGTCTGTCAGTACATGGTGCTCGGTGTAGAAGAGTTGTTGTTCCGCCATTTTAACACTTGTAACAATTTGCACCTTGCTGTTAAGAGGCTTAGTTATTGATGTTTACTGCGTATCACATAATCAACATCGCGCCTTGACAACGATGAGAAAGGATAAGTTTATTTTTATCATGCTGTGAAGGTTATTTCATCGTCCTTTCATTTTACATCAGACATCCGTTCATTAGAAACACATTTTCATTGGTACAAAAGCTTCAGATGTTGTGCGTTTTGTTATCAAACATTTTCTTAATTTCTTATCTGAACCATACATTTATGAAGAAATAGATGAACTATTTTATAAAGCCTGGAGATGAACTATTTTATTAATGTGAAATTTACTTTTATTTAATAATTCATTATTTCATGAATTCACCACACGAATTACGACGAAGGAACTAACACAGAATAAGTAAACACACCACTTGACGCTACACGATTTGAATGACTTGACAATTAGGAAAGCAGATGAATTAAGGATGAACTAGACACGTGAAATGAACTTAGACAGATGAATAAACAGTTACAAACAGAACAGCGCCAAGACTGCACGGCTTTTATTTTTACTCTTTCTTTCCGCGGATTATTTCCACCAGTCTTTCGAGAGAATTTCTCACAATTAATTTAAAGAGATGTACTGCATGAACATTGAAAAGAGTGAAAAAATGCACAAATCACTTGAGATTTCCTGCAATAAAAAGCATTGCCGGGTTTTCAATTCATCGCCCTGTGAGATGGCATATAGATAAACATTTACATCTTGAAAAACCGCACCGAAATAAACTTATCTTGTGTGTAAAAGTTCCAGCTGGCTATATAATTGCGATCGATGCAGATAAACCTATTTATGATGCTTGCTAAAGCAAGATTGTAGCACTTATATTCTATTAGCCAGTCATCAGCAGGATGCGTATGATCTAATCATACAAACGGTTGATTGCAATCCCGTATCCGGGTCCGGAGGATGTATTGCAGATCGGCAATTTATGGTCCATCGGCTCTAATTGACAAAGGATGTATCTATTTCCGCTGCATAATGTGCGTTCAAGTGCATACCATAAATAGATCAAAATTATTGCCGTACAGTAAGTGTTTCTTTGGTTCGGTGGTGGTAAAAAGAACATGGTTTGGATGATATGTTATTTCTGATTGGTGTTTACATTTAATTCACTCTTCTGGTGTTACTATCTGGAAGACATTAAGGATCATCTATTATTTTATTACATTTTTGTTTGTTTTGTTTTGCTTTAAGCACAACTACAATAAACAAATGGCGATTTACACACCACAACGTAGATGATTTTATGTGGAAATTAAAATATTTTGCTAAACAGTTCGGAACTTAAGTATATGGTTAGTCTGTTTTTTTTACCAGATTGAATCAAAAGACACAACTAACTGATTCAAACAGTAAATGGCTGTTTCCAACCCGTTTACACTTTTTACAGTTCAGTTAAAAATAAAATGAATTTCTGATGAAGAAATACAGACGTTTTTTTGTCATTAAGCACGGTCAAGCGGTATTATAGATAGTTTTTTTTACCACGTGTAATCGGAGGAGTTATCTCAAATATCACGGGATTCCTCATTGAGTAATTATGTTATTTAAACACTGCTTGAGAAATGCGTGAACTACTAACTTTACTACTCCATAGTAGACCAATATCAAACAGTCCATGGGATCAAAAAATGAGGAATAATTTATAATAATAATAATATATTTAGTATAATAATAAATAGAAATAATAATTTACCAAAATTATTAGAAATGAAAACCTTGTTAGTTGAAACATGCGAATTGATATAAAGGTTTGCGAATCATACATTTCATTTTAGTGTGAACATTCACGAACAAAAATTGCCTTATAATTATGTTATCAACTGTACATCGATTAGAACAAGAAGGTATTATAAAATATACAAATTCCCAAATTGAAATTGTACTCCAATAAGAGACAATGAATTTAAGAAAGTAACTTTGTTCTTGCAAGAAAACTTCTCATTGACTCATGCTTGAAAACAATGGAATGCAATGTTTGCAATTCACCCATACATTTAATATTATTCTTCTAATTTTTCAAGTCACCCCACTTTCTCTCTCTCTCTCTCTTTTTGGCTTAACGACCTACTCGGTCATGCCGGACATCAAATGGCTTACTAGACTATTAAATACCACGTAGTTGCATAGTCAGTGCTCACTAGGGAGGAACGGTCCCCGGATGGGATTTGAACTGGGTCCAGTCGTGGTAGGGACTAGCGCCGTTTCCAAATACACCAACTGGTCGCCTCCACAAAACACTCAATAAAGCATCTCAAATCTTACCCGTTTGTAAAACTGTTGCCTGATTTTGTCGTACTCTTCCTGGCCGGCCGTATCGTGCAGCTGTATCGTGTACTTCACCCCATCGAGTATCATTTCAATTGATTCCTTATCGTATCTGTGCTTTTGTTTGCATCGGACCGTCGATGGAAGCAATTGGTTGTTACGGTGTGTGTGGGAAGAAAAGCCAAAAAAGTGCAATCATATTGATGTTGGCCGGGTAATCGCAAACACGCGTTGCGTACTTACATCGTCGGTTCGTAGAAGTTTTTAAACGACTTGTCCGTGTAGGCGTGCAGCAGACAAGTCTTGCCGACCGCACCGTCCCCAACGACGACGATGTTGAATATCGATGTGGCCATGTTCGCATGCAGATANTTTTTTTTACCACGTGTAATCGGAGGAGTTATCTCAAATATCACGGGATTCCTCATTGAGTAATTATGTTATTTAAACACTGCTTGAGAAATGCGTGAACTACTAACTTTACTACTCCATAGTAGACCAATATCAAACAGTCCATGGGATCAAAAAATGAGAAATAATTTGTAATAATAATAATATATTTAGTATAATAATAAATAGAAATAATAATTTACCAAAATTATTAGAAATAAAAACCTTGTTAGTTGAAACATGCGAATTGATATAAAGGTTTGCGACTCATAAATTTCATTTTAGTGTGAACATTCACGAACAAAAATTGCCTTATAATTATGTTATCAACTGTACATCGAGTAGAACAAGAAGGTATTATAAAAATACAAATTGGCAAATTGAAATTGTACTCCAATAAGAGAGAATGAATTTAAGAAAGTAACTTCTTGCAAGAAAACTTCTCATTGACTCATGCTTGAAAACAATGGAATGCAATGTTTGCAATTCACCCATACATTTAATATTATTCTTCTAATTTTTCAAGTCACCCCACTCTCTCTCTCTCTCTCTCTCTCTCTCTCTCTCTCTCTCTCTTTTTGGCTTAACGACCTACTCGGTCATGCCGGACATCAAATGGCTTACTAGACTATTAAATACCACGTAGTTGCATAGTCAGTGCTCACTAGGGAGGAACGGTCCCCGGATGGGATTTGAACCGGGTCCGGTCGTGGTAGGGACTAGCGCCGTTTCCAAATGCACCAACTGGTCGCCTCCACAAAACACTCAATAAAGCCTCTCAAATCTTACCCGTTTGTAAAACTGTTGCCTGATTTTGTCGTACTCTTCCTGGCCGGCCGTATCGTGCAGCTGTATCGTGTACTTCACCCCATCGAGTATCATTTCAATTGATTCCTTATCGTATCTGTGCTTTTGTTTGCATCGGACCGTCGATGGAAGCAATTGGTTGTTACGGTGTGTGTGGGAAGAAAAGCCAAAAAAGTGCAATCATATTGATGTTGGCCGGGTAATCGCAAACACGCGTTGCGTACTTACATCGTCGGTTCGTAGAAGTTTTTAAACGACTTGTCCGTGTAGGCGTGCAGCAGACAAGTCTTGCCGACCGCACCGTCCCCAACGACGACGATGTTGAATATCGATGTGGCCATGTTCGCATGCAGATATAACGGGGAAGGTTCACCCTTTCTCCGTATGCACACCCCCGGAGTGTCTTACTTGTCCTTACCGAACCGGGTCAAATCACAACGTTAGGGTTCTCACTTCACACGTCGGCTTTGCAACACTAGCCACGGCATTTATTTATTCACCTACGGGGCATACACACACACACACACACACTCACACACACAAACACAACCTAAGCGGTCTTTCCGGTCGATCAAATCTCGAATCCTTAAGGGCGGAAGCACCACAGCAACAGTCTCTCGCCGCGTGTGTATGCGAGTGCGAATGCGCTAAAGTGCAGCTTCCACAATCGCAGCACGAATGCAACATTGAAACCCGAAGCTAAAGTGGCAACGGCACGGAAATTTGCCCTTCTGCCCGTTATCGATGGCTGCTAAACACTGGCCAAATCGACGACTACCATCACACGGCAGTCCGATACTTCCTGCTGGGCATTTTCTCTTATCTTTCCGTGTTGTCCGTGAACGGACGGGGCAATGGTAATGGAACACGGGGGAGGGGCGTTGTGAACGGGTTGGGGTGCATGCCTCATCAACCGGGAGGGTTGTCTTCTCAAGCGGGATCTCACAAACATTCGTACACGCGCGGTACGTTTTACACAGTACCCGGCTTTTGTGCGGCTGACGGTGACTAATGTGACGGCATAGTGGGGTGGTGGCATCTAATCGAGTGGTTTGGCGATAAGCGAGCGAAGGAAACTCTGTGACAACATACACCTTTGTGCCCCTTTACTGTCCAGCTACTGACCCAGTGTGATTGCCGGGTACATAAATATCCCTTTACACGTAAGGGTAAGCGATGCGCGAGAGAGAGAGCGAACCACCCTACCGGTCGGTATCGGTGAGTGACCGATACGACCGGTGTGTATTTGTGTTACCCGGCTAAGGCGACTACGTTTGATGTCGGTGTTGGTTAAATTTGTGATAAGCGATAAGGAACAGTGTCGGCGGATACAGCATTTACAAAGTGGTGCACAGTGCTGTGCGTGAGTTTTGCTGTTGCTAAAGCATTATTTGCAGTTAAACTATAATTTCATCTCACTTGAATAATGATCATGGTTTCTTAGTTAAGTTAATAATTATTTTTAAATTAATTTTAAAATTAATTTTAATTAATTTATAAATTAAGATATACGGCCTGGCCGTTCTAAAGTGAAATAAAAAAAAAAAAAATTATAAATTAATTAATTAATTAAACTTTTTGAACTCGCAATAAAAATTTGTTTTACCTATCAAGAACGATTTAGCAAAAATCGTCTAATGAGCAAATTGATTTACTTTTCAATTGAATCATATAAATCGTTCAATTTTTAATATTAGTGATTTAGTTACATTGTAAAAATCTTTTTAGGTAGTATTTATTTATGCAATAAAACTGTGCAATCAAGGCCTTCGATTCGCGTATACGGGAGACCAGGGGTTCGAAAACCCGTCGGCGAGAAGCAGTAGAACGTCGATTATCTGGCTGGCGGATTATCCGTATGATAAAAAAAGATATTTGATCAACTGTTTATACCTTTTGAACGATTGTCATACATTTAAAAAAACCTTCCTGTCGATTTTCTTTTCTGTACATTACTTCGAATAAAATAAGTACTTTAATTGTTTTTGTTTACTATGTTAGAACGGACCAGGCTGTATTAATTAGTTTAATACCACGTAACCGGCTAATCAGACCGTGCTACGGGGGGGATTTGAACCGGGTCCGGTCGTATTAGGACCTAGCGCCGTTACCAAATACACCACCGGGCCGCCCCAAGTACTTTAATTGTTAATTATAAATTTAAGATGTCTAAAACATCACAAGCGAAGATGATAAAACGACGCCAACCCGTCATACTCAATGTTAAATAAAATAAAAATAAAATAAAACATCTATTTATATTTGAAAGAGAACCATTATCTCATACTTATATAGAGCTGCACCATACAAAATTGGTGTCGTTATTATCCGCGAAAATCGAAAATTGAAACCGGTTCGCATTTGACCGGATAATCGACGTTCTACTGTAGTAACATAATTGCAAAGTAGCATGCAATAATCTCGTTGGTTTTAAACAATAAGTAAACAATTATGTTCGTGTACGATTGAAAGGGTAACATTAACATATTGAAAGGATATCAAGTAAAAAAGTGAAAATGTTGAAATTATTCGAGTTTAGGCAGGTACGGTTAATTCTTAGCCAATGAATTATAACCAATCCAGTCAATTGTTGTTGTATATTAAATCATTACAGGAGTTACATTATATTTTGACTAATGTAGAAATGGTATTAAAATATTAAATTAATTTTTTTTATTGTTAGAAATTTTTCGTTTCACGATAATTAATGCTATTCATTTAAACGTTTTATTTGATATTGATTTGTGATATTTTATTTTACTTATTATTCAGTAAATATTTTACATTTTATTGAAACTCTCTCCATTCCGATAGGATGCAAACGTTTGTCACACACTGTGCGACTGTTGCGGTCTCGTAAGGAAGCTGCTTGCTTGAAGGTTAGCACCCAGACAAGGTAGTGGATAAGTTCTCGCCTCTAACCTCAATAGACCTTAGCAGACAACGGTGTACGTTTGGTGCGCGTTAAATCAACGATTCGAGTGCAGAGAAAAGCGATCGAAAGCTCTTCGGAGCTTAATATGCATCCGCTCGCTCATCCATGTGCAGTGAATTTATCCTACCGTTGGTATTCAGTGGGCCAGTGTGACCACACATTCGCACATGGATGAAATGGTTCGATTGCTGCTGTTAGGTGAAGCGAACTGCGTCGAAGGAAAGTTTGTTAGTGTCGTTAACAGCAGCAAAATTCTTAGCGATAGCCGCAGCACAGCTCTTTGTTGGGAGGATTGAAGTTTAGCTCTACAGTGCAGCCGTAACCGGGCGATAGCAAGCAAGATGAAACAAATGATTGGCAAATGTGCTATAAATTACACCAAAAGGGTCAGCCATTGATTGACGAGATTATTGATAAAAGGTTTGACGTTAAACGATTAGGCTGTCATTTGCGTTTATTTATTGTGTAATTTATTGCGTATGTTGCTCATGGGGACTTTTCTCAGTTGATGTACATGTATGACATGAAGCGGGAAGTTTGTTGGAAGTTTCATTGTCCCTAAATTGTTAAGCTTAAAAATTAAACAATAAGTTTCTTTACGAATAACAAAAAGCACATAATCAAAAGTGCTTAGTTTATGAACATCTTAATCTTTGCATATAAAAACTGAACAAATATTCAAATTGTTTGAATGTTGCATAAAAACGTATTATTTCGTTTGTAAAACATTCTAAAAATTATTTAATTTTAAAGTTAACCCAAATTAAACACATCAAATTTATTTCATAAATGGTTGTAAAATTCTACGACAGCAACTAGTTAGGAAAATAACTTAAATAATGTATGATAATCAATAATATCAATATCAATAATATTTAATATTAAACATAAGCAGCAATATTTTCAGAGATGATATTAAATAAAAGTATTATTAAATAATTAAACATAATACATCAGGGTGAATATTTCTTAGAAATTTAATAATAATAAAACGTTTCGTTACTACCATCTGCAAAATTGCATTACCGATGGAGGCGCCTAATCAAATTAAGCAAACTAATCAGTAAGGCCAGTGTGAGTGTACATCAAAGGTATATTTGATCTGTTTCCCAGTATACCGCAGTGACCACCGTTTAAAACGTTGCAATCGTCTGCACATCGATGGAGGCAACACCATTTGCTATTCTTTCAATCGACGTACCGGGCTATCGATCCCGTCCGGGATTATTCCCGAGGCGTACAGTGAACCCCGATAGTCCGTAACATTAACCGGGGTCGTGTACGGGTTATCTTCGAATCTTTGGCCATGCAATTAGCTGACATGCGGTCCGGTGTGGTCCGGTACTAGGCGTACGGCGGTACGGTATTGGGGCCGGATTTTTTTTTGGTCAGGATTAGCATTAACGGGCAGCCGGGCATTGGATTTGAAGTAGGCCCTCGTAGATGGTTTGGCGAAGAATTACGGCAAGGCGCATAGTAATGAGTGTGCCTTATCGCGTTTGCCAGACCCGTACCCGTGTGCGTACGGAGGGGAAAAAAGCCAGAAAAGAGGTGCTTGGCACTGCAGTGCAGTGGAACACCACACACATACACACTGAAAGCACGAGTTGCGTTGCGGCTCAGGAGCTAATCGCATTAGGATGGCCATCCATTACTGACCTCTCGGGTTGATGCGTGTTTCCAGTACGGTACGGGAACTATCGGTGCACGCTGTAGCTGCAGTTTTTGGAGGGAAACCTGGGTCGCACTGACGGCAGTGCCATTCGGCGAGATTCGAGGCTTTACATGGTTCCGGCAGGATTGTGAACCATCGTAGCCTCGGATGGATGACGCTCTCGTCTGATGAGTGCAAATGATGGGCCTCCTTGAAGGATGGGTGACCAATATACATCCCTGCGGTAGTTGCTAGCGCATTGATGCCTCGTTCCATTTTGGCTCACGGCACATGTCCGACCGTGATGGGAGAAGAATCCGTTCCAACTCTATTAGGATCGGCGTCGAAAATGGGCTTAAGGATATGTCGCGTTGCCTTAGCATTTCGGCACATCCTGTTACGTCTGCCCCACACTGGTGTGGGTGTTTTGTTGTTTTGCTGCTCGCTGGTGACAACGTTTGCATTCCGCTTCCGGTGAGCTTTACCGGCAGGGTGTTCCGTGATTTTGCACGGGGTTAGGATTTTGATGTCGTGAAAACGCAATGGACAGATCCGCTTTCGTTGCCGCGCACGATTCTCACGGTTCTCGAGATGCAGACAGACGGTGTTGGATGGAAAGCTCGCAAATAGCAATCAACAAAACCGCCGGAATATCGAACGGATCCGCCCCGATCGTTGCTGGTTGATGCCAGTCGAATAAATATCACTTCGGATAATTTGCGAGTGCGAGCTTTTATAGAGCCGGTTTCGTGGGGTTTTTTGTGTCTCTTCTCTCCACCACAACCTCAAAAGGCAACGATGATTTGGAAGACCGTTCGTCTATCCAGTGCCGTCCCGTTTCGGGGGGTAGGGCGTTTTTTTTTTTTAGCAAGTGGATAAAACGAAGTACTGCACTTCATCGCGCGTTGATCGTTCGCCCGTTGCGGTTGTTTCGTTCGCGAGAAAGTTGATGCATGCACGTGAAATGCGGAATAAAAAAATAAGGGGAAGAGTACCTCACATCGAGCGAGCCCTCACAGCGAAGCCAATTGCTGAGAAATTTCATACGATGGTGCTGTGTTTTGCACAAACGGACTTCAAGATCAAACTCTCGTTTTGGTATTTTTTCCAGGAAGTTTCCAGCAAACCCTTGAGGAAATTGGGAGATATTTGAGAACTTCATGGATGATTATTCAATGAAATAAGATCATTTAAGTAAACAATAGAGTATGAAAAAGAGATGGATGTGTTCACCAGAAATATTTTTGAGGCTTTTTCTCTTCAACAAACTTATTTAAATTTTGTGCTATCATGACCATTAATTGTTAAGTTATCATGTTTATAATAATATATTCATGTTTCGAAAATATCTTAATTTCATCATTAAATCTACAAGTTCTCTTTTTTCTCAAATTTATTTTGTCTAAAATTTAAATTTTACTACCAACTGATCGTTGCTTTTCAAATATATAAACCCTTAATTTGTTTTTAAAAATCATTTTTCTCAGAGCTATTATAAAGCGATTATCTTCGTAAGAGTAAGTAGTTTACAAATAAGTAGGTATAATTTTTTAACATGTTTAGATGGATTCTCATTCTGAATATAATGACAAATTAACTATAAATCTAAGGGACATTAAGAATAAATATATAAATACATAAACAAATGTATATAAACGTAATGCAGAAGCATTTGAAAAAAAAGCGGCATTATACCGTATCAGAAGGTGTCATGCTGAATTTGAAGGATAACATAAAATAAGACTTAATTGCATGACAGTAATGAATTGGTAAGATCTATGATAAAAGCTAAAATGACCTTTTAGGTATTTGTTCATGTAAATAATTCAAATTTCAGTAACAAAGGCACATTTCGCGTGCAAAACATCCCATTACCCATTGCAACTAGGTGTGTGCTACTAACGCCAATCACTCAAGGGTTGGTGTCGGCTTGATCGTGCCACCACCACCCTCCGCCCCCCTAAAATGGCCCTTTGTGTGGAATGTCAATTCATGGCGTACCGGTGGGGAAACAATTTGATTAAAAGCAAACACGAAACCGTACAAAACGTGCGAGTGTGAGAGGTCTAACGTGTGGGGATTATGGGGCGCGTGGTGGATAACCTCTTCCACCACCGAAACCCACCAACCGTGTACATTCCGGCAAGTTTGGACGGAACCGCGAAAACCACACACACACACGCGTTCATACAACTGGCGTACCATTGCCGAATGTGCCCACTCTAGCCGATGTCGGTGGATTTTTGGTGCACCGGTATATCCGATTCCGGGTTTCCCGTTTTTGGTTTTGCTATGGGTTCGCACGCTTGGCAAGTGGGGTGAGACAAAGCGCCATCAATGGGGAAGCCTTTTTCGGTGGGAAAATGGAGCCACCGCTTCACCTGGGGGGGCTGTGTTTTGTTAGGTTGTGGCCAACGCGCCAGCGGCAGCAGTTCCCATCACTCTAGGAATGCCTTTCGCCACACAGAATCGCACACCGGATGCGGTACGGTGCGTTCTGCTCCTGCTGGCTGGGGGGTGTTTTCTCGCCCGGGTGACATGAATTAACGTGCTAACAAATGGTTGACCGCACGGTAGACGCAAGCAAAATGGACGCGCAAACACGGAACGGCATTCGACCGCACCCGCGCAAGCTATTCCGTGCCGGTCTTTCGGGCCTATTTCCTGTTGTGATCGAACGATCGATAGGTACGGCTAATTGGGCAGTGGTGTAAATAGTACGTGGCAGAGAAAAAGAGAGAGAAAAACAAGAAAACAACCACGAATTCGTACGCTTGTCACCCCGGCAGTGGTCAGTTTGGTAAAGTGAGTTGGCAATAGCTAAAGGAGAAAAAAAACACAACACAAAAATAAAACTCACCATTTGTCGCATTTCAAAACGGTTGATGGTTTATGGTGCACAATTGCTAATAAATATTTGCTAATTTGCTCTATAAAATAGCGGAAACCAATGTATCGGTTACTGTGTGGGTCAGAATAACAGTGACGAGGAAGAAAAAAAAACAACACATTGAAAAATGGCACCTCCTATTGGTAGGCGGATGACAAAACCAACGGATTGGTGCAGTTTTGCTGACCTGCCTGGCTACCACACCGTGATCAATGTTCCGTAAGCTTGATTTATCCCTTTTTTAGTGTAGCATTAGCAAATTTGTTGTGTGAGCAGTACATGTTGGTTTTGTGCTTCAATGCATATGTGTACAACTTTTTTTTTCATAATACAATTTTTAGATTAGCCAGTACTTACGATCCCTGGGTGTCATAATTGGTTATGCGAACAGTGTTTAATGACAGGTAATAATGTACCATGATTTGATCGCAGTTCGATTCGGGTGGATGCCCGATTGCCCAACATTAATGGTGTATGTTATTTATGTTTGACATCTAAATTAAATGTGGAGAATGTGAAAAGGTTGGTAAATAATTTAAAATGATTTTCAACGCTTTTTCATGGGATTCTTTTTCCATTGTTTCAAAACATTCATTTTGTGCATTTTGCGGTTTGTGTTGTAAAGTTGCATGTAGCTATTTGTTTTAATAGATACTCCCTAACATAGAGGATATGAGATCTAAGCTTGGAGACCTCAATCCTCACGGAGACCTCTGAGTTATTTACCAACTTTACCTCTTGTGCTTCGTTACTAACACTAGCTGTATGAAACTAAAGTTAAACTGTATTTAATGAAAAGTAATTTTAAATTTATAATGTTATCAAAAAATGTTGAATTTATTAAAACAACATGTTTTTGTTTAAGTTTTGAGTATATTTTCATTTTAACTTATATCACAACAAATTAATAAATAATTCTTTCTCTTCTTCTTCTTCTTCTTCTTCTTCTAATGCGAGATTTTTGAGGACTCCTATGGACAGTGACCCCTCTGTTTCACTGTCCATATTCAAAGGCTTATTGATCTTTAATTTTGCCTTTCGACTTCCGAGAGTCATATCGGCATTACCTTGTTGGTTGGCTTAATTGGTTTCTTGGGTTTAATTTCCGATTGTTTGGGTCTTGGATATTTATTCTACAACTCTAGTCTATTCTCTCTTACGAATTTCATAATTCTTCTATTCGTGTTCCCGTCTGCATCCCTCCAATGTGTTTTGAGGTCCTCTAAGGACAAACCTACTGGTGAATATTTTTGGCATGAGAAGATCATGTGTCTGGCTGTCTCGGGCTTTTGACATAAGTCACAGTTTAGCTCTTCTACGATTCCCATTTTATTTAGCCAATATTTGGCTATGTCGTGTCCTGCTAGGATTCTATTAATTTTGCGTATTTCAGTGGCCGATACGTCAATTGCATTGAAATTCTTCGAATTTTTTGCCCTTTTCTGCGTACATATCCTGGTACCACTTTGTTGCATTCTCTGTCATTTTGGTTCTACTTACTGTTATGGCATCCTCCATTCTTATCTTGTTTTTTATTAGTTTTTTTTTTTCGTTTATATCTTAGTTCGCTAATGCGTTTGCAATTTCGTTGCCTTCAATTCCTATGTGTCCTGGAACCCATCTAATTTCAGCTTTCGTCAGTTTGACAAGTTTTAATATGTTCTTTCTTCTCAGTCTTTAAGTTTTGTATTATGCATTCCTGCTGCATAGCAAATCTTCATAAATGAGGGTCGTCTAAATCTCAATGAAACTGTTCATATGTTTGATTAACCAGCAATTAGTAATTACAAATTACTAGTTATGCTCTGTCATAGTCGTCTAAAGATTTATGGGACATAAGTAAGAAGAAGGAGAATGAAAAATAAAAAGCACATAGAAGTTCCTATAACGCTGCTTCTTATGTCAGTGATATATCACGTCTTCCTGTACGAATAAAGCATGGAACTTCTATAACCTAGCACATGCCTTATACGAATGTTCTCCAGTTCGACGTAACTTAATGTGGATCGCAAAATGTAACTTTTAGCTGCAATTGCGATACAATGGTCATTTTTTAATACATTGTTACTAACCTTTCGTTAAATGTAAGAAAATTAGGGCTAATTGAAATATATGTAGAGTAGATAAAGTACATTAAAACAAAAATAATTTAATCCGGCTTAGACGTGTGCTTTATTGCTGTGCACGAGTTAAAAAAACAACATTCTCCATAAAGGTTATAAAACTGACACGATCATTGGCCCACTTAAACACCAAACCTGGTGTACTGCTACGACAGCATGAAGTATAAACAACATCGAAACAGCTGCAAGCGCTAAGCATGCACACATAATTATCCACGATTACCCCGGCTATGGAATAAAGTGCCGATAGAAATATTTAAATCAACTCTCCGAGAAAATTGTGCAATTCAATTTGTGTTCACGTCGGCCAAGCTGTTAGGGTTTCGCTTTGGCGTACCGAAGGGAATCGGAAGGAAAAAAAACTCGTCGCTCGCCAGTACGTCAACAATACATGCTGCGCCACTGTACGGTGGTGTACAGCCAAGCATTCACTCCGATGTGTATCGGGTGTACCACCGTGTCCATGCACGGTTTTGCGGTTTAAGAGCGAAAGCCTAATTGATAATTTTTTGCCCACTCCCGCGTACGATCAATTACACCTTTGCCAATTTGCCGCGCTTTTGTGCAAATGCTTCCGATAACACCGATGCGGGACCGGCCACGCTGCATCGGGCGGTAAGTGCACTGTACTGCATAATGTGTCGCCCTCGCTGCATGTTGTGAGTCCCGTGCTCACTCTAGGGCTTTTTGGGGATGGGGAGAGGGGGGTTGGTGAGGGGGAGGGTGCGATTCTCGAAAGTGCATTTGCATCATTGGCGTTACGTGTGCCGAATGAAGCGAATGATGGTCCTGGGCGAGCGCCGATGATGAGGATGAGGCTGATGATGATAGTGTTTCTGTCATATTTTTCGCCGGTTTAGCTTAGGGGACCTGTCAATGCGGTCCGTTCGAGAATATGTGACGATGCGGGTGTATGTGTGTTTGTTGTTTTTTTTTGGTTTTTGTTACCCCTTTTACCCAGAGTGGACACTTGTGGACTAGAAATTCCGCCCGGAATATGATGCCAATGCTTCGGCCACCGAGGAAATGTCACCGGGATATCGCGTAAAACCCCCAAAGCGAACGAGTTCCATGCCTCGGGTGGAACATTTCTCGCCGCACAGCACCGGTTGATGGGTTTTTGGGTTTTAAATATCATTAACATTATCAGCGTAATTACGGTTGGCAAACTGTTTTACGCTCTAGTTTGCAACTCACGGTGCCCGGTGCGAGAAGATGATATTGGCCCCGACTGCATACCTGCAGTTCGTGCTCCAATCACATGTGCTGTGTGAAATTATTCGAATATGAAATTGATCGTTACGATAGCAAGTGAGGCAGGTGAACGAATATGCTGATGAGCTGACGAGCAGCCGAGCAGCACCAGCAGCACTAAAACAACACTACTCAATGATGCCTAAACCGACCGAGGTCAGCAGGAATATGTGTCTTCCCGTATGCGCATCAGGATTCGGTTGATGCCGGGTAGCTGATTTAATGCACACCCATTAATGTGGACATGTGCGGCCATAGTGTGAACAAAAACTGGAATGCAACAGCTGGAACTTATGAGGGTTATAGCAAAATGTGATGAAGTTTTCTAAAAACTTTTTTAAAGGTTAAAATGTTTGTACTTTTGCTGGTACAACGAACATAATAAAACTTATATTTCTTTGATATATTATTTTATTTATATTTATATTTTCTTTTATTTCTCTGGACCACGCTTCTTTGATGTTGTCGATTTCTTAAAATAAAGTGAAACTCCGTTTATCCGGGGGCGTATTGAACTGATTATCCGTGATCTAAAACTCTTCAATATATCTTCCAAAATCATTTTTACTTTAAACAAAGATTACTTAAATTAATATATAATCGTTTCAGTAGACTACAGTGAAACTTCGTTTATCCGGGCGCTTCTTTTCATAGTGTCGGATTAACCGGGCATCTAGAAATTAATAGTTCTTTAAAAAAACTACATTATTGAATGTTGAAACTGTTGTTTCTAGCACTAATATTGTGCATAATATTGCAATTCGAGTTACGTTTTATACGAATAAACTAACGCGTTCCTCTGTAGTGAGTATTTTTACTTAAACATTTCATTTGATTGTATATTATTATATTTGCTTTGGACATTTTGAAATTTTACAATTCTTTTTCTATGCTTTTTGAAATTAAAACTATTTGTTTATCTAAAGAAATTAAACACAAAAGAAATAAAACAAATAATTTACTTTTAGAGAATGTTTGTCCTATTTGAAATTTAATAATTTCCTTTTAATGATTTAACTATTTCATTCAAAACGTAGAGCTATTCGACAGGAAATAATATCGCCACAAAAAGCCTAAACCAAACATCAATTTAATAATGCACAAAATGTAATCCTTCACCGTTTTGCAAAGTAATGGTGCTTTCGACTATCGTTTGCATTTTAAAGTGCAAATTAATTTTCATAATTATCTCCCAAGCGTTTGTAAAGGCACTGAGGTGCTGTTGGGTTTTGGGTTTGCGTTAAAACCTGCAATGTTGTCCACTCGCCAGGTGTGTGGGTAGGTAAGTGTGTGTACTGTTGCTGACTCAGCGAAAGCTTCAGCACAAAACCTCCGAAACCATGCTTATAACAAAACCCGAAATGGGCTTTTAATATCACGCAAAACTCTCGCAAACTGTTTGAATATTATCTCCACCGGCCAATCACGACGTGTGCGTGTACTACGTAGGAAAAGCTGACCGTCGGAAAACCCAATGGGAGGAAAAACTTCCAACCCGGTGGCGGGTAGCTGGCGGCCACCTGGCAAACCGATATGAGCTTTTCCCGTGCCACAGTGGGACACTATCAATTCATTATATCACCAAATCCGTGTACAGTTGATGCTCGGGATGTTGGAGCGTTTAAGGAATAAGGTCGACCGTTGGTGGGATGAGCGGCCGTACAGGGCGAGCCGTTTTACGGGACCGTCACCGTCACCGGTGTACTACTGTTTGAAAAATAATCAATTTTAAACTGTCATCGTGATTAATGCAGATAATAACGGTAATTAATAGGATAATTCTGGAATCCCAATGCTTTTCGTTTCCATTTCCGTCTTTTGCGTGCGGGCGTCCGAAGGCGGGGTATCGCCGCGTATTCCGATTGCGGTTCGGCTGCGTTATTGTTTTACAGTTGTTGAGCTAAAGTGCACCGGTTGCCGAACACCCACCCTTTCACCCACCCATCATACACCCATTGGATGACCGCAGCAGCCGATCTGGTGGAGCACTAGCACAAAACGTGAACGACGGTCCCAGCGATTCGCGGTAGGTGTTCTCACTTTAACGATGATGTTATGTGCTTAAGTGACCGCTTGAAAATCCATCGAACCGCGCCCGGTTCGGTGGGAGGCTTCTTTTTTTTTGTTTTGTTTTCTTTGTTATTTTCATCTGACACCGTTGCATGCGCGTCCCGACCGCAGCGTACACTCCCACTCCCACCGGAAGCGATGGAACATCGGACGCACACGCGGGGACACACTCGAGCTCATTTAAATGATACGTGCGTTTGATTAATGGATGGTCATCGATGGGAAGCAATAAATTGGCGATGTGAAAATTAAGTACCTGTTTTTGTATTTAATCTTCCCGAATGGTTGTGCCATGGTGTCTGCGTGTCTGTGTGTGTTCATCGTTTCTCGCTTTGTTGTTAATATGATGTCGTTGTCGTTGTTTTTTTTTATACGGAAACCCATGGAAACATTTAGCTGAGTGTTGTCGAAGCAACAGAGTGCATCTTGATAAGGGAAGGCTCGCGACGCAAATGGTTTTATTTGTTGAAGCAGATGAAAGGCGACGTGAACTGTGAATGTTTTAATATTGCAAAACGGTTTCGATAAAGAGAATGATGGGTTTGTGAGACAGTATAACGAAATTGTGTCGGTTTTACGGTTTAAAGTTGTCAATTAAAAAGTGTCAATGCAAATTATTACAACTAGGGTTTTTTGTAGGAATCATTTAACAATTATTTTAAACGGCATTGAATAACATTTAATTGGGGAATTTAATGCACCAAGTTAAGTTGCAAGGCGTAATGTTGTATGTTTTAGGAAATATTATAGTACATAATTTAGACCACCTGGATAAAAGATTTTTAGAAAAAAATGTTGGAAGAATCCATATCTACAACTCAAGATATATTATGTACCAGAGAATCTACCAATAATGAAACCCCGGAGTGAAATATTTTTTAGACATCATTTAAAATGAGCATGACCATAACATCACGACACCACATATGAAGAAATTGCAAACAGAAAAATATAAGATCAGGACCTATCGCAAAATGTTAGATCAGGATACGACCCAGCCAAATATTGGCTTCATAAAATGGGACTCGTAGAAGAAACAAATTTTTTAACTCTAGAATTGCAATAGTGATTGTAGAAGAATCTACGCATGTGAAATGTCAGAAGAGACCTAAGGTAGCATCTACAAATCACCGAAAGCAAAATAACCGTACATTAAGGCCATATCAATAGAAGTCGAAAGTCATATTTAGCGATGGCCTCTGAATTGGGGCGGCCTATTGGTGTATTTGGAAACGGCGCTAGGTCCCAACACGAACGGATCGAGTTCAATCCCATCCGGGGACTGTTCCTCCGTAGTGTGCACAGACTATGCAACTACGTGGTATTTAATAGTATAGTAAGCCATTTGATGGCCGGCATGACCGAGTAGGTCGTTAAGCCAAAAAGAGAGAGAGAGAGAAAGGCATCTTAAATTTAATTAATGTAGTACATGGAATGCTAAGGATATGCATGAATAAACATTACTTATTAAGCCCGTCACATATTCTAGTGTATATAGAGTATATTTCACTCTTCAAAAACTCTGCGATGGACGAAGCAGAGACTGTGTAGAACAATCATAGTATTCAATTAAAATCTGATACTTTGACTTTCATAGACGGCCTATTGGTGTATTTGGAAACGGCGCTAAATCCTAACACGGCCAGACCGTGTCCAAATCCCATCCGGGGACCGTTCCTCCGTAGTGAGCACTGACTATGCAACTACGTGGTATGTAATAGTCTAGTCAGCCATTTAATGGCCGGCATGACCGAGTAGGTCGTTAAGCCAAAGAGAGAGAGAGAGAGAGAGAGAGAGAAGCCTCTGAATATGGACGGTGAAAAAGTGGTCTCACTGATTATAGGATGCTATAGGAATCTTACCTAAAAAGAAGAAGAAGTAGCAGTAGAAGAGGTACAATTCTTCTCATTTTCATTATTTATTTTTTATTCATTTTCAAGTAGTATAACATCTGCTGTGTTACCCTTTTCATTATATTCTTGGTTTGAAGTTTATAAAAATATAATTTATGCTTTAGTTAACAATCCTGACCCAAATATTATTATATTTCGGTAAACTGTTGGCATTTTTGTGCCATTATGCCTATGTTAGTTAAATTATAAACCAAATAAAAGATAAAAAGGCTTAAAAGATAAAATAAAACTCTCAGCTAGTGGATAACCAACTGAACAATTACAATGAAACTGTTTCATTTTTGTTTATCGCAAAAGCGACAAAATACGTTACTGTGTTACAAATAATGATCCATCTTATGTCACATGTTTTGCTCTAAAAGATAGCAATGAAAAGTGGGAAACAAATAACATAATCCTTTCCCACGAACGCTCTGGCTACTTTGTTTAAACTCCTCCATTGTTGCAATGGGCGAAAAAAAAAGCTGATGATGTAAACCGGACACAAAAACCCCGATCGTAAACAAATCCGATTTGTACATCTGTGCAAGCGGTAATTGGAAAACATTTTCCATACCGGCTGTTACGCAAAACCGGGCATCCGTGGATGGCGCTTGCCTTCCGAGCTTGTACGAAGAAGCCCCAGCTTTTTTTCCTTCGCCACAGCTCAATCGCTCAATTTTAGACGAGCGTCAACTGTTTGTAACTTTCCCATTCCGGCTGCCGCTTACGCCGGCTGCTGCAAGTGAAAGTGTTCATTTACACATTATGCTACGGCAGCGGGCAAACACATAAACGGCTGCCACGTGAATGCACAAAAAGGTATCCTGGAAGGTTGTTTGCCTGCTTGCCTCTTGGTAAACATGTTCCTTCCGGGGTTGTTGTTTTAATTTAACGAAGCAACACAAACTATCGCGTATAGTTCGCTGCTGTGCGCACGTGGCATCAATTTTAAGAAGCTGTTTGGCGCTGTAACACATTCGTGCGCTTAAATTGTACAGCTCGGACGACAAAGTTTCTCCGCTGCTGCCGGACACCGTCGTTCGTGTGATTTCCGAGGACCGGCGGAAACGCTTCGTGCGGAAGACAGATCCTGACGAACGAGAAGGATATGGTGTCATCACTTATGACATGGTTTACATTGTTTTTATTTTAAGGATTAAAAGAATGTTTTTTCGAAGTGTTTTTAATTTATATCGGTATGAAACAAATTTTAATTAACATAATTCAATATTTTTCCCTTAAATAATACTTCAGACTTCTTAATGGTTAATGTAACAACCTTCTTACATGCTTCCATCGTACTTTCAAATTGACTTTTATTGTCTCGGTTACAAATCCCAGCCTGCGGCACACGGTAAATGTTGACAGCCATTTTATGAAAGTAGGATTTCAGCAAAGAAAAGAACTGATACCATCAAATCGGTTCGCATGCTTCTCTTTTTCCCGTCCGGATGCAGCTGCTGTACATACACCCGTTTAGTGTTTGCAGTGGCTCATCTTAGCACGTGCACGTCGTGTAAGAAAAGTCAGCCGATAGTGGTTGGAAGCGCTTTTTCCAAATAAAAAAACCCCCCGATCCTCATAACCAACGAATAGAAGCACATGGAATGGAGATAACTGCTCGCTCGCTGATGGTTCCGGTTTCGGTTCACCTTGGTGCAGTACCACCGGATGGTGTTGATGATAAAGGTGCACGGAACGTACACGCGTTCCACCGAAAACTCTCATCCATGGGTCGTTTCACGGTTGGATTGTTTGACAAGCATCACTTTGGCCGGGTGCAATGTTTTTGGGCAGGGTCGTGTTTCGCAGCTGGGCTGCATATGCAAACACCAGTTCGCACAAGCATCAGCATTCGGTAGCATCTTTCGATGGCTACCCTTTGGGGTTATGGTGGATGGTGTGGACCAGAAGCTCGTTTAGTTGAGGATGCAGCGAAGAAACCATAATCCAGGAAACGCTGTTGGCTGGTGATGGGGCTGTTGTGCGCAGGTTGTTCGTTGCTTTTTTGTGTTTTACAAATCGGTCGTAACCTACACTTTTACACCTGCGCCTTTGCTGACGAGCGCAGTGTCTCGGCAGTGCATCGATGCGGTTAAATGTTAATCGAGCGATGGCCTTGGTGGGGACGTTTAAATGTAGCACGTGTATGCATTAAAAGGGACAGGGAAAAATTCGAGCGGTGTGAAAATGCGATTTTATTTGCGAATTCACACAGCGTTGATTTCACTGTCATATAAAGGGTAATTTCAAATTCTTGAAAATAAAACATTTTATGGTTATAATTTTATGAAGTATCTTACACAAAAAAAAGTTTGCAAAGTATAAGAAGAAATATGAAAGAAAAAACACATACATAAACAATATACATGCCTTTCTTCAAAGATGACCGACCGCATGAAAACTAGGACTTCAAATCTGTATTAGTGTGGGTTCATCGTTTTTATTTATTTATTATTAAGATTGAGGGCATAGCGAAGAGGTTTACCATTTTATTGAGGTTTTTATTAAATATTGTCCTCTTTTTGGTTGTTGTTCTTTTTTGTCTTTGATTTTGTACTTACTGGTTTGTTTTTTATTTTTGATGTCCCTTTTTAATAATATTTCTATTTTAAGTATAAGCTTTTCACTATCATAATCGCTCTTTTCTCATATTAGTCTCTCCTTGTATTGTTTTTGATATTTTTCTTTGTTTTTTTTCTCTTGTGTTTCCTTTTTTTCCTTTTGATTATTGGCTACTTGTTTTTCATCATTTATTATCAATTATTTATATATTTTCCTTTCAATCCGCTCTGTTAGAATAGAAAGGATATGTTACATGTTCCTTTTTTTATTTATATTAGAACGACCTAGCTGTATTAGAGTAATTTTATCAGGCATCAGGCTAGTCAGACCTGGTTACGCGATTTTTTTTTGGAACTAGCGCCGTTGTCAAGCTCTGATTTGTTCCATTTGTTCTATTTGTTTTCTTTTAAATGTTATATTTTATTTTGCATTAATATTTTTTGTCATTTACCTTACATGTGCTTTTTTTTTGCAAAATTTAAAAATATCTATTCGTGCTTCGTGAATTAAAATTTTTCGAAGAAACATGAAAACGGCTAGCCACGCACTGAAAATCATTAAAGCAACTTAGCCAACCGTACATGGAATAACATTCAGTTCCGGGAAAACATACAATTAAGAGCGAAACTATTTCCTAGACATTAGGTACGAATATGAAATCTATATGCCATCCTCTGCCCGCATGTAATTAATTGTAGCAAATGGTTAGTTTAGCAGGAAATGTACTGTCGTTGGGTCGCTGATGAAATACCCACTTTCGGGGCAAAAGGGACCGAAAGGTTGTAGGGAGTGCATGTTTTACGTTTAATATCCGTACCACTCGTACCGCATTATATTACATCGTCATAAAGTAATGAGTTACACACACAATAAAAAAAGAGCCAACATACCCTCCAGCGCACACGTTTGCTGGTACGTTTGTTGGCTGTGATTGCTCCATGGCCATTGCTGTATGGGTGAAGTAATTTAAAAAAAAAAAAACATCATCCAGCACGCTCGTTTGGTTGTGTTTCCGGCGCTACGTAAAGATTATTAAATTTTAGTTCTGTAAATGACCAATTTTTTCGCCTGTTGATTATTACGATGATTGCTTAATTTCTGCAAACCGCAGCATTCGTTTTAGGGTGGGGTTTATGGGCCCAGCGGCACGAAAGGAACCGCTGCACGTGCACGTGCTGCCCGTGCGGTGGGCATGGGACCCTTTGGGGTGGTTCTTTCGGTACCGGTTTGTTACTACATCGTACATAATTAAGCAGTAATTATTTACTTTCAGTCACACATGCACACACATAACGATAAAGAAGCTTTTAGCTGGCGGCAATAGCTTGAAACACAGAGCGTGACTTGTGGTGGTTGCATTGGGATGCAGTTGAACGTTTCGTTCGCCGTACGACACAAAAGCTCCGGCACGGGGCAACCGTCGAAGTAACGTTTCGGTTGTACAATGCTGGATCTAATTAGAATTTCCCTGTTTGCAGCAAGCAAAGCAAGAGGAAAAATGTCTTTGAAGATCGAAACAATAACTCTCATTCTCAACTAGCAGTTTTCCACCGGAAATGACCCTAACCACTCCTCAGTAACAGTTCTCCAGAAAGTGCTCCCCACAGCGGCACATGTTTTATTTAAAGCCACTGTTCTGCACTGCTGTTGAATGATGTTTAACACGGTGGTTGCGCTAAATGGATACATTAAGAGTGAGGACGAGTGTCATCAGTTTGGTGAAATTGGTTTTCGGAGATTCGGTACGTTTGTGTGGTGGGTTTTGTTAGCGAAGGAAGGTCAAATTTGTTATCTGGAGAATGTGCGGAACTTGTGTTTCCATTTGTTTTATCTTATGGTTAAAACATTGAGCTTAATGTGATGTGCTTTATTTTATTTGGATTTTCCCTACGCCATACGATGACTTAAAATTAACAACAATAATATTTACGTTTAAAATTATTCAGTATTTTAAAGACAGGTTTCGATTTAGACTACGCTATATAAGTGCCATTTAGTAAAAAAATAAATGAGATTTATGAGAAAATATAACATAGGTAAACATTGGCTTTAGATTTACCTTATTTACCAAATAAAACAACAAATTCGTCGCAGAAAAGTGCTTCACCTTCTTGACAGATTGTACTCACAACATGCCCCAGATAGGGTAGTGGTAGATTGAAGCATTGCTACAGCAAAATGACAATCATCAACTACCTCCTGGTGGCCATTAATTAACCTTACCCCGTGGGGGTTTTAGTACACAACATACAAATACAAGAAACCGCATACGAAAGCCGCACCGGAAGGTGAAGCAGAGACGACACCCTGCAAGTCGATGGTTCGGTTTGCTCAAGTGTGTTTGTGTGTGTAAATTATTGGTGGAAATTAACAAGCAAATCAACACAAAATTAACTTCAACCGCTTGAACGCTGTTGGTTAGAATTTATCATAATGCATTACGTATACCGGGCTCCGTACAGTTCGAAATTCAAATATTCGTTTTCCCGCTCATAATTCGATCCGCTCAACTGTCGACCATTAGTCAATCAAGCTCGCTATTGTGTTCGGTGTCAAAATATTTCACTATCCAAACAAGGTCGGACCCGGTGGCCAATTTTCATATCACGTTGGTGCCGGTGGCATAGGGAGTGATTCGATGCTACAATCACGTCACTTCACCCTCCCCGTACAGCAAACTGCTCCCTGTTTCCCACCGGTGGTTCAATGCATCGGATCAACACGAACAGGACGGGAGCAAGGCTCGTTTATCTCGCCAACTGTAGCAAACAGAGCAACAATTTTGCGTATTATATGATATTTACTGCTCTGGCCGTTCCAACCAACCGAGCTTCTGCCAGCCGTATAGCACCGGGGAGGCACGGATTGATGGGCTTAGATTGATGTATGATGACAGTGAAAATGAAAAGAGCTGTAACGATGGTTGAATATTTAACGCACCTGCCGCTGAAAGTGTACGCACGTGCGTACGCTGTTGTGCGGCGTGGGACGTGCGTGGAGTAGTCAGGTGACTTGTCGGTGATGCTGTCGGACAAAGTCAGATGTACCTCGTGCGTAGGTCTGCTGTCAGTGGAGGAAAGAGATTCGTGGATGTAACTATTCAGTGAATTGCAGATTTTTGTAACTGGCTGGTACTAACATGTACATGGTATACCAAATAGTTGTGCAAATATCGAAATATTGCTGGTTATAAAATAGTTTACGACTTTTGGTTTTAATATGTGTAACGAAAGCCTAAAAAATTAGCTCATATTCGACTATCTGGAAAAAGCCTCAAGTCTTTATTGGATTTTTATTTAAATAATACAAAACTGCCGTTTATAAAGACTTATGAATGGACTGAGAATATGTAGTAGTAACTTTGATTAAATGGAGTTGAAATAAACAACCCTTAGTAAATGTTGTAAAATTTCCCAGTGATCGTACTTTTCATCCTTGAAAGTTACCAAAATTACAAACATTAATACACTCAACGCTGTAACACCGTAAAACGTATTGTACGGATACCGCCACTCTACTCGTTCAGGATACACCCGATGCAGGTATGCGATTAAAATCACGAAAACCCCAGACAGAGTTTCATCCCGCACAATTGATTTTCCTGTGCGTCTACACACGGGTACGGTTTGTATCTTGCATGCGTTTCGTGACCAGCCAGCGTTGATCTCGTGATTCCACCGCATTCAATTGGGTGTTGCTTTTGAAGCTGTACGGCGCACACCATGTGGCCGCTGTGGGATGGGGCAAACTTTTGTCTGTTCGGATGGCTTCGGAATCGATAAGCAGCTTTCAATCAACCCGATCAAGGGAACGCTTCAAAATACGAGCAAATCTATCGCCGCTATCGTCAATTCCATGGGATATGTCTTTTCTCTCTTTCTCTCTCTCTCTCTCTCTCTCTCTCTTTCTCTTTTTGTTTTGCATCTCCACGGGTACGTCTAAACTCTATTCTAAAACCATCAACCCCATGCGAACTAACTTTTCCCCGTGTTTGCATGATCTGTCGGTGCACACCTTCATAGCTATGGTTGGGCGAGGGCGGGCCCCAACCACTATGTGCCAGAAGTATGTGTTGTTTGTATGAGCGTTAGGACTTTTAGGGGAAAATTCACAGCTAACAATCTCCTCAAGCAAGCGTCCACGGTCTTCTTTTGACGCGTTTCGTAAATTTCCAAGAAGCGTTACCAAGAGCAGCATGCAAGCGCGCACCTATCGACGCGGGTTTTCGAAACACGTTTAGCAAATCGTTTATGGTTCAACTTCATGTACAGTATGAAATGTTTGATTGCTTTTGTGCGCGGTGAAGCTGGAAGTACCAGCTCGTGTATCTGGTTGGAGTCGCTTATTGGTTGTGAACGATGTACAACTTCGTACGGTGATCAAAATTGATTCGTTCGAAGCCGATTTAAACAAGCATTGGCAGTGCATTAAAAGCTGCTTATGGAATTGTATATTTTGTTACAGTTCCTTTTTATCAAAGTTAAACAGAATTTAAACTATATTGTTGAAAATTATGCACCATTTTATTGGATGTTTTTTGACATTTAAAATAAGTCGACATAATGGCTGTCTAAATAAAGATTTGGTCTAACCAAGCTCTATCCAAGTTCCTGGCGAGCCACTGGAAATGCGTGACTGGCGTTTTTTCGATGAAACATCACATCCCTTCTTTTGGCCAATTCTGACCGTCGTTTTGGTCAATTGCTCCCTTAATACAGTAGAAATCTGAATTTAGTTTGGTCAAACGGAAGTAACTCATAATATATGATTTCTTTCTAGTCCCACCAAATTTTATAATTTGTTATGACGGCTCTGCGCCGTATTGTCAGTCCCACCAAATGCAAAGAAAAATATTTCTGGTTGTTTGTTTTGATTTGGTCCCCCTTAGAGTTTAAAGTTATTCTATATGATTTCTATAATGGTTATACTTTATTATGTTTTTCCAATTTTTCACTTGTTGCTCTGGGTGATTTCTTCATATATTCGTTAGACTAGCCAGGCCGTGAGTCTGTGTTTTTGGTAAGCTTATAAGCAACATTGTACAGTTCAAATGTTCGTACTACAGAATATTATATGAAAGTTATTCTTTCTATACTAAAGCATTGTTAAATATCAAAAACATTGTCATTGGAAGGATTCTTTTCACAAAAATGACTAATAGAAAGCTTTATACTACAATACTCCCATAATCATAATCAATAGTTGTGTTAAAATAATAGAAGTGCAACTGTTATAATGTTAAAATAATTAACATGTTAAAGTGTTAAAATAATAGAAGTGCAGCTAAATAGAACTTAGCAAATAATATTCATAAGCATAAATTAATGAACCTGCAATAAAATTCGTGTTGTCTAATTAAATCCAATTATTTGCGCATCATTAATCAATCTCATGTGGTGATTTATTGAAGTTTGAGTGAAACATTAAACAGTACAACAGATAAGAAGATGATTCATATTTTGTTACTGAATAGAAAGTGAAAGTCATACCAAATTCATCAAATGTCAATTAATTGTGTTAGCATAATGTATTAAAAATGATTTTTTTTAAATTTCCGATTAAATTGCAATTGTGTTCCGAACAGTACATTTTATTTGACTTTGTTTGTCATTTCCATTTCTCAATTGTCATTTCTAAAATTTACATAAAATTATCCTTTTGATCCAATAATATTATGCGCAATAAAAGGATGATGGTCAATGATTTAAATAAAATGCCTTTATTATCGCAAATCGTTCCAACCCAATCGCTGCTCCTGGAAGTATGTTGAACAGCAACGTTAGGCTCATCGGTGTTATTTATGAAACTTTTCAAAACCATCCATCAACCGAAAACCATTCATTAGGCTCGCGCATGATGGCCAGCCGGATGGTGAATCCCATTTTAACTGCAAGCTGACGGTGCTTTCGGTCCGGATTGCCGTTCCTTGATCGCTTCCCATAATGTCCCAGGCACGTGCTGCCCGCATCCAGCTTTTTTTGGTATTCTCTTCTTCATTCACTCTCGTCGGGGTTTCCCAAACGGATTGGCCGGACTGGACGGACTGGCTGCGCTTTCGTGTGTCCATTTTATCCTTCCTTTCAATGAGAGCGGATCGTAGCCCACCCGTTAAGCAGGTTTCGCAGGAGTGAAGCAACCGGCGGTCATTAGACTGCGATAAAGCGAAGACTTTCATCCCTGCTTGCAAGTGCTGCTGGGTGCGCTGCATACAAATGACTAATTTTGATGAACCGCGACAATCGTAGTACGTGCGGTGAAACAGGATTTGCTTCTTGAGGGATCCCGGTATAAGCGATACGCGGGAGCGAAACAGAGAGCAGGACAGAACCGAAAAAAAAACACCAGAAAAAAGGAAAAAGATAATGACAGCACAGGACATCAAGGGACGGGGTAAAAAAGGTCACGCAGCAGATGGTCCAGGGATACCAGGGCACCATCGGGTGATCCGGGATAAAAACGAGATTCGCATGCCGTGAAGTAGAAACGGGGAAAGGTTGTCCCACACCGTTGGTACGCTGGTGGTGGATAAAAAATGGGAAATATTTATCATTCCATGATAGCGTCCGGGTGCACCGGCCGGTTCATGTACACGGCACCAGTCCATTAGGCTACTTAAAGGGGCCGTCCGGATGTCGATAGATAGGCGCGAGGAATGGTTGCTGGACGATCATGACGATCACTTTCTCCTTCCGTACAGTGTGTCAGGACGGTTTTTTTTATTCTGCTGCCTGATTCGGTTTCTTTTTTTCTTTCTTTCTTTCTCTCTCTCTCTCTCTCTCTCTCTCTCTCTCTCTCTTTCTTTCTCTTTGTCGAGTGACAGATTATTGCATCGTAATAACTGCCCGGTCGAATCGTTTCGCTGGAATAAAAACGCGCTTCCCATTTGTTGAACATTGCCAATCGTTGGTCTGTAA
Source organism: Anopheles rivulorum (assembly GCA_018908115.1). Classification (NCBI taxonomy): domain Eukaryota; kingdom Metazoa; phylum Arthropoda; class Insecta; order Diptera; family Culicidae; genus Anopheles; species Anopheles rivulorum. The sequence goes on along the minus strand of CM032178.1, from coordinate 30,584,059 downwards.
CCGTCAGTTTTGGTGACATTTTCACTTCATAGCACTGCACGTACACGGAAAGGGCCGTTCCTTGATGAGTTATTGGATGGAAAAGTCATAGGGAAGGTTATATTGGGCTTTCTGTGTGTTTTTTTTTGCTTCTTGTGCAGACATTACACGAACGAAGGTCGTAGAAAATAAAACTTAGAGTGTTGGCCGAATGGTAATAGATAAACGTCATAATCGTCCATGTGTAATGTACTGGAATGTCTGCTGTGATTCAGTGGATAATATTTAACTTACTTCAGCTTATTATTAGCAAAGCTTTTTGGTTGATCCTTTTCCATAAAATGGCTGTATAAGTAACGATACAGATACAGAATTCGATAGGGAGTAGACAGCTGTGTTATTTTTTTTAAATTAGATAAAATTAAAATTAAACATTATTTGACAATTTGAAGCTTTTTAAACTCCAGTTGTATGTGTTGAGTAATTGGTCAAATGTTCAGAAAACCATCAGCAAAATTTAAATATAATTTTTCCCTAAATGCCCAATCACATAATGTTAGGAATCCTATTACAGAATGTTGTCTCCACATTTATGGTACGTGGGAATGTTTTTCAATGTACTTTTTAAATATTTTATTCAACCTGGTACGTGCACGGGCGTGTCAACCGGTCCAGGTTTGCATACCTAAAAGGAATTTTCTTGTCGGACCACGTACACGGTACTGCATTGACAGTGGCTCATTTACGGTATTCGCTCGCTTCCACGCCGGACGCAAAGCATTCCAACATGGTCGCGCACCATCCATATCAATGCTAATGGCAATGGATATTGCTTCTAATTAAGCGGAATAGTTCAATATTATGTTGCCGATTGTTTCGTACCAGCTGGGCGCAGATGTGGGCGACCGTTTGCCTCCATCAAACCGGAATGTAGGTGGGATTTGCTCTTTTTTTCTTTCATCTGTAAAGAATGCTATTTCCCTCATCATACAGACACATGCTGCTTAGTTGCTTTGCTCAAATAGAGCGGAGTGTTGTTCGCTTGCGGTATGATTTTGTTGCGCCATGTTGCGGTGCAATGATTACCTCAATATTTGTGCAATTGATATGATAGAGAGCAAATATTGATCATAAATGTGCATTGGGTTTGGGAAGCAATGGTGTGAGCAATAAACAATAAATACTGGTTTTTATCTTCTTTCTATGGAATTGCATTGCTTTCGTTTATTCAGTAAACATGTGTTTTTGTTTTATTTATTTGTAATAAAATATATTTTTTCTTTATATTAATTTTTTATACGAATTGCATAGTAGTGCATGACCAATGTGAATTGTACCCTAGTTTCAGATGCCATTAGTTTTAAGCTACATATGTTTTCTATTCATTTGAATGTGTTTCAATTGTTTTAATGGTTCATTTTAGAAATAATTTAAGTTAAATACATTTTAGCTTAAATAACCAACGAGATTGTGAAGAATAAACAAAACATATCATGGTATATCTGTTGTTTTCTGCAGAACATTTCATTAGATATTTAGTTTTTTTTAATTATCAATTCTAACTAAATTAAATTAACGTGACTATACCAAACAATGATTTTCAGTTAAAAAAAACTATTAATTACAATTACTGGTAATATAATGAGATATATGGATGGTCCCTACTTATTTATGGGAACAATTGTCGAGATTTACGGCTTAAGAGGCTTAATTTTTCTATGCACGGAGTTTCTCAGAATGTTCTATGTGCTACAGTGTACTCATATTTGGTATTTATACATTTTCAATCAATATACAAATTTCACTTGCCTTTACAATGTAGTCAAGGAACCCAGATAATGCAGCAACTGATATTTGTGCGCTGTAATACATTTAACGTAACCAAAGAAAAAATGGTAATTTTTCCAGTTAATTTTACTATGCCTTAAAAAGGTGGTATCAGCTACTACCTAGCTATACCAACCGTATCTTGCATTTAGCATAGTTATCCATTCCTCCTTTTATCAGTGTTTAATGTGTCAATTTTGTGATTATCGATTACCATCGTTAAGCTGGACCCGTGAACTTGCTCCACATCCGGCACACAGTATGCATCCGCTTGACGCTGCGTTGCACTGCCCACCGTTGCACATCGTTGCCACCATCCTCGTGCTGCATGTCTTGCACGGATGCAGAGAATGCATTCATCGACAGTCTATCGTTTCCGGCGTGGCTAAAGTGTATCATCCCGTACAATATCACCTCCGGTAGCATCTTTGTGCGGCTGGCCGGCATCGGACGTAAATACCGTACACCGGCAACCGGTATCGCAAGATCGGGGAACGTCAAATGTGACATTCGTACGTATCGTTTCCGGTTCGGTTCCGTTTTGTGGGCAATTGCATTCGAATTGTCACGAATCGTCGTCCGGCAATCTACTGGCGGCGTGTCTACCATTTACCACAGCCGTGTTGGTACGCGTATGACCGAGACTAGGCAGGCTGATTGCAAATGGCAATTTGCACTGAATAGCCGTAGTCAAAGCTTCCGGTGAAAGGCTTGTACGCTGACGCCGTACGTCTATGGAGTAAGTGCTTTAAGCGTGAAGTACCGTGTCGTTTCACTGGAGNTTGTGGGCAATTGCATTCGAATTGTCACGAATCGTCGTCCGGCAATCTACTGGCGGCGTGTCTACCATTTACCACAGCCGTGTTGGTACGCGTATGACCGAGACTAGGCAGGCTGATTGCAAATGGCAATTTGCACTGAATAGCCGTAGTCAAAGCTTCCGGTGAAAGGCTTGTACGCTGACGCCGTACGTCTATGGAGTAAGTGCTTTAAGCGTGAAGTACCGTGTCGTTTCACTGGAGCTCTCTATCGCGATTTTACTTGATTTGTGCGCGTGAACGTTCAAGGCAAATTTTAATTTCATTTACGCAAAGACCGCTAAACTGTAAAGAATTAATGTTAGCATGAGATAGACTATGTTTTGTTTAGCTTATCTAATAAATCATAAATTTAGTTATGGATAAAAGAGAATTCCTATTAAATAAATAGTGTAACATTTTAGTAACTGTTGCAAAGATTGCATTTTTTGTTTAGTTCGATAACTTCCTTTTTGGATTATACACTTCTGACAAACTTGTGCTTCATGTGGTGAGGTGTAAAATATTCATTATTTTACCAAGAAATGAATGATTTTGAAATATATTCAAAGTTGTTTTCAAGAATATCAATAGTGAAGTTTTTCAGCAGAGTGTTTTTGAATTAACTGAAGCATAATTGGAGTAACAATTGAATTGACGAAAAATATCATATAAAAAATTTGACAGCAAGGAATATTGATGTTTTTTAATGTCCTTCAGTGCTGCATACAACATGCAAACAAACACTAACATTTGTATTCTCACCTCACGGGGTTTTTTGTTAAAACTGTTTTGCTATTAATTATGTATAATATTTGTTACATCCATTCATAATAATTGCAATGCAATTTTAATTAGATTTTTCTGCTTGCTGCCGTCCGATTGAACCTTAAATATTTTTTCCATTAATTATCACTAGACGCCATGCGTAAACTTCGCAATGATGCTATTACATCCTTGCAACCAAATATTAACGGCCTCTCTGTTACATACGCCTTTTGTTTGAAAAAAAAAAACAAACATACCTAACAATACAAATATAAAAACAATTTAACACCTCTTGACCATCCTGCCAGCACTCATGCCCGGTACGCCGCGTACACCCGAGAACACCATTTAGCGTCAGAATGTGTTACCAGTTTTACTCTACTTGAGCGCATACTGTGCAGGCCGAAGGGCACCATGTAGGCATTATTTATTGCTGATATGTGTTTGCTTTTAATCAAACTCTGCTGTGGTCCTCTGTATGTGTGTGTGTGTTTTTGCGCCATTTTTCTTTGGTCGATTTTTTTCCCCTCCGTTCTTTATTTGTGCATTGCCGTTGTTGCTTCTGCACACGCGTAACAGCTACTAGCAAACGTCAAACAGTAGTAATATTATCCGAAACGCACCACAACGGAATCCATCGACCAGTTGCAAAACGGAATATTGTAAAAGGGTGAAAAAAAGCACCTCACAACAGTGAAGGGCTGTGCAGTTCCGTGGCTGGACCGTGGAAGGTGATGTTTCGCTGTTGAGCTAAAACAAACACAACATGCTCAACATGATGGCGTGACCGAACGTGTGTGTATGCATGCATGGTTGAGAAACATGGAGCAACGGTTGGATACATAATCGAAAAGTTTGCCAGGAAAATATTTATCATTGTTCGCGGCTGGTGCGATCGAACCAAAATGCCGGTGCCGGTGTGGTGGTTGGCGAACCAACGACGGTAAAAGGGAAAGATATGAAAATTGAAGCTACTGCCGGTCAGCTTTCGTTGTTTTGCTTCAGGTTTTTGTTTTTTTGTTTATTGCTTGTTTCCCCCGTTGATACCATTTTTCGATAGCCGATACTTTGCAGTCCAATGCGTGCGACATTGAGCCTGGAAGATGATGCCTCTGCAACGTGGGAGCGAAAGGGAAGTATGTAATAAAACCCAAACATGTTACCATTCAACTCGTGATGCTTTCGGTGAAAGACAGTATGCGACAATGGTGAGTTGGGTGAACATAGCCCAGAATTGACCCCCGGGTGCTTTTCCTTGAAACTATCGAATTTCATTTGACGGTGGAAAGAGGTCAGCAAAAACGTTCGTGATACAAATGGAAATTGTAGAGCCGGTCCGGTGTCCAGTGCCTGATCTTAGACGGCCTTTATTGGTTAGGCTTTGGGTTAGGCCTTTAACCGTGAAACGTAAGATGCGTTTTATTCTATCAATTGCAGCTCCAGATTCATTATTGGCAGTATTAAATAACGTCAAGCGTAATGAAATTGAATAGCATTTGTCATGGATTATGGGATTTTTATGAAATGGAAATGGAATTCCGCAAAGGTTACTATTACTAGGTGCTTTAGCAGGTGATGGTACAAATTGCGAGTTGGTTACTGATATGGATATGAAATAAAATTTTTTGAGAAAACTAGTTACTAAAAAATGAATTCACCCGAATATTACTTTTGAATGTCGTATGTCAAAATTTTAAAATCATTGCCAATGTACAAAATTCAAACACGCTTTTTTAATATGAAACATAACCATACATTTCATATAATTTCATATTGTTGCTAGAATCGTGATTGTTTAATAATATAACACGAAAAGCCTTTGGGGTTTTTTTTATTTGAATTAACAAATGTCTTTAATCAATTATTTAAAACAATAAATTTCAAACAATTACAGGCTATTGATATGATAAATAGGGTAAAGATTGAAGCATTCCAGAATTGTTCTTTTTATTTTCGCTTTTAGAAGATTGATTAAGCTCAGTATTTTGGCAAACTACCTCTCGCAAGTCGAATGCTCTTTAGGACTTTCATGATGACTCTTCGTCAAAAATGATCTATCCATTGTAAACCTTCTCGAAAATTTTGCCACACTTTGTAGTTGCCTTTGTACCATAATGTTGGTTTTTGAGAATAGTGTAACAAATTCTATTTGGTTTTCTGGCTGTCTTGGTTTTGTTAAACTTGAGTCAAACTATTTTTTTATAATCACTAACTTTAAGAACTAACAACACTGCTAAACTAATATAAGTTGCTAGAATTAAGCTTCTGTACTACTACAATATTTCCAGAGATCGAAGATTTTGTATTCTGTAGCATTTTTTCAATTATTTATATATATATTGAAATACATTACAATTCACGGTTGTTTCCTTTTTTAAACCGTGGAAAGGGACATTATTCGCGATGTGCTCAATCGCTGAATTTTTTTCAAAAGCAAAACCTTTAAAATACAGATTGAAATTGAAAGAAAGCAGCGAAACGAAAAGAATATTCTGATTTTGTTTCAATCTTTGTTATTTATTTATTCTACTGCTTCTTTTTGTTCAAATGTCCGTTCATTTGCCTTAAAAACGTTGGGAAATATTTCCCTTAGTGCTGGCTACTACTATCATTCTAATCAAGCTTCTAACTGCAGTCAATTTCCTAACAGGATGATGATTCCGTTCGCTTGATAAAAGATGTCACCAGTGGAAGAACGAAAGAAGGAACGTTTATTCAGCATTCAGGCAACATGCTTGCTTGTGGTTGGCATGCAGGGATACATAATTTTCTGCTACCGTCCAACAGTATCGACTCAATTCGATTATCGCATTCGAACGGTCAAACCCATCCAATTAAACTGTAATCTAACAAGCTTTTCGAAACCCGTCTGTCCGTCCGCGTCCGACCGGTCGACGGAAGCAAAATCGGGGTTTGGCAAAATCTTTCCAGCCAGTTCCAGCCCTAAATTATGTATGCTGCCTCGATGCGGCAAATGTGACCGCTTTTCGGGGTGGAGACGATATCGACGACTGTTGAAGTTCGATCAAAATTCGTCCACCTAAAGTCAACGATGTGACTTGACGCTGAACGAAGTTTTGCAAGAACCTTTCACGCCCTTTTGATGGTGCGCCACGTGTGCGACCCGTCCACCCCGGGGAGGGTGGGGACTGTACATTCCATGCCCGGATAGGGCGAGCGGTCGAAAAGTTTTCTTTTGGCATTAACTTCCAAAGTAAAGTCATGTCTTTACCAGTCTTGACCGCTTCGGGAACATTCTTCGGCATGGAGAGCAAATGGAGAACTCTTACGCCCAATTCCTGGATCCCGGTTAGCAAAGAGCCTGCTGCCTAGCGCATCTGAAGCGTAGCTAATCTATTTTACTAATTTGTAACATTCGCCAAAAGTTCATTCTTCTGTTTGTATTTCATTGCTGCGCTGGTGTGGCACAGATTGCGGCATCTTACCGTACACGGGGATCCCCGGGATAGCCTAACCATCAGCCGTTCGGTCTGATCCGACCATTAAAGGAGGAAACAGGACGATGGTGAAACATTACTGTCACTATTAAATTCACTCTACCATCGCTGGTGGGGCAAGTGTTCACTTTCGCAACGGAAGTTTTAGCCTGCCAGGGAAGCAAATGAGGGCTCCAACAGGCTAGAAATTAACATTATGTACTCGCCCGGTAGTGTGGCGTAATCGTTATCGCTCGGTTACGGCTGGACTGGGTAGCTCACAATACATGAACACGTGAGCAAGTCGAGGGCGGTGTAAGTACATTATAAATTAATCCATCCAATGCACAATGTGTTCGGGTGTAGTGTTGGTTTTCGCAGTTCGATTTGCATACGAACGGACGTTCTACGAAAAGAAATACAAGACCAATATGTAAAGAGCTTTTGAGAGGAAGTTATGAGACTTATGATACTTTTCGAGTCGTAAGCAATAATATGCGGACAATAGCGGTACTGTTAAATTGTTGTAACCTTAATTCTTGATCTTATTAATATTGCAGTTTCAATATTATTTTAATTAAATTAAATAATAATAAAATTTAATTAAAGACTATTCAAGTTGTGTATGTGCACCAGGCAGCCAATCGTCATTATATTTGTCATTAATTCTAGAGTTCCATACACCCTCTTTCAATGAATTATGTAAGTTAAATAGATCTTGTTTTAATACACAGATTTAAGTATATTGACATTCATTCTCCAACTTCAAATATTGTATAACGTTAAAATAGCCCGGTTATCCGTGGATATCGTTTAACAGGTATATAACTGGTTCAAAAATGCCCAAATATTCGACGTTTTACTGCTGCTAGTGGTTTCTATCTACTCAAAGATTATCGTGAAATGGATGGTTTTTAAACCGACCCAGAAACATTGCCAAATAGATAAATTTTTCAAATTGGTTCTGAAAACTTGCATGACATAAGTTGAGATCATGGTAAAATGCACGGTAGAATCACAGTAGGAAGAGGCAGACTATTAATTTGGGGCCATAATTATGGGAGACTTACCTGCAACTAGCTTTATTGCGATTGCGAGCTTTAAGATGGTTGCAATAAAATGTTAAGCTACAAATGTTATCCCTTACCCTTGATGTCATTCCTTACTGCGCTGGCTTAACGGATAACGTAAGTAGCTGGATGATACGAAAAAAGTAGCAGCAGCATCACTAGTGATCTTTCCTCTGCCAACTGCTTCGCTGCAACGCAAAACGCAGCACAAGCCAAAATCCAAAGGACATAAAATTGACTAAGAAAAAAACAAACGTTGAAATGAGGAGATAAAAAAAGCGAAGCAAAACTCTTTCCGCGAAGGAAGCGCACTCAATAACGTCCCTTACGCTGTGCTGAGCATATCGTCAAAATCCGCGTCGGAGTTTCAGCTCGTGCACGAGTTGTTCAGTTCTTTCGGTTTTGCTTTGCTTTACTGTGCTCCCGAATGGTTTTTTGTTGTTGTCGTTGTTGCTGTTGTTGCTGCTACTGGCAAAAGAGCGGTCGCTCACTGCATATACACCGGTACCGGGCTGCGTTTCGATAAGAAATCAGATTTGCTGCGAGATTGTGAACGGAATTTATACGAGCGGTAATCTCGATTGTTCTTACGGCACAGCCAACCAACCGGGAGCGCGGCATAACCTGCATACGCAAACGGGCCTCGCAAAGTTCGTGCGCTCGTACTTGCGAAACGCCAGGGCAAATATGTTTTATCTAGCGTGCGCAGCGTGGGGTACTCCGCCTTGTGCCTTCAATTGAGTTAACATTTCCGCAAGGTTCTTCCACCGTAAGGTCGGCTGGCTTGCCGGTGCTCACCAGCTACGGTAGTCGTCCGCTAGTCGAACAATTTTCGGGCCGGAGAATTTATTCTCTCTGCAGCGCTGCTGTAGCACGGAATTTCTGGGTAAAACTGATTTCTCGCTTGCGCAAGGTGGATGTTAGCCGATGTGGGGCAAAGTGGTTGAAGTGGTGTGTGGGTGTGTGTGTGTGGACGGCAATGCCGAAAGGCGAAACATCGTAACATCACCATTTTCCTTCTTGCTTTGCGTCCGGCTTAGACGTACCCCACACACACACACACACATGATATGCCCCAACCAAGCACACGCTTCTTCTAGCTACAAATGAATATAAATCCAAGTAATCGCACCGTGGAGTAAAATAAACGCGTCAGATTTTGTAATCGTAAATATTCAAGCAGCATTAATGTTCAATTACTTTACTGCTGATCGGCAGGAAGTACGGTACGGACAGATTCCATACGCGCTCGGCTGCAACCTGGGCGCCGAATGGGTGGAAAAACGGAGGAGGAAGGAAACGGGCAAGGAGTGCATAAGTATGGTCAGAAATAAGCGCTCGTTACTATTGATGGTGTCCGCAGGGCATCGGGCCGAAGAATTGCTTCAAAAGGCTGGCACCAGGTTCTAGGCCTCGTCCCCGGTCGGTCGGTGGTCCACGCTCAAATCTCCGGTGCGATAATGTTTTATGTGCACAGGCACACCGCACCCCATTGAGGGCCCCATTGGTACGGGGGAAAGCGGTATAACCGGGATGTGTGGGAACAAAGGGAACAAATTATAAGCCAGAATCGGTGCTCTTTGCAAAAGGGGGAGCATTAAGATGGGATAGATTTTCATTACACACACACCTTGATTGGCCGATGGGTGCCGATGGGTCATTGATGTTACCTGGAAACAAGTGGCCTATGCGGGACTCTGCTGATGAATGGAAAGCGGACGGCAATTCCGAAGGGATGGCCTATCCGTAATGTTTTACTTTAATTGCTTGTTAGCTTATACATTGATTTTGTAATTGATGTCGCAGTCGTGTGGCACTTCTGGTGCCAAAATGCAATCGAAAGTGTCAAAAGTTATTTCACCGTATTTTAAATAATATTGCACCAAATGGATGAAGTGCCCCAAAGAATTTCTTCTTTTAAAAAAAGTACATAATATTTCTGTATTTTATTTTTGAAGGTAATCATATTTTATTTTATCATTCATTAGCTATCTCCAAGTGTATTTTTATCTGAGTTTTTAGCATGTGGTTCTTTTACAATATATTTAACTATTGATCTGGCTTTTTATCTAACATTTATAATAACTTATTTAAATTTAAGAAGTATAAGTAAAATCGATAATTTTACTAAATTAAATAAAATTTAAATAACTTAAGTCATTTATGCATGATGCATTGTTTCATATTTCAAACGATTTACATACTCTATTGGAATAATTAGGTTGGCAAATATAATCATTACTCGGTTGGAAAATTTTGTTCGTATAGAGATATCTAATATTTAATAATCTTTGCATAGTTTATGACTGATTTGTAACTTACTAATTGATGCTACTTTCCAAAAATTGAAAATTCCATATGAAAGGATAATGGTGTTTTCATACGAGTAAGCCGTAGATATGATATATCGTATCGAGGTAATCGGATCAGTTGATCAGCAAATAACTGTTATTTAATAAATATTTGACCATTAAATGTGTATTTTGAGCTTCGGTTAATATTCTATTGGTGAAAAGCTTAACAGGAAACTCATTTAATTTCAAAACATATTAAACAAAACTTTCAATCGAAAAGCGCATCGTTGAATATTACATTAGCCTTCACGGTGCATTGAAATTGCTCCCTGTCGTCATAACGAAGGATAAAATTCTTCCCTCGGATAAAAACAACCTCACAAACGTTTCTCACCTGAGCTACGGTTGGCACGGTCACCGGTATCATTTAACCACCGTTCTTGTTAACATTGCTGCATAAAACCACAATCGTCCCACTACCTGGAAAACTATCCGAGTGCCGGTCGGCAAACCGCTCCGTTGCGAAGGTGTCAAATCTTTGCATACCACAATCTTACACATTACGACGATTCAAAAACCACTCTCGCTCTCTCGATCGGGTGAGGTAACGGAGTGCCATCCCATGCATGGATGCTTGAGTACGAAAGCATGCGAAAGGAAAGTAGCTTCTTGTGGGTGCAAAAGATATCTCTTGTCCATTCGCTTGGGAGAAAGTTGTGTGTCCATTGTTGGTGCGAAGTGCCAGCAAACGCTCTGGAAGGGGAATTATCCGAAGGATGTTATCTAGCCAATGTGTTTCTTTCACCCTTGTAAGAACGGGTTGTATGTGTCGAATGGATCAGCTGAAACTGATTTGAGAATGTGCCCTTCCAGGAATGGTCCTCGTTTGATATTAACGAATCGATTATGACGGTGCATCGGGGGGAATACTAGCTCAGTATTAATGAACTAACCATCCGATGCCGGTGTGGCGGTGTGGTAGAAAATCTCTTAAAGTTTTCCCGGGCGAACGTTTGTTTGGGGGACGATGTGTAACCTAACCTGAAGCGCCCCTTTTGGTCAGCATGCCTTTGTACGTGTACAAACAATCGCATATCTGCCGCACGTATAAACATCGAGTGTAATCTACCTCCCGAGTGGTGCGCGGTTCTTGGTTTTTGTCTACCCAGTAACACTTTCTCATGCTGCCGAGCAGCGATATCTGTCCGGGAAGTTTTCTTCACACATGCATGCCGAGCAAGAAAAGGCAATTAAGAAGTCTGTCATACCTTGCGCACCAAGGGTTTTGTTGGGAGGTTTTGCTTGGGTTTATGGCTCTTCACTGCATGGAGAACAAGGGTTTTGCACAATTGCACAAAGAACCATCCCGGTATCGTGTTTCTCAGTACGCCCCTTGGGGGAAGGGGGGGGGGAGGAGAAAAGTCACCTCCGCCCCTCCCTCCAGCCCAGGTGGCCATCCACTGCACTGCACTGCAGGGACGAACTTTTCCAGGGAATGAATAATTCAACAAAGTGAAGATCATAATTTAAATTCCCCCTTTATTTCCTGCCCGGCCACAAACTGCTCACGTGTGTCCGTTTCGTTGCGTTATATTCGATTGGGACTGAATGTGAGGCGCAAGGGTACGCTTAAATGCTAGCGTACGTACCACCGGTACATCGATGTAATCAAATTTGCCTGCTCTCAGTACGCCGAGTCTTGCATGCAAGAGTACCAACTTATCTAAATTTGATAAAATTCTAAACAAATAGCAAATATCCTTGCTTTGTTGTACCTGGGTTATACCAATGCTACCGTTGTCTGTGTTTCTGGTTCCGTTTTCCAGCTTCGAAGGATGCCCCAGGTGTAGCTCGAGCAGGGGAAAGTACGGACCGGTACCTGTTTATAATGAAGTAAAACCAAAAAAAGGTCAGCTCATCCTTTACCGAGAGTGACCGTTGCAAAACAAAAGCGGAACCCTTTTACAGCATACCTGGACAAATCGGATCAAATTGCATACGCAGCAACTGCCAACAGGGCACCAGAGCCCTGTTGGTCTGTTGGGCGGTACGATTGATTAGTGTCCCGTCGCAGTAGGGTAAGCTGCGGTGAATCAATATCGGTACATTTTCATAAGCTCTATTAAACAGCAATTCCATAGCAATAGCGTGCCTAATGACCGTACTACTTCAGAAATGCTCAATCGAAAGTGATTTAACTTATTGGTAAAATTATTAGCTCTCGTTGTGCAACTGCAGCCGGATTACACGGTACTGCAATATTGCATTCCACTTTAAACACGAGTGGGCTAAATTAGAATTCAGTTCTGCTCAAAGGGAGCATCGGTTTTTGGGGAAACTTACTAGGAAAGGTCGCAAAATCACGTAGAAGAATATATTTGTTGAATAAAAGTTTTCATGTGGATATATTGGAACGTATAATGAAAACGTTATTAATATTTCGTGAACAACTCATGACATTTGTGGTACAGTGTTGGTTTGGATAATTCACAGCAGTGTTGCTTTAGTTCATGATTAAAATTTGTAGTAATTATGCAATTTATTAGGCATTAGTTACAAGGGCTCTAGTTTGGGGTGTACCGCAAAATACTTGTTATTATTTATTGGGAAATTTATTTATTGGTTATTTAATACAACATTGTGAAGGGTATTGTTTTGAATAGTCCGTTACTGTTGAAGTCAGCAGGACGCACTAAATTGATTTTGTTTTGAGAATTTTTGAAAATTCCCAGAAACTAAATAACAATTAATTTGGATGAACTTTAGTTTGAAAGTTTTACACATCCCACCTGATTTTATTTTTAAGCTGAGTACTTGAGCTATTCCCCGATTATTACATTTAGTAATAAAAATTGTACGATGTTTGCATTCAACTTGTCGAAAAAGTGAGTCGATGGAATTTATTTTCATTATATTTAAGGCTAAAAAAACATTGTTAGCAACATCACCAGGACTTCTTTCAGGAAAAACAAAACAAAAAAGCATTCTGAGTTTTGGTTCAACAGCTTGAGATGCTATGTTCATGAGCTTGTTTACAAATTAATGACCATTTCTTGACCACTTAGCACATTTTAAGGGAATAAAACAATATCATTTTATCTACTGTTGTAGCAAATATCAGCTTGTTTGCCTTCAATTCGTTAAATTGGACAACACAATTCTTCTTTTGTTTATGAATCTTTAAACAAACATTAGTTGACATCTTAGAAACATTCAATAATCATTTAATTAAATCTATCTTGTAAGATATTTTACGATTGTTCCAGAAAACCATAAAAAGATCATACAATAAACTTATCATGCGATAAGTGCAACATAAAAAGACACCATCCTTTCCTCTGCTTATCACGCCACGTTACAACTTACAGCTGACTTACAGCTGAGTACAAGCGCACAGAAGAAAAAAAAAACCTAATTATCCACCCAATGTTTGACCAATCTGATGTGTACTTGATTTCAATAAAGCAGCTCTTAACGTTTGCACGAAATAGAAATGCAACAGGAACGCAATCCGTCGGGGCAATGGCCAAGACTATTCAAACACTATAATCATTATCGGCTCATCAATAACCACCCGGTGAATGATGTTGGTTTAGGACACTCGGCATAAAAGTGATTTGCCCCTCAGCTTGCCGGGCAGAGAAAACAAAAGGAAAAGTAGAAAGGGCGAAGGAAAACAAAAAAAAAAAACAGTACACACCCACTTTACCCGTTTGCACTGATGGACCAGATCAGTTGGAATAATTCTTCCGGCACTTCGAAACTCACTCCACCCAACCTCCACTGTGTTCGGGATGCGGGTGGGGAAAAGACAAGGTACTCAATGGCGTTTGCTTTGGCGAATCGGCGTCGTCCCTTCCAGTGCGATGAGCGCTGCCAGAACGCTGTTGCATGCCGGCGTGCCTGTGGGTTTGCGGTTTACGAGCCAGTTAAGAGTGGGAAAATGGGCACTACATCCATTAGCCGATCGGGACGGTAGATTGACGTGTTCGGACCTGTCGGATTTTACGAGCCCGGTGGACTTTCCCGTCCCGTCCGGTCGAGATTTTATCGACCCAATGTACGAATATATCGTTAATTAAAAGCTGGCTTGTAGCTCGCCTATCATGTGCGCCGGACGGTGGTAAAATGCGATGTGATGATTGGGTATTCACAAAGAAGAGTTATCTGGAGGATAGTGCGTGTTTAGGAGGTGAAGTATCTTTTTTCAAAACAGATTGTTTAGGAGTGTTGTGCGATGAAGTTTGTTACAAGTTTTAGAAAAATCTTTTTTAAATCATAATCTATTAAACATCGCTTAATTTCTTTTAAATTTCTGCATTTATGTAAACTCTAATTCTGCCGAACAAGACGCACTATGTGAACATCCTTTGAATGCTACTTTAGTCCTTAACGAAGAACTAGAAGTTGTGATAAAGTAAAGAAAACCTACACAAAAGAATGAATGAGCTAAACATAGATAAAACCGTTCCTCTCTTTCGGTTCTCAGCCCTCGGGTCCCACACATCGTGCGAGCAGTTTGTGAGACTCCCTCAGGGAGGTACGCCGAACAATGGTAACCCGGTGGAGAAATCTTGACTGTTTTTTTTCTCTCTCGAAAAAGCATCACTACAAAACCCACAGCCGATTGTCATTCGTCTCACAAACCGGAGAGAACGACCGTGTTGTGTCATCTCGGTTGTCAGCCGTATTTGTTTTGGAAGGTTAGAACATTTGCCACAACAACGAACGCATAAAAAAAAGGATATAGAAAAAAAAAAACAGAACCCAAAAGGTTGAGTAGCAGCCTGACTAAAGCCAGTACTGTGAGTGTGCTGTTTTGAATGGGGAGCTAGGTTGGGAGGCAAACAAAAAAACGGCCTCCTTCATGCTGACAATAAGCAGTGATTTTGTTTCGTGTTGTTCCCATCGGACAAGAACCACCGGCAACACCCACCGGCTGTTCGGCAAACAGTACCTCCCCCGGTTAGGGTGACATTAGGCCGTGGTAGGGTTTGTGCAGTGAAAGAACGCCGTCTCTCACATGTTTTCGAGATCCAGATCGGCAGAATGAATGGACCATGGTTGGTGGTCTCGTTAATAAGCTGCCTCCTTTTGCACACAACACAAAGAAGGGGCCCGCAACAGTGCATGATGATGTGCTGCGGTTGACTCAAGTGTCCCAGTGGGTAGGTAAGTTCCGGTACGCAGTAGATAAAACTACTACTTCTACTACTACAGCACATTTCTCACACTCCTGCGGTACGCGCCCTGGTTTGCTGCTGCTGTCGGTACTCCTTTGAGGTCACATTTTCCGAACCATCGCACACCCGTCCCGGTGGCAAACTGTTGAGAAATGAATGCTTATCTTCAGTGTTTTTTTTTTCTTCCTTTGCACTCTATCGTTTTGTACCCAGGACATCGCCGAGGACATCGGAGTTGCGAAATATCGGCGACAAGCATCATTCGCTGCACGTTTTGTGTTGTTCTTTAATGCTGGTGATGGGTGATATTGCGCTATTGGAATTGGAAAGCGTGTGCTGGCTGTGCCGGTTGAAGTCGAGCTTATCTCGAGTGCGCCTTGGCGGCTGGCAACGCTAGTGCTCCTGGGAGTGCTTATTTTTCTATTATACACTTACATTATGAGCAACATGTACCATTGAAAGGCCAATCCTTTTCTGGCGGCCTCCATTCNTTGCGAAATACCGGCGACAAGCATCATTCGCTGCACGTTTTGTGTTGTTCTTTAATGCTGGTGATGGGTGATATTGCGCTATTGGAATTGGAAAGCGTGTGCTGGCTGTGCCGGTTGAAGTCGAGCTTATCTCGAGTGCGCCTTGGCGGCTGGCAACGCTAGTGCTCCTGGGAGTGCTTATTTTTCTATTATACACTTACATTATGAGCAACATGTACCATTGAAAGGCCAATCCTTTTCTGGCGGCCTCCATTCGCAAGGGAGGGCGCGATCCAATGAGGTTTCTGTTCCGTGTGGCAATCCAATGCAATAATATCGTCTGTCGAGAGACGGCTGGACGGCTCGGTGTGTCCAGTGTGTTGGGTTGCTACATTTTCTTCCTAGCTCGGTTCCGAGAACTTGCCAGCAAGAACCTGGCTGCCTCAGGAAAGAAAAAAACCCAAACCCCCTTTCCAATGGGAAGAAGGTTTTGCGGTGGTGAACGACGGAAAGACAAGGTACTTTTCTACCGCAATGGACGATTTTTCCTGGCATACCGATAGCGTCCCCCTCTCCCTTGTACAATTGGGAAAGCGAGAAAATGTGCCCAAGGCGAATTGGAAATGCTTCAAGTATTTCAAATCCGTTGGGTGTCTGGATGTGGTGCCGACACTCCTAATGCAACCGCCTTTCCTGCCCAAACGAACGCCAATGCACCGAACATTGGATCTATTTATCCAGCAGATCAAGACGTCCGGTGCGCAGTGGCTAGTGGCAAACGAAAGGAAAATGGAGCCAACAAAAAAAAAAATAGAAAACAAGAACCGGAATGCGATATGATTGGAAAGCGTTCGACACCGACACTCGATTGGTGGCAGCGGAAAGGGGCGAACGGCGATGTGGTGTGTGTCCGATGGTCAACGATGCTTCTTCAATCCTATTCTGCCTTAAGGGTAAATCAAAGAAAAACATTGCCCGTCTCCGTTGCTCGGGACACCAGAGCGGGAGGAAGGTTTACTTGGTTCGATGTTTAATCAGAACAGGGCAGGCAAACGTGTAGGGAAAGCGTGTACACTTTCCTCCCTTACAGGTTGGTAAGTGTATCTTTTCAAACTGATTGTTATTTTAGCAGCCACGGTGTGGAACGGCAAAAAACAGGGCTGACGCTTCGGGAAGGATATGCATGGACACGGACCGGCGGATGCACACAAGCATGAAATTTGATTTTAATTTATTGGTCCCTGCAACTCAATTACGGGCTTTAGTTTTAAAGGGTTTGTTTTGCTTTTCGCTTCTTGCTCTTTGTGGCTTTTGGGTTTTACAATTTATTCACCACATGTGTTGAAAAAGAAATTTTTGTGTAGAAAATGGAAAATCATCGCGGCCTGGCCGTATTAGCCGTGCATAATTTTTTTATGAGAAGGTTTTATTGAACATGTTGAAAAAGAACCCTTAGTGATGCTTTAGTAAAAACAAGAATAAAATCCCTGAAAAATATCTTATCCGATTTCAAATAAATTGGCATAAGTATCGGAGTGTGGAAGAAAAATTAATGGGAATTTTTCTAAACAAAAATTTTGGAAACTTTCAAAAATCGTTTGAATGCCCTGTGTCTAACATAACCAAAAATGTTTTTGAATGGAATAAAAAAAATTAGAGGATTTCACATGCACCTAATTGATGCGTTTTCTTGAATTAATGGCTCAATCTTTGAAAGGTGTTTAGTAGTTATAATAGTTGCTATGAGTACTTTTTTACCTACTATATAGAAGAGTTTAACACTTTGAAACCCAGTTTAGAAAAACTAGTGCAGATCATCTGTTTTGACGAAGCATGGAAAAATGGTTTCTTATGGAATAAGGAAATACAAAAATTTAAGTAGTGGAAGTTTTTTCATAATATATATACGGGTAAACGCGCATTGAGCGAAGGATCATAATTTTGACAGCTGTCATTTAGAAAAATCTGAACAGAATAAAACAGTAAACAAGCAAGACCGTCAAATTGAAGTGTTTTTCAATTTAACCGATTTTGAAAAGTATTTTCGTTGCAGTTCGAGAACAAATGAAACTCTACAAATATTGCTTAGAACTCAGTGAAAATAGTTGTGAAACTTTATTTTAAACTTTTAAATTGAAACCTTCCTACTTGATGGTACATAAATATTCCATCCAATGTTGCAGCACTAGCTTCAAAGCAGAGACCACACACTCGACACGCGGCAAGATCATTGTAATGCCATTATGCTATGTATCAGATGCGTAACGGCAACAAACAGCGGTAACGTTGGCCACACAAGCAACACCCTGTCCGTTGTCTACATTTTATTGCACACCGAAAACAGCGACCCTTGTGCAATGCATCCGTTTGCTTCGTTCCAGTGTTCACTAACAATATCATGTTTGTTGCTGGTAGTAGCTCAAAATTTTTATCAAATTGAATCTCCTTCCCCGTACGTTCGGTTTCTTCGCATTGTTGTCGTAAAGCACGACATTGACATTGCCGGTAAGCACAATGCACCGACCGACCTGCTGCCCCGGTACGGTCCGGGCAACTGCATTGCGCCGAGATTTTAGCGTTACTTCGCTTACCAATGACGAGGACGGTCTGCAAGCGTCAAGATCCAATAATACACGCCCGTGGATGGTGGTACGTGCTGCCTTGGTGACCATAGGGACCAAGGATAAGGAAACAGTGCAACCAACGTGCCAAGGATGCGAACTATCGTTTTTTTTTTTCTGTTCACCATTTTTGTGGTTAGTATCCTTTACAGGACATTCTTTCGCAAACAAGCGTTTCCCGCGGGAGACAAAGAATCTTCTCCGATGGGATGTGGCTGCTGTTTGAGGTTCGCTTGTAGTGTGTTGCTTTTTTCCACGTATTTCCTGAACTTCGTAGAACCCATTGGCTTCGTGGTAGTAGAAAAATGTGATACTCCAAATGCGAAGGAAAAGCTGCGGTAACAGACTTGCACTACTGTTTGGTTTTATCGTCCTTTTTTCCCCCCCATTCCAAAAGAAAAAGCACGAACATTTACGTTGTCCTGTTCTGGTTAAGCATTGGGCACTGTGTGCTGTACAGCGTCAAGAATTTCTACCTCGAAAGCAAAGGCAAAAACCAGTTGTTCCAACATCCTTTCTACATTCCCAAAAAAAAAACCCTAAGCTCTTCTTAGCAAATGAAGAGTTTTCGGTGTAGTTTGCGGAAGGTAAAGTTTGTTGGAACTTGCATCCTCTTTTTACGGCCACAGCCATCTAATCGAGGCCACTCTCTTTTAAGTTAAGCTCCTACGCCAGGCCCAATGATGCCATTTTCGTTTCATTTATTCAGCATCCTGCCTACCATGGTTTGGGTTCCGGTGCGCTAGTAAGTGAAAAGCGTTGTCTGTTGCCATGTAAAATCGGTTCTCATTTCACCTTTTTACACTGGTCGAAATGGCAAATGGTTGCATGTCAACACGATCCTGCTGTCACGCGGTGCTTGCAAGGGGAAATATTGGAAGCCCGGATGCATTTTGCGAGCATTTGCAAGTTATCTTTTCCTTTTACACGTGCTAATTGTTTAATTTTCAACGCAAGCAAAGTTTGTGCGCAGTGTGGCGTTCGTTTTTCGCAACCAGTTGGAAGTAATTGAGCGGAAATTGGTTGAACGGAGTTGGTTTTAATAAGTTCGAAGCAAGAAGGGTTAAATATTGTAAAAATGTGTTTCTTTGTTTTGTTTTACGTGAAAACATTGATATACATATTTTTTTATTTTGTTGCAGTCGTTTGAATGTTTGAAATCATGTGAATTTGTTCGCAATCGCAATATTTCATTCAGGTAAAAAATGAAATTTTAATTGATCAATTATTGATTACTTTGTATTCAACTTAAGAAATGAAAATGTTTTAATGTAATTAATGAATAAATGAATGAAAAATCACTTTATTTTATTTTGTTTTTCATCATGAAGAACGGCTAGGCCATATTGCTAAAAATCACTTTTGCTTTTTAATCAAATACTGTATTTAATGTGGCTTTCATTCAAAAATAAATAATAAAGATTCCTAAATGGTGTATCATGCTGTTTAACTTAAACCACCAGGCGTCTCCATTGGTTAGTAGAATTTACTCGAATGATCTTATGGTTTTACTCATGTTGTTGTTACTGTAAGAAGAGTCTACACCTTCAGCATTACAAACATTTTTTCACCTGATGTTCTAACAAACCTTTTTTGTTGTTATTTTACAAGGATGCATTACCTGGTAGTATTACAAGGAACTACAAATCCCTGCTCAACAATGGTTAATTTATTCTGACTGGTGACTTTGCACTTTTGGCAACAGAGAGCACAAACTCGAGTGGAAGAATTAAGTTTCGATCAGCGTTATCAGTACACCGATCGTTATGATGAATGACCTTGAGTTCTGGACAAAAAAATCAGAGTTGTGACCACAAATCACGGAATGGTGTTCGTGAGTTTTTAGAATGTAATCACGCAATAACAGAGTTGTTCTTCCCGCAGTAAAGCTAAAATGAATAATCTAATAAAATTGTGTTACATCCATAAATTACCAAAGAAAAATTCATTTTTAACCTGATAATAAATACAAACAAATCAAGCTCCATTGCATTACTTGTTTTTAACAAAATATGTAACAAAAAATAGGTGTCGATCTTTATTTCTTGAACTACCGTGCGCCTCCATTTTTGAAAGAAAAAATTAAACAAAAACTTTGCCCGATTTAAGATAAATATAATAAAGTTTGTCGTGTAGAAAAAACAAAAGCTTAAACTTCGTGGTTTTCTGGATTGTTTGCAACTGAATACATTTATTTACATGTAAACTTGTTATATCGTTGGCTCACAACCCGTTTACGTCACATGATCGACGAGTTTGACGTGTGCGTTTACAATGATCGATCCAAAGCGAGGTAATTCACTCAACGTTTTTAACGCACAATTGATTGAAAATTATAAAATTTATGAAGGTTGGCAGAATCGTCAATCTAGTTTTACGAAATCAACACCATACCTTCTGCATGTTAATTTCATGCATTCTCGGCTCTTTATCAAATGCCTGGAAAGAAAAAAGAGTTTAAAAATTATTTCAAGAGCGGAAAAATAATCATGACACAATATTATATTTGTTTTCAGGGAATAAGATACTTCCTATTGCAATAAAATTCTCTGAACACGGTCATACACTACATGAAAAAGTGTACTGATTATGGCAGTGCAAAGTAATACCTATGAGTACAACACGTACACACTACATATGAAAAACATTTCAAACGACACAAAACCCAGTGTTTTGAAATTATAATTGCACAATCGCGATGGTTGCAACGTTAATGGGTTGTATAATTTGTATTTTGCTTCACTGTAAGCGCCATTTCGCGAAGCAAGTGAAACAATGCAAGGATGGTACGAAACAACCAATTCCTGAAAGCACACCATTAAAGCAAACGAGCGCACGTTGAACGCAGCGTTGAGTATTTTTAATTACAAAATTCAATGAATCGAATATGCCGCGATGGTTTGTGCGGTACCGTCCACATGTTACGCCGATTGCAGCGTGCAAACGATTTTGTGCAAACGGCAACCTTCAAATGGAATCGAAAAGCATTAGCGCATCGGATAAGGAAAAGCAAGGAACTTTTGCCGCACTGCTGTGGTCGTCTTCGTCCTTGCAGTTTGGAAAGATTTTTTTGTTTTATTTTACTTTGTGGTGCGGATTTTTTGTGTTTTGTACTTTGTTTTGCACGAAAGATCTCGGCAATGGCAATGGCGGGTTTGATAGTGTTCAATCGATAAATTTGTGCGGTTTCTTTTTCGGACGCGGACGCGGCCGCATTACTTTGCCACCCCGTTTTGGTGGTGGTGGAAATGTGATTTAAGACCATTTTTGCTAGCTAATGTAGTTTCGGTGTTCGACGATGGAATTTCTTTTATTACTTTTATGGCCCCGTGGTTTACCCCGTGCTTACAGCAGCATCGCGCTTTACGCCGGTGTGTGGCATTTGCTTTGCTGAGAAGCAATCAGTTTTTAAGATAGTTTTGATACACTTCAGAACATTTCACGGTGGCCAAGGTTGTGTGGACTAAAGCGGCGGTATTTTTGTGGTCCATTTCTTGCTAGCGCTGGTGCTACGATACGGCGAACCTTTCGTTTGCTGGCCCTCGCCATATATTACTCTGATGGGATAAGAAACTTTTCATTGCTTTAAGAAATATCTTCAGGTCGAACGAAATGAACTGAAAGAACGTTCTTGACGTTCACGTGGTTTTTTTGTGTTCCTACGAACATTCAATGCTTTTCGTTCTCGCGTGACCTTTTGCGCGACATTCCTACAAACCGAACGATCGGTTTCATAAAATCGGGCTCACAAGTAGGAAAGTTTTCGATTTTACCACCGCGGTCGGTCGGTGTGTTTGCTTTAGCTGAACCTTTCCCACACACTGCCGTAAAATGGACGGCCCAGGTACAAATGGCCGCTTACAATTACGACCAAACATACTCCTGCCGGTGGATCCGGGAACTCTGCGCAGCAGCGGAATGTTGGGAAAATCATCAGCAAAGTAAGTAAACTGCAGCTTGCCCTTAACTTTGCAGCCATTTGTCATCTTTTGCCAAGCGCTGCATGCCGGTGGGGGTGGGGTGGGTGCGGTGGGTGGCGAAACTTTTTCTTCTCACACCGTAGCAATGCGTAGCTGTTGATTGTGTTTGCTGCTATCCAGTGCGGTTTGCCAGTATCTTATGACTGCATGCAAAAGTAAATGTGTATGTGTGTGGATGTGGGTGTGTATGTGTGTGTGGGTGCATTTACCTAATACGAGTGCTTATCACAGTTTGCCGTGCGAAAACTTTGTTGCCTCAGTAAGAGGCTTCAGCAACTTGCTCTTGCTGTGCTCGGCATAACTTTGAAGGCGAGAATTTTAGTTGCCTTTTGAAAATTATAAAAGCTCAGAAGAAGGAAGAAAACAAAACCTTACAGGCGCTAACGCTACTCTTACCAGTAAGTGACGAAGTGGAAAGCATTTTATTCTTGCTGAGCAAAAATTATATGATTTTTTGTTTGTTTGTTGTTGCGTACGCTCTCTGACGAACGGCAGTTTTCCAAGTTTTGTTTTATTTGCGTGGAATGTATCTTGTATTGTTTGGGAATTTGGTTTTTTTTTTTTTTGGGTAGTCCTCGGTTGCAATCCTCCAAGCATGATTGGAAGTTGCCTTCCCAGACCGTTGAAAATGGGGAAACATCATACGGGAAGCGGCAAGTAAATCATGCACAGTAAAGGCAAAAGTCTTCCGCGTAGGAAAGCACTCCAGCTGGAGAAACTCCGGGGAGTCTCTTTAATGGGTACCGACGTCAAACGCACGCGGCTGGTCTTGTACTTACCGTCACTTCCTTTGCTGGCATGACGGAAAACCCACCACCGTGCCCGGGTGTTGGCCGTGGTCCGTCCCGGTACAGTGTTGGCCGGCGTTGGTACCAAGAGTGACGATACACTGAGCCCAACGGGAGAGAAATTAAATAAATTTCAGATCTAATGAGATGATAATTGTGATATAAATTTAATTAGCGCATGTTCTTCAAGCTATGAATTAATTAACATTTTCCTTTCGGGATTAATTATTCATTCCGCAGCGAATGCGGCCCGGGGTGGCATCGTCGTCCGCGGCTCGTGCCGACATATTTTTCCACCCACGGCGTGCAACACGCCTCACACGCCAAGGCGTCCGGAACACCCTTTTTTTTTTAACCCAGCTGGCACTGTGCCGGCAGGTTGGTAGCAAACGGTTTGGTGGCGTTCGCTACAGACAGGTTACAAAAACCCCGTATCCAGGTATGCTGTCGCTAATGTCAATGATCGAGATGGAGCATGTCTGTCCCGAAACATGGCCAAGGAACGTTTGCTACTTTGCTCTTTCCATCCCAGGTACATCCAGCACGTTTCCACGGCAGTGGCGGCAGTTTACGTGAAATGATGTACGCTTGTCTGGTCTCGCTTGGTACATCAGTCAAGGGCTTACAGTGTTCTAAGCTTTCCATACCTAAAGATAGCGTAGAATAGCGCTTGCAAGAAGTTTCACAGCAAAGAAGTGACACTTTGTAATACATGGTTTTTAACGGTAGCCAGTGACGGAAGCGCTGCTCATTACTGCTGACGGTAATATTATTTTTAAAAGCTACTCATGCCAACCGGGACGGGACATGTTGAGTTGATGTTTGCAATTATAAGCTTTATGGCAGATAGCCCATCTCAGAGTCAGTGAGACTACATGTGAGTGTGTTCCATCTTATTAATTTAGTTTCTTTATTGATTAAAAACTACTAAAATGTATGTATTTCAAGGAGCTTGTATTCATCGCTTGTAGTTTTGGTAATGGTAGAGTCGAGTAATTACAAATAGAAGCAAAAACACTGTTGATAATAAATTTGTAATAACTATTATCAAATACAGTAAGGCAATTATTTTCGAAGCTTTGTAAGAAATCCAGGATTCATAGCGAAGCGAAGCAATTTTACGAAGCAAAGGTTCGGACACGCTGGATGTAGGCTATTATAGCCACGGTAATCGGGCCACTTAACAACAGCTAAACAACACTGTAAGGTACAGAATAATCTATTGAAGAGTGAGGGATAATTGCACTTGTCGTTCCTTCTTGAAGAATAAAACAACTAATTAAACACTGAAGAAGTATCTGGACAAGATGGACATGCCAGTCAAAGCCAGTATGCACCAGAAAATCTCCAAGAATGTTCTATGGGAAAGAGTTTTCTTTCCGATTGGATATTCTGGTTGGCTGATTGGTACTAAGCTGCATCCGGAAGAAAATGGAATACTTCAAACGGATTGTATAAATCCAATAGTTTAGAGACAAATAAAGACAGTTGATCACCTGTACACGCTATGTTAGCAGAGTATTTGTCTGGAAAGAAGCCCACAAATTTGAACAACTCGTTTTTCGTTTAACTCGTTCGATTGAAGGTATAAAAATAAGTGGTTTGTGGTTTGAAGAAATAAATAAATATCCGTTTTTGTGAAACACTTTTAAGGATATATTTCAAGAGATTTAATCTTGACTATTATTTTTTGGCTCAACAAGTAATCTTAGATTTAAAACATACTGTCTAAAAAAAATATAAAACATTGTCTGAAAGGTCACTGTAATGAAAATTTGAATTTTTTCGAGAGCGGCAATAAAGGCAGTTTGTCGACCCATCACTTTTACCCATAAATGATCCGTTCAACCGTACAAATGCCCATTTATGAAGCAGATTTGCGTGTCGACTGGCGTCTCGCATCCAACAAATCACGGTGTTTGCTCATGCACGATAACTCAAGGTGCATGCATCATGCGATCGTGCAGTGCCCGAAACAGGCAGCGCCTACATGCAACACCGGTCAGAAGTCACTGGCACGGGTGTAATTACCTGCCGCATCATGCACGCAGCCAAACACAAGCAGAACGCTGATAATATTAATTATGATGACAATGCCCGGCAACTAACAGGTCCTCAGCACGAACTCACCCTTCGGCAAAGGCGCATGCAAAGCGAACGGATAGTTTCAATAGAAAAGCAAATGGGTTTAACAACTGAAAGTACGTGACTGCCCACACTAGGGCACATCCGTACAGATACATTTCACCAGTCACAGACGGTACCATACGGTGCCGGTTAGTGCCGTGCGTAATTTCCTGTGACAGCATTATCCACCAGTTATGCATTCAGTAACAAGTAGGAAGGAGGGGGGCGTGTTGGCGTACCGTCCAACTTCAATTTCTATTACTACGCTTTCTTCATCGAAACGTGTACGTTTCGCACGAACGAGGAAACTTTCTTCGCACAAAGCCGTGCGGGGTAAAAAAAAGGGTGGACGAGACCTGCACGAGGGCACCAGTAATGGGACAAATCTTGCAAACGAGCGATCGTAAACTGTTAATTGATTGACACCCGGCGAACCGTAGGGTTGACCACGTACGAATGGCCATAACTCGTCCTTTTACTATCTGCACCGTAATGTCCGATCCTGCACCGTCGGGCGAGGGCATAATGCTGTCCGTACTTCCGCCGCGCGTAAACTTATGGCCCGAACAGATGGTCGTCCGTATGGCTCTCCAGTGCTCCAGCTCGTTTTATGACGTTCAGGGGCCGGCGTGATGCAGGAAGTAACAAAAGTTTTACGAAGTGAATGCATAATTCAAAGACAGATGTTTGCTTACATATGCTCTTAAAGCGATGCTGATTGTTGGACGATGGATCTTGTACGAAATTTACTTTAAATGTAAGTCATATGATATAAAGTCGCATAGAACCTTTGTGCAGTTCATTTAGCATTGTTTAAAGTTGTATATGGTTTTTAGTAAATAATTCTCACATTTTCCTTTATTTTCTCAATGTACAAGGACTTTAAATGTGAAATTAAATACGAAAACAAGCAAGTTTAATCATTTTTCATAAACAACTGAGTTACTGCAACATCATTCAACATTATAACTAGTTAAAAAAAATAAAAGATAGCTAGAAAATAGAATAAACTATACAATCATTTACTTTGTTTGAAAAATGAAGCAAAGACATTTACTTTTAAAAACAATTCATTCAATAATTGAACTACCAAATATAAATATCTCAATATTAAATGAAACATATCACACATGTACTGTATTGTTGTAAATGTTCTTCTGTTTTGCTCTTTTTCCTCTTTGTGTTTGAATTTTTTCTTTGTAATACCTAACTACTTAATGAAAATTTGCTCAATATTTGCAACATGTCCAACGATTTCAATTATTCAGTTTTTCAGGTTTTTCTTTTAAATTGCCTAACATATAGAATAGTTTACATTATTTTGAAAATATTTAAAATATTTTTCTGTAAATTTATAAACAACTCAAAGGACACATTGAATTTTGTACTGAATGCAGGTAAAACTACGTTTTGCTACACAAAACGATCCACTCGAACGTATATGCACCGTACGGTTCCCTTCCTCATATTCGTGTTGTTTACCGCTCTTGGCATCTAATCTTGTTACCACCCCGTTCATTATGCATCGACGGCAAAATCACACATAATGCTGCTAATGCTTCGTCAGCAGTCATCAAGCGTCATCGATTGCAATTTCCATTCGACCGGTATGTGATTTGCTTGGTCGCCGGCCCGGCAATCATGCCGGCAGCCGATCGAAGCAAATCTCGCACGATCGATCCATGCGCCCTTCCCGGGAGATGCATTTTCTCCCTTGTTGTTGTGCAGCACACACACAAACGCATACACATAGAAACTCCATCCCATCGCCCTCCCCCCTTTCTTCCTTCTTCCGGCATCCTTTCTTCACGCGTTGCCGATAAATAAGGGAAAGCTCT
Organism: Anopheles rivulorum; assembly: GCA_018908115.1. NCBI lineage: Eukaryota > Metazoa > Arthropoda > Insecta > Diptera > Culicidae > Anopheles > Anopheles rivulorum. Next base: position 30,556,880 of record CM032178.1, on the reverse strand, counting down.
TATGACTGCTAAATGTTCTCACACTTTGGCACATAATGCTGCCGCTTAAGCGGTAGTCAACCGGCAACCGGGCCCGACACCGGGGAATGGCATTACCCCACACGCAAGCGGGTTGCCGATCGTGCCCGCTGCTGCTGTTGCTGCTGCTGCTCTGACCCGAAGCACCTAAATTAGCTCCGAAAACGTATCTCGTTAGCAAATCTCGATACCGTACATAACACGATTTTGTTATGATAGCATGCGCTATCGAAAGGTGGGCAGCTCATTCTTGCAGCTGAGTGCCTCCGACCAGTAATCGAGCGATCTTGAAAGGAGCCGCCGAGATGGAGGCGACGTCCGATTCCTTCGTCTTCTGTTACGGCCGGTTGGGTGGTCGGGTTGGCACTGGTGTGCAGATACACCGGCACCACGGGCTGGTGCTTCAAATTCTGGAATGGTGCTAATTTAAGCACAGCGATAAAGCCCTACTTTACTTGCTGGCTGCTGTGTCCTTTTTGCTGCTCTTACTTCCGGGGTCAGCCGTGTTTACAGTGCTTCTCGGAAGAGTTCGCTAGGGTGCTAAGAACGGTAATATTAATTTAATTTTTAATTAATTCTGTTAAGGTGATGGTGCTGGTGGTAGCTCATTCATTTAAATGTATTACTAATTTTTAAAATATTCAACAATTAAAATTTTTTATATATTTCTACAATAAAATGTAAATTATCAGCCTATGGAAGGATGACAATACGCCAAAGATGCCGTCATAATTAAAAATAAATAAAATAAAATAAAATAAAATGTAAATTATTTTACATTTTTTAATAACCTATGAATGTATTTACTACAAATAAATTGAAGCAAATCGTACAAATGCAATTGATTTTTAAAACTTTCTTATAAGATGTTTTTTTTTCTTAACATTTGAAATGTATTTTATGTATTTTATGTTGAACACATATATGTTCTCGTTTCGTTTCGCTTTCTATTTACATATGTGCCTAAATTATGCGCCACTGTATTTTTATGCCGTGTCGCATGCTGTACACTCTTAAAAGAGCACAGGAGTAAAGTCACGACTGTGCGAACAGTGTTTGGTTCTATTTAATTCCGGTTTTCTTCAAGTGTTTTCATGCTGCACGACACGGTACAATCGCAGTTTTGTACCCTCGTGAAAGGTGTACGCTTTCGAGTGTGTGTGTGTGTGTGTGTGTGTTGAAACTCGCAACTCGTGTGAATACCTTCCCCACAGCAGCAGTTTTCTGGGGGATTTCTAGGGTTGGACAAAATAAATAACCAGCTCGAGAAGGAGTTTCTGGGTTCAACCCGTTGCCCGATGTCCCACGCTTGATGCCGCCTGTTGACCATATTACGCTTCGGTCTTTGCCACCCATTCGAGGGTTAGTGTCTTTCACACGAAAACGCCGGTCTTACGATGCTGGGTGGCACCTTCACCGATGCCCATCGTTTGCACTTCACTTCTAATTGAGAACATTTTCAATTTTCGGCTCTTATTCTGGCACGACGGCACCATGGTTAGCGGGTGGGTGTTTTTGCGAATGAGGGTGTATCACATTTCTGTGACCGTTACCACCGCCATGTCGCATGTCGAATGGCCGTCGATCGGACTGGCGGGCATATTGGTTTCATGTAACGGACCCCGGAAATGTGACCATGTCCTGACCGGATTGTTTACAGCTGAAGCTGCTGAGTTCGACCACATTTTCGCAGAAACGGAGAATCCGTCTCGGGTCCCGGGCAAACCGTCCGATTGTAAGCATTGGTTTGCATGGCCGTCGCCTTACGAGTTTCCGCTCAACTGTAGCGTTCTCTGTCGGGTACTCTGGGCATTCTGGGTGTCGGTTTTCGGCGCTTTCCTTCAAGGATCCGGCGCCGGTGTTTTGTGGGCTCGTTGTACCTATTGCTGGATTTTGGCGAAGGGGTAGACACTTGAAGTCAACATTTTCCAGCAGCACTAACCAACGTCACCGATGTTGGTCACTTGCTAGCTAGACTACTTTCGGTACCAAGCGTGACATGGGATTCGGATTGCAATCATGCACTGTCGGTGCGTGCAAGTGGCCTTGTTGTCATGCCATGCGACAACCAAAACATCGCTTCCGCGCTCCTTACCATGGAAAACCACGAACCGCACCACGATCGACGAGCCAAGCAGCGTTAGTTTTGCGTGCCTTTAATTAAACGAAATCGGATTAGGCACGCTTCCTATGTTGGGCTTGGTTCGGTAAGGGTGCCAGTTTTTCCCCCCGGCAGTAGGCCGGGTATGATGGTATGATTGCAGAATCGTTAGCAGGCTCTTGAATAATTTCCATCGTAAGCTACCGGCGTACATAAGCCGCTCACAGTTCGTGGAAAACTCGTTGCAAAACTATCAACCCTCAGCGTCTTCGCCATGCCGGCAAGTCCCAGCGAGGATCTATTCATACGCCAAGACGGGCGCGTTGGAATTTATGTTCTCTTTTAGGTTAAATGGAAGCTTACAGCGAGGTATGCATCAGCTGGAAGAATCAGGCAGGAAAAAGAAAGCCAAAAAGACACACCAGGAAGAATCGAATTACTCCCAGTGGCACCGTTGTGCACTTTCCGTTTTGTAACAATAAGCATCCTGTGTTGAAGGCGCTTATGCACGTGTTTTTAGTGTGGGTGTTTGTGAACATTTAATGCTTCCCAGAAGTCTTACGGAATATGTGAGATACTTGGAACTCTTGATCTACGAATGGTGAATTGATCTTTATCGCTAATGATGCTTTGTCGCGAACAATAGACATTTACCAGACCCACGTGACACGCGCGGCAATGTTTGATTCGTATTCGAGATTGTGAATTCGAGTGTAAAATGATGCAATGAACATGGTAACACGTTACATATGCTGCCTACATTGTGTTCAATTGTTCGTATTACTCATCAAATGTCAGAATGATTATTATGCGTAGCATTATATTGTTACTGATAATACATTTGGATGGAGCAGTTTTAATTTTTGTGGGTCGAAACAACAATCATGATTAAAATTTTAACATCGAATTATTTATGTGAATCTTTTGTAAATCTTAAATAATTGATAACTTCATTAAAGGATATAAATAACTTTTCCTTCCGTTAACGTAACACAAGTATATATTGTTTGCGATGAACATAAATATCGTTAAATCAATAAATGTTTGTAAATATTAGAATATACTGCACATTAAAGCATTTTCGAATTTTAGCTTGACAAATCGGGTATTTACGAGGAATACTTATTCCGCATGTTTTTCTCAGCAACCAAAAGAGTACAGATTTAAGTGCACCTAAATGATACAAAACGCACAGATCTTCAAACGACTCTTATCAATTTCAATTATTCTAGCATTGTGACTCACACTCTCACCATTTCCAATGTAGCGATATTTTTAACAAAACCTAAGATGAATATATTTAATATTCAAGGAATTCGGAAAGCCTCAACTCATCCTGCTTCTCTGGCACAAAACTGCTTTACTTTAATAAATAACATGTACAAGTAAGGCATTCATATTTATATTTAAGATTTGAATAGAAAGAGTTTGAATGATGTTTTAATGGGTTTCTTGCACAAAAGGAAAATTCCTCTTTACAAAATATGTAACTAAATTTTTAAAATTGTATAAATTTATCCAAAAAGCTGATTAAAAAGATGCATTTAATACAACCTATTATAATTAAGAAATCTTTTAGAAAATAAATTAATAAAATGAATATAAAATAAATACATTGTACTAAATAAACACTTAACAATGCGAACAAATGATATTTTTTCGTCCTTTTCTGTTAGATAACTTGTTGATACTTAATTATTACAATGAGATCTGCATTTGCACATTTAATACAAAACAACAACTTTCGCTTTATGCTCCCAATGGACAGGTTTACCTTGATAACTGCATCAAACCATCACATCGTTTTGCTCATTATCTGTGCTGTGAATAAATGGATCGTTTTTTTGCCATGGGAAACTCCGTGCATCTATCACACCGCCGGCCACGAGGCTATTAACGCGAACGTTCGCGTTTGCTTTCACTGTTGTTGCTGCTGCATTGTGTCAGTGCCATTTGTTTGCTAAACATTTGTATGTTAATTTCAATTGGCGCTTCCATTTGCCGACTCCTGTCATTCACGCTCGGTCATACCATTTTCCCGCCTGTCCGGCGGATGGTTATCGTTGTTCAATAATTTGATGAAAGCAATTAAAATTTGCTCTCCGTGCCAGTGTTGCTTTCGGGCGGTAGCACCGGATGAAGCGTTCGGTCCATGCCCATTCCGTTTTCGCAAACGGTTCCACCGTCCCGGGCGTACCGGGGCGTGCATTTGTGCACGAGCTTTTTCTTCCGTTGACGATGCAGAAAATATGGTGCCGCACGCTCGCAGCAGACGTCATCTAATTTGCATCGAAATGCAGACCCGATGCATTGTTATGCGGGATGATAGTTTCGTTTCGATGCACAACCAATAATCCTACCCAGGACGTACGGTGCACAACCGGCATCATGGACGAGGCGCAACCGACGTGACAAAAGCCAAACCATTTGGTGCACACCAAATGTGACCCGATTGATCGTTTATTTATTTTAAATCCATGCTCTACTTTTAACGTCCGATACAAAGAGCTGACTGGATGAGGGAGACAGAGAGAGAGAGAGANTAACTTGTTGATACTTAATTATTACAATGAGATCTGCATTTGCACATTTAATACAAAACAACAACTTTCGCTTTATGCTCCCAATGGACAGGTTTACCTTGATAACTGCATCAAACCATCACATCGTTTTGCTCATTATCTGTGCTGTGAATAAATGGATCGTTTTTTTGCCATGGGAAACTCCGTGCATCTATCACACCGCCGGCCACGAGGCTATTAACGCGAACGTTCGCGTTTGCTTTCACTGTTGTTGCTGCTGCATTGTGTCAGTGCCATTTGTTTGCTAAACATTTGTATGTTAATTTCAATTGGCGCTTCCATTTGCCGACTCCTGTCATTCACGCTCGGTCATACCATTTTCCCGCCTGTCCGGCGGATGGTTATCGTTGTTCAATAATTTGATGAAAGCAATTAAAATTTGCTCTCCGTGCCAGTGTTGCTTTCGGGCGGTAGCACCGGATGAAGCGTTCGGTCCATGCCCATTCCGTTTTCGCAAACGGTTCCACCGTCCCGGGCGTACCGGGGCGTGCATTTGTGCACGAGCTTTTTCTTCCGTTGACGATGCAGAAAATATGGTGCCGCACGCTCGCAGCAGACGTCATCTAATTTGCATCCAAATGCAGACCCGATGCATTGTTATGCGGGATGATAGTTTCGTTTCGATGCACAACCAATAATCCTACCCAGGACGTACGGTGCACAACCGGCATCATGGACGAGGCGCAATCGACGTGACAAAAGCCAAACCATTTGGTGCACACCAAATGTGACCCGATTGATCGTTTATTTATTTTAAATCCATGCTCTACTTTTAACGTCCGATACAAAGAGCTGACTGGATGAGGGAGACAGAGAGAGAGAGAGAGAGACATTTTCAGAAAAAAGAGAGAGAAAGAGAGAGAGTGAATACCAAATATCACGGGATGTCAAATTTAAGCGCGGGGATTAGTAAAGTATTTGACAATGGAAAGTATAAAAGTTTCGTATTGAAAGTCCAAAAGCACACATTTACAGGCGAAAGGTGGTTGGAAATCACAATGCAAACAATGACAGCGTATAAATTGTTTGACAGCAATGTACCTATGCATGAATAGGAATCCGGCACCGGAACACCCACCATTACTGCAGGAGTTATCCTATTATTGGCCCAATTAGAATTGTTTTCCACTTCCCCATCATTGATCGTCATGTCTTTCACGATGTAATGACTGAGCTAGAGATTTAGCGAAATGAGCGGAATTTTGCTGTTGAAAGCTAAAACGTGCATTCAGCTGACAAACATGAGCTGAATTATATTTCATCTGGTGCCATTCAAAAATCATTAGACAGGTTGGGGTGTTTCGTTGTCTATTTTCATTTTTTTATGTTATTAGCTAACGTTGGTAGTACATTTAAGCACGTGCCATTACATAAAACATCTGTTTGACAAGTAATATTGACATTAAATGCATGAAACAACGGAACATCCAAATCGAAATGTGTCCAAATTTGTTTTTTTTTTTTAAATATGTAAGCTATAACTCAAATAATAGAAACAACCCTTTGTGACGTTGATATTATACATCATCGAGACAACTTGTAGCCTGGACTTTAGTCAGACAAGATTCGGTATACCTCAGGGTAATAAATTGATACCCGTACTTCGAGACAATTTTGAAAATTCTAAGTAGAATTAGTAAACTTGATATAAATTAGATACCTCTGTAATGTATAGCAAATAGTTATGCTCTTTTCACTTAGATACTAAGTGAATATTTCGGTACAAATTTGGTAGTCTTTTTCTATCTAGCTTTAATATACTTTAATAACTTCATCTTACTATTCATCTCAGACAACAAACTATACATGCACACTGCTCGTATCAAACGATTTCTTGTGTCAAATAAAAAAGGAGATTTTACTTTAATAGTGTAGGCACTTCAATCGGTCAAGAACTTTCAAATTTCTCACGGCTTAAGGCCAATTTCGTTTTATATTTGTCTTGCATCACTTTTTGCACCTGAGTCCCCTAAAGCAATTCAAAAGATTTCGTTCCGTGTTACCACTGTCCGTCCACAGTGTCTAAGTGTCACGTCAATAATGAGCTTGTAAACGAGAGAAAATAGGTAAGATTGCTTCCAATACCATCACCGGTGCATTCCAAGGAAAGCTTTCATGGATCATGGCTGGAAAAGAGCGTGAAATGTCATCCAGGTTTATGCTTCTTGCTTCCACGAAAGCGAGACAAATACTTTGATGGTTTCATTTTACACTTTATTATTGCTTCCGAGTTTATCTTTCTATGTCTGCTTGATCAAGGTAAGGTACGATAGCAAGGACGAAATTGCTGGGAAAAGATAAGATAGGTGTGTATTTGTCCATCAGTGAATAGAAAGCGAGATTTGCCATATCGCTCTTTAAGGCAATTTGCGAAAAGACTTCCGGTTAGCTATACTGCACGGGGTAGGAAGCAAATAGATTGCACATTTTTGCATGCAATGTAAATATCTTATGTCCCCACTGACGCAGTTAATGGATAGCAAAATTAGTGAAAGCTTTACAACGAATTATTGATGGAGTGGTATTTAAAGTAGTCCAACGAGAGCGAATGATGTCACGAACTGCTGAATGAGCTCATTATTCGTTCAGGATTTGTTTTAATATGCAATAGTTCGTTACGCTATGAGTATTGTAGGTAGTATGCGTTTGTAGGAAGGATTTTGATTTTACATATGTGAATTTTAAAGTAAATTTTTTTGCGATTTGCGATGAAATGTAAAACATGAAATTAAATTTTCGAAATTTATTTACTTTAAGTAGCATATTATATAGGATTACATGAAGCATGTTTAGAAGCATCAAATACAAAAAAAACGTGTTAAACTTTGTGATTTAGGTTTTTTTTCTTCTGTCAAATAGCCAAAACATGGAGGACAAAATATCTAGTAAAATAACTTTAAACATTCTTAAATGGTTAATCACGTTTGTTTGAGCAGCCCTGATTGAACCACGCCGATCGGAGCAGAACGAAACACGATCGTGTGCTTCAGTCAGCAGGGCTCTCACAAGTGAGCGCTCGGGATGAGAACAGGGGCTCTCATTACCACAAAAAAATATAAATATATGTTATTTAGCATTAATAAACTCTTCTCTTCTACATTAACACCGAAAAACACCACTGGTAATTATTAAACGCAAAAATAAACATATACGAAAACACCGCGAATGAACAATGTTTTTTTAATAAATAACAGCATAAACTTGTCATTACAAAGTTATAATAGGAAAAAATCTTTGTCACCTGAAAATTTGCCTAAATTCAAAAGAAAACTTAAAATAAAAGATCCCATAAAAGTAATAGTACTAAGGTACAAAACAAAAATGTGAAGTAAACTGCAATTGCAAAATAAGAAGCAATACAAGAACAACCAATATACCCACCACCAAGTAAGCAAAGTATGAAGATGAAAATGAAGATGAATCCTTTTGCAATAAGCGTTATAATTTCATTATAAAACTAAAATTTGTAATCGTTTGAGGGATATTTGCCTTTACCATTGACCTGAAGAATAAATCATCAGAATAAATTAATCATCGCCCTAAGGACATACACAATTTAAATTGATACTATATTATAGAAAACATGTNAGCAATACAAGAACAACCAATATACCCACCACCAAGTAAGCAAAGTATGAAGATGAAAATGAAGATGAATCCTTTTGCAATAAGCGTTATAATTTCATTATAAAACTAAAATTTGTAATCGTTTGAGGGATATTTGCCTTTACCATTGACCTGAAGAATAAATCATCAGAATAAATTAATCATCGCCCTAAGGACATACACAATTTAAATTGATACTATATTATAGAAAACATGTATTAAATCATGGATCCACGAATTTCATAGTATCGTTTCTGCTCGCCTAATTCATTTCTTAAAAATTAGTACAATTTTGAGAAACACGATAACTAGAAATATCACTGCAATTGAAAATGAAACGTTAAACAATCAATTATATTTTAAACTTCAAAGCTTCTTCTGGCACAATCTGAAGTAAGTTGCAACAATAGAGATTAAACAGAGAACTGATTGCCAACCATTGTGTCGCGTGTAATTAATGAAGATGATCTTTCAAAACGTGGCCAGTTCTTCTTTGTTCACCGTTTATATGCTTAACCGCGAAAGGTTGATGTACACAAGGTACCGAAGACCGCGCGCTTTAAAACACGCCTTTGCTTTGACGTGGCACCGGAAGTGATACGGAAACAACGACCCTATTTCTAGCGCGCCGTACATTCATCCGTAAGGAATTCATTATTCATTCCACCGGCTGACGGTGGATGTAGCTCGGAAGAGCGCATACGGTAAAGAAAGTATGGCGTGTACCTTTGCCCACCCAAACGTTCACATTTACCAACACAACATAAAAAGAAGAGACCGAGTAAAAAGAAATGAAACAGCTAATTCAGCGAAATCCTTTCCTCTTTGTTGCTAATTAACTAATTTTGCTCCTTTGCCGGATGTGCGATATCTCGCGCGGCCAACCCATACAGATACGGTAGCTTTGGCGTACGGTGACCGTGGTGCTAAGTTAATTTTTCTCCCACAGTACGATATGACATTCCGCCATGTGCCGGACACATGATGGTTTGGCTGCTAAGTTTGCTGCTTCCACGCTTTCCACAAACTACTGCCAGCAAAGATCTGTGCGATATGGGTAACGCAACGAAAAACTCCAAAAACGAGCGAGATAGGAAAAGAAAGGAAACGAAATACAAAAGAAAAAAAAAACTGTACGCTCTAGCTTTAAATTTATTGCCTTGCATAAAAATAATTAAAATAAATTAATTGCGGTCCGCTAAAAGGTATGCAAATTAATCACGACCACGAACGCTGAACCGGGTGCGGGTGAACCATAAAGTGGTCCTCCCGGTACCGAATCCACAAAACCCGGTCGGAGTGCGTGTGTATGTGTGTGTGTCAGTGGTGTAAAGAAACCCCCGTACCGCATGTAAACCGCTTGCACGCCTGAAAAAGGAACCGTAAAGGGGAAAATATGTGTAAAGAAAATCACACTGTAACTAACCGAGCTTGGAATGAAATGTGATTCCGTGGGATAATTTTCCCAGGAAACCTTCACTACTCATGCTGCACGCATAAACCCATCAGACCATCCATAAACCTTTTCTTTCTCTCTCTCTCTCTCTCTCTCTCTCTCTCTCTCGCTCCATTTCCATGTGAAAGAACAGTGTAAATGTGAACTTCTCGAGAAGAAAATTAAACAAATCAACAAAAACCCCATTCCAGCTTTGCTTCCTTGTTTGGGGTTTGACCAGAACGCGCCGGCAAACCATAAAATCAGTGCTTTTGCGGAAGTGCGATTCCGACTCGTTTAAGCGTAAAAGTTCCCATTCGCCAACCGGTAACCGGTAATCGTGATAAAATAAACATACACAAAATTAATTTCATGTTTTTAACCTTGCAAAACAGGGCAAAAGGATGAGCGAAACAAAAACGCCTGGCAAGGGTATCACACCGATATGCTCGGTACTCGGTTGGGCGAATCGCACTGTTAGCTGTCCCTGTTCGTCTCTGCATCCCTGTGTGCCATCATGTTGTCGGTATCGGGGTCGAAAAATCTTTTCTCCGGACGCACGCACCAACGTATTTTTTTTGTGTTTTTCGTCGAGCCCTTGTGTCCTGCCCTGTTAGTTCCATTGCTACGCCGGTGATAAGGCGGATAAGTGAGCGTAAAGTATTGTGTCAGGGTGGGTTGTTTTGCGTAGTGATGGTTGCGTAAGCATGCATAAACTGTACGCCTTCCCAAGCGGGGTTGGGCAAGCATTATCTTTGGCCGATGGAGGTGGCAAACAGAATGGACGAATAATAACGCTTTGCTAATATGGCTCCGGTGGGATATAGTATGGACGATTTATGACGGATTAAAATTATGTGTGACATTTGGTAGTCCCTTTTCGCCCTGTTTTTTTGTTTTGTTTAGTTGTTTGTTTCCGTCAACCTCCCCGTACCCTCACTTATCGTGTCTCATATCCTCCTGCTGTGGTGTTTTCTTGCCCGATCTCGCCCTTCCGTTTGGTTGGAGGGGTTTTCCGGTTGGCAATTATCACTTGTAATGGGTACGACACGCATTAAAGTCGAATTAAAGGTAATTTTCGGCCCATTCACGTTGGGCCGTCTGCTGATTGAATGGAGAGGTGCATATTTTTGTGTTTGGTTAATTGTAATGCGGAGGGTGATCTTTTTCAATTGCTTTGCCGGTGTTTGGTGTGTTAGCATGTGTGAAGTTTTGGATGAATTGAAATAATTTATTAAATGGTTAAAGCATTTAACCAGCAAACGACGATGGTTACATCAATACATTATTTTAGTTTTGACTCGGTAACCTGTTGCTTGAGAAGCAATTTCTGCGTTATTAAATAAGTCTGTTTTCTCAATCATAGTTATCAAAACTAATCGTAGTTTAACGCTTAGAATTTAGGGAAAAGTTTTCCATACTTCAAACACGTTATCTGTTTTCGGGATATGGCAAATATCAAAAGGAGGAAATCGTTCATATTGTATCAAACTCATCTCAAGCGGTGTTTACAACACGACAAATGCCGCCGTTTGCCAAATTAAAAAATAAAATAAAACAAAGCAGTACAATGTCGCATATAACATGATTGGGCAGGACTTGTTTTTGGTGTAGAACGGTAAGACCATATATCTGAGCAGGACAAAATGAAGGACGTTTGAAATTCAAACAGCATTTGGAAAATTACATTTATTTCACGTAATGCTCGACATAGTCAACATTTAAGATATACTATTAGAAAACTATTATACTGGCTAGCACAACTTACAAATAAACATTTCGTACAGTTTTCTGCCTTAAAAACTGAAGTTCCCAGAAATCTACAGCAATGAAAATGAGAAAACAGATTGAAATTGATCATGTGAACAAGCAACATAACACAAGAATAATTACATTTTATCGCAGATTGAATAGGAAAAATAAAAGTCGATGAACATATCAAAGTTACATGAGGAATATAAAAAAATCTATTAAAAAGCGAAACTGAAACAATAATGATAATGAAATATATATCATTATTAATATAATAGTATGAGTACTTTGCGCCGTATTGTGAATTTTGTTGGGGTTGAAATTAGTACAATGTTGACAATTAGTTTACTTAGCCATTTAGTTTGTAAATGGAATAATTACTCGAGTCAAATATCAAGCCATCACAACATACAATTTATAATTTGTAGCATTCTGCACGTAACGGTCAAGGCATTTTGTGTTTTTTTTTCGTGATTTGTTTCGATATTAATCCACGTTTGTGAAACTGAATCGAACCCTCTAGGATAGGTTTACACAAGGGCCGACGCATTAAAAACGAACTATTATTGAGCTGCATAAAAAAAAAATGACAATTCATCTGCAGCCGGTTGGGCCGGTGTGGCTGTAAACCATTCCGGAAGATTGGCCATACCGGTGCTGGAATAAATTATGTCACGTTTAAGCAAATAAAATCAATTGGGAATAAAATAAATTGAGTACGCTTGTTTACATTTCGTGTTTTAATTTCGCACTCTATGCCAAAACGTGCGGACCCTGGGCCGCACTCGCTCGGGCAACGTATTTTCTCTTTGCTGGCCAGCCCGTTGGCGGCGTCTGGCGGCTTCCAAACCCATATAACGTTACCCCATTTTCTCTGGCGTGTCATCAGCTTTCGCCTGGGCGTGGATGGGCCACGGTACGGGGCAATAGTGTTTCCCCCCCCCCCCCCTCTATTTTTGGGTGTTGGTTTCGGGGTGTGTTTTCTCTTTACCTTCATGACGGGAGTGCACCAAATTGGTTGGACCACGAAGTTCCCAAACACCGGACAACAGCAAAGCACCGGAATGTCAGTGCTGACGGGATGACGGGGTTTTCGATTTTCGTAAGCATATTTAGCATTCATTGCACGGTCGTTCTCACGGCACTTGCTGGTAACGGAGCCGAGCGTGTTGTTTGTGTTTTTTGGATGCAAGGTCAACTGGTCCGTTTACTGGTGTGGCGTTTGCCGATTTTCCAAAGCATCGCGCCACAGCATCGTTTGATCCCGATCCTGCGGGAAATACCGTTCCTGGCTGGAAAATGGGGGAAAAGCTCATGCAATGGGACACTGCCGTGGTTAAATTGTTGATCCAGGGGGGAGAGGTATTTTGAACAGTTTCGATACGCTTTTGGTGTATTGAAAATAAATTTGGCAACGGAACCTTTTGCATTTAAATTTGTAGCTTTGGTAGCGTTTTATTGGGGACGTGCTTAGGGCGAGCGAATACCGTGGATACTTGAGCGCAGGATTATGAATTGTTGTGGGATTTCTACTGCGCTGGAATGCGAAAGAAGATGATGGCTTCGTATGTTTAACGTCATATTTTGATTGTAATTTAAACCATATTTTTCACATCGCCCACACCAATATGATGGAGAAGAGGAGACGGAAAACATTAAATTCATTTTAAAGCAATAGACATTTAAGATAACTCGTCAGTTGCATCTATTTCGATCAGTTGTTACAAAACACTTTGATTTCTTTGCATCTTTCGAGGGTTTGTTTCAAACTTTGAAAGACGATAATGAGTATGAATTAGGGGACATTTAATGCCGTTTATGCTAGTGATTAAAATTTCTCAGCTTCATGGCAGTCCCATCAACCATAGAAAAGAGATAAGCTCTGGCTCTCAATGAAATATTTCAATTTTATTATTTATTGCTGTGTTGCCCTCAGTCAGGCTTGTCAAAAGAGCTATATTCAATGCAAACTTGTGAGCATTTTCATCATTACTCCACTTGTTTGACAGCGTTTTATTGTGATTACGTGTAGGGTGGAAAACGTTTTATCAAAACAATTGAAGTGATTGATGCTATTTTCCTGTTTTGTTGATAATAAAACCGACCTGTTACGAATGGTTTTTGCTTCTGCAAACAACTTCTGCAATAAACAAAAAACAAATGGAATAGTTAAAAGCAAAGCGTGAAACAAGTGATCTTATCGTCAAAATTCCCAAACGTAGCCCACTCAGCGATAATAACATATGAAAAGGATACACGATGATAATTCCGTCCCGAGCACCACAAAAACAACAGCCCCCGAAAACTACAAAGCCAACACAGCCTTTCAACCCTTTGCAAATTTGGCTCTGATCTCGCATCTGGTAATCACTGAACTGTGGATAGTATCCGGTTGGCTTTGGCTTTTAATAATTCACCCCTAGCTTTGGTGAGCATTATTCCAAAATGCAGACTTTCGCCGAACTCCAGCCCAGGCAGGGGAATACTCCTCCTTCTGTGAGCAGGGCTTTGCCTGCAAGAGTGGACTGTTTTCTTTTTTTGGTGTGTTTGCTACTGATGGCTGTGAGTGTACATGAATTCGATATGAATTATCTTCAAATGTTAGTTTCGCCCGTAAACCGATGGCGGGTGGTACGGTAAGACTTGAAATGGTAACGGATGTGGCTGCTGTAACTGTTGCTGACGATGGTTGATGGACGGTGGAAGTGTTTCCGTCCGTATCACGGTTTCTATCCTCCAGCAGGGGCTAAGGATTTTGGCCAGTAGTTCTAGGGATCGATTAAAATAAATTGCTCGGTGACCGGAATACCCAGCGCTGTTTCATCCGGCCTACCAGTTTGGGCGGCGCTGGTTGTAAATTTGATCGCACTTAAGAATTTATTTCCTAGCGTGCGAGAGTGCAGCATGGGAAGCGAATTTGTGGTAATCATTCAAATGCTGTTGAATTATTAAAAATATTGTGTGTGGTGCGGTACGGATGGCAAGATGATGAGTTGGAAGCGATATTAAATCTCTTGTAAACCTGTTCGATGAAGGGTGCTTGTAACGAGCTGGTAAGTAGATTAATGTATGTGTTGTTTTTTTTCCCCCGATGGAGTAGCACATAATGTGCAGTGGAACAAAGTTATTTGAAATTGTTTGCTTTAGAGTTTCAGCTGCTCGGCGTTTGAATTAAAATCCTTTGCTTATAAAATTATGTCGTTTTTTTTCTATTTGCATTTACACATTTGTTTAAATTAGGTAAAGAATGGTAATGTAGACAATTTCGCATTTTTTGGATCGACCTTAGATTAATGTGGCTTGATTATAAATGTAGTTTTTCGTTCGTTTGCACATGAAGTTTCTTGTGTTATTTTCTGACACTTTAACAAGGACATACATTTTAATAAAAAAAATAATTTAAGCACCTGTAACTGCAGTAATCCAGGACACTAAATTATGTATAGCTTACTTATCTTGCTCACAGGTCGAAGGTCCTCAATCTTGAACTAATCTTCAAAATAATAAAGCGTTACTAGGAAAACTTTGCTGGGGCTAGAGAGTGAAGATTAAGTGATAGAATGTCCATCACAACAAAAAACACTAGTAGAACGGACAAGAATGCCCATCACTAGATAAAAAAGGAATAAAAACAGAACACATGAGTAGATAGGGAATCAAAATTAGTGCACCGCATAGAAATGTCTATAATTTAGAATTTTCACGTGTTGTGTAAGAAGCGGTGTTCGACAAAACAACAAATTGTGTGGAAGTCATTGTTTTATATGAAACTTAATTGACAGTTATTTTATTTTTTTATCATGCTGTGTGCCAGTATAGGTTGTCTCGATATTATAGCACCTTTAAACATTAACATAAAACGGCCATTATCAAAACATTGATCTATACATTGAGACATTGATTCGAGGTATTCTGGAGTTTATTTTTAACTACTTTTAACCTCAACTGAGGAGACCTTAAAGTGAATTTTAATTTCTTTGAACAACTGAAACGACTACCTTTTGCACCACAGAAAACTAGCCCATCCGCGACAGGCGTGAAATTTCCAATAAATAATAATGAATAGCAAATCCTGGATTTCTTGGTTTTAAATTACATTTCTCCACAACAAATACCCAATTGCATTGATTTATGCGTACAGCTTGTGCAAATGAATATTAATTAAAATTTAGAACAGAACAGCGCAACTCGTTCTCTGCACTCGTGCTGGTGCAGCGATTGGTTTTCAAGCGTCTTTGGCAGAAACTTTGGCAAAATCGCAAACTTCCACCTGAGCAACTTCGACAATGGCACCAGCAAAAGTGTGTAAACTCGTTAAAACTAGTACACGGTATCCGTAGGTGGAAAAAGTGACTTCATGAAAGAAAAACTCCTACCCTGGACACAAGTTTCCGGGACTGGGGAGTGAGAGATGAAGTTTACGTTGCTGTTTTCTTCTTCTGCAAACGCGAGTGTGTTCATACGCCTGCTACTAAAGACTTCGAATCGAACCGTACCGTGGTATCGTGATATCCTCCCTAACGTGTACACGTAACCTAGATTTGCCGGTGAGAAAATCTGGATCCTTCATTGCATCTTTACCTTTAAGAGGAGAAGTCAACAAAGCAGAAAGAAAATATTAGAAAACAAAAATCTAACACACAACTCATCGACGGCACACTGAAGTGTTCGATAGCGAAAGGAGGCAAAAATTTCAATACACAATTTCCGTCCATAAATCACGTGGCTGGCCTTGTGTGTGGCGTGTACGCCTGCAAAAATAAGTAAACACACACAAAAGGAAGAAACAAAAACGCACAACCTTTACGTTCTGGTGGCGCAAATACCGGCAATTCCGCCTTCTACGCTGCGACGACCAACGATGGGACGATGAAAAGACAGAAACTTATACACACTGGAAAAAAGGGCCGCACTGTTCCAGGAGCCATGGCGGAAGTTTGTTCGTTCGTGTTGGAAGCTTCATTCCACGTAGTAGGCAGGCTGCTGTTTAAGGCTGTTAAGCCCTGGTAGCGCCTTTTTTTGCGCCTTGCTGTAATATGAGCTTTGTAGTTGTAGCAACTCGTTCTACCTAAAAACAACAACTCGTTCCGCATCGGTCTGTACTATTCGAACGTATTATTATTATTTTTTTTATTCAGCCAATTTTCTTTTCACACTGTTTTCGGTTCGGCCGTCACTTTGTTCTTGGTTTGATGATGTTGTGTCCTTCCGCAGCGGAGTTGAATTTTCCTTTTTCTCTCTCTCTCTCTTTCTCTCTCTCTCTCTCTCTCTCTCTCTTCAGCACGATAACTATAAACGTACAATTTTAAAGACTCACGAACAAAATGCGATAGCAATAGTGTATACATGGGTATCCTGGACACATGAACATGACCACGAACAAAGTGGAATTGAGCGTGAGTGTGCGAATGGGACCAGCGCAAAAGCTGGTTATCCGACGGGTTCGTTGTGACATTTTAAAGGACCAAAAATAGTCTACCGTGCGAAGGAAAGCAACTTGTAGCGCACGGCAATGCGAGCATTTTGGACTGGTGGACCTTAGAGCACCTTGTGGCGTTTGGGAAAGGACCTGTTTTTCCTCCAAACCTCAACCGGTGCTTTCGGTCCCGATGACGACCAATTCGGTCACCATAGAAAGGCCAGCTATTGGAAAAAGTTTAGCAAATAAATCAAATGAATACATTTATTGGAAAAGAAGTAAGCAGTGGCTGGACGGTGCAGGGGAGGGTATGTTGTACTTGCCTTTAGCAGCTGACACTTTTACCTGGCCTGCCTGATCGTTACGCTGGCAATAGAAAGGTGCAAGAACCTTTTGCAGAACCGAACTGACAACGTAACAACTTCTTTCCTTTCCCATTGGCTGCCCAAGAACTTTCTCTCTTCGGTCCAACGGTGGTCCTGTTAGGGTTTTCAATGTTGGAAGAAGGAATATCTTGGTGATGTACCAATGCTCCTCGTCCATTGGTTTGTAAATGATTGCGGTGACGTTGCGCGCACCACACCCGACATGACCAACAACGCTAAGGTTTTGCTGGCAGTGTAAAGGTAAATGTTTGTTTTTTTTGTGTGTTCATGTTATGTATAGGTTCAATGTCGCATCTATCTAAATTGTGGTGTGTTGAGCTCTTTACCGTTAATCTAAATTGTATGGAACAAATTTCCATCGTAATAATATATTTCTATTAATTTTACATATAATTTTCTTTGATTTTTTTTCCAAGAATACATATAATGTTAAATGAAAAGCAGATTTGTTTTTCTATGTTTACCATGAAAATACTAAACACTTCGAATATAGTGTGTGATGAAAGCTTATTAGTAATACACTTACCAAAGAAATATGATTCACATCACATTGGCTCAACAATTAAATAATTTTTGTTTTTTCCGTACTATTGCTTTAATATAAAGATTACTATTGTCGGTACTTTTCCAACAATTTTTTTTTTTTAATGATTCAAGACCATAAATCGTTTATTACATCCAGAAGAAAAGATTATATGTTTATCCAATATTTGAGTTAGTTGATTTCTTGTTTTGATTTCTTATGAAAACTCGACAAAGCATTCATTGTTTTAGCAACCAAATGATTGATATGGAAAAAAGCAATATGAATATCGCAAAGCAATTTTAATGTTAAATTTTAAAGGATATTTGATTTTTTTAAATTCTCATTAGGCCGGCCAGGCCGTATATATTGGTGCATTTGATGTACTTGAATAATTATATCCGTTAATGGAATATTATAACAGAAAATAATCGTCATTTATTTCCTTTTTCCAAAGCTTTATTTGGGGATTTGGTTAATAACAGAACAATATGATTGTATGGTAGATATTTTAAGTTTAATCCCAAAAAAGTCTAATTTTTTATTTGTACAAACGTGACATGAGTGACAGTATTATTTAAAAAATTAAATGCGAAATAAAATGATTTTATGTTTGCATAAACTTATTATTTGCTTATGCAGTACAACATGGTACACTTGAGAGTACCATTTGATTTACGTGTATTACAGTTTTTTATCCAGTTTATCCCAGTCTGCCTATGTGAAAAGTATTACTCCATATCACGAATTACTAAAGGATATTGCTATCTGCGTTCGAATGACAGATGTACGTTTGGAATGTGATGAACCACTGTTTGTAAATTGTCCTAAAGCGAGATAACCAGATTGGAATGATATTTAAAATTTGGTCAAGAAAGAAGAATGCTTTGGCTCCCTTTGTCCGTGTTCACCGTTGTCTATTGTGGTGATTAAAATTTAATTGCATTAATTGAAATGCCTGCAAGTGGTCCTTCGGCAAGTCCTGCTCCACTTGAGAACCAAAACCGCTACGAACAGAACAGGCGGGAGAGTTTGCCAGTATGGAATTTAAATTAACATTCAACCAATGAAGAGCTTTGATAATGAATGGGTTAAAACATGCATTTGATGACGTTTTTTTCTTTTCTAAAACCATTTTTCTTTGCTAAAAACCATTCAAACTACCGAACACTAGCTCATAGTTGTTCTAAGTATTCTATAAAAAGGAATAAAAAGAGAAGAACAAATCAGTTTAAAGATATCTCCGAGCTTTTTTGTTTCCATCGTGGCACTAGAAATGGCTAATAAAAGTCAAGTCTTGGGTGTGGTAAATTTTCTGACGTGGAAAGTTTTTACCTCTTTGCCGGTCATCGCTTTGATCGCTTGCACGTTTTATACGTTTTCTATTTGTACTTTTTGTCCATCCTGTGGGTGTGAAGGTTTTTTTCCATCCTTCTATTTTACGCTCTTTTTTTTCGCTTGTTGTAGCTCTGAAGTGATTGTCAAATTAGAGTATGATTTATGGGATGATTTTCGCTTTTCTTACTCATCATTGCAACCGCTCTGCTCATTATTCGCAATCGTGGTATAGCTTTTTGCTTTAGTCAGAAGGTGTGTTTGTGATTCTTTTTTTGCAACTAAAATAAAAACGTTTCAGTACAGCAGCTACCTTTTCGGACTTTTCCGGTTCGGGTTGTCATTCTGGAACGGAGAAGCAGAGCAGTAGAAAAAGAAAGCAAACGAATTCACTTGGACAAAAAGACAACTTCTGCTCATTGTCGTATAGCTTTACCCACAAACGGTTGTCGTATTTGACTTCAAGACTTCCTGGAAACACAAGTTGACAAGAGCCAAAGTGTGGTTTAAAGGAACGTATGATAGACATCCGTAAGCAAACGTTGTGCAATGGTACAACACCGCTGAACGTAGCAGATGCATTTTCGCGCAAAGCAAAGGAACTATAAAGCTTTACCCTTTTCCTGCTCAGATAAGCGCTGTCCATGGCTAAAATGGAGCTGTTTGAAGCATTTTCCTTCTGCTGTTCAACAGACCAAAAAGTGCGCGTTTTCACTCGTGTCATACAGGTGAAGATCTTAATGGAAAGGATAAAGTTTTGCGGTGGAATTAAAACATTTCGCCGACTGAATGACCAAGCGGCGAATGAAGCGATAAGGTGAGAATACCGTAGCAACGCTACGATGTACAAGTCTATCCGTATGTCTTCCTTTTGTGTTAAAGGTGAATCTTGCCACTCTCGATCGGTGCCAACTCTCCCGAGGCTTACTTTAGCTGGGTCATAGTAAATGGAAGTGCTTTTGCAGGCGATTTTCCTGCTCCGGGACATGCTGCCGTCCGTTAGCTGCCGATTTATCCTCAATTTGGGAGCCATTTTCCGTTGCTAAAGTTTCAGTTTAACTCAAACAGTCTTTCACTTCCCAAGGGGGAAGAAGGCTGATCTTCATAGTGGACATTTGGTGCTAACCTTTTTTAATTAAGATATCCTTTGCTGAACTTTCAACCTCTCTTATTCTTTCCTCTTGGCCCTCCTAATGGATGCCACTGTTTTTGTGTTATCGTGGGTGTGCTGAGGAATATAAAAGCAGAAACCGACAAAACGGGCATTTAATAAACGGGCAATGCAAAACCGGTTAGCAGTTAGCAAAAGTTTTTAATTTTATTTTTAAAATTCACTCTGTTGAAGTGAATTTTAGTAATTTTGTAGCCACAGCCTTGTCAATGCAAATTGAAACGGTTTGATTGATAAATACTTTATGACGTTATTCACACGTTTGTTTATTGGTTGTGTATAAAAGGCATACAGTAAATCACATTTACAGTACAATAAAGTATTAAAAAATATGTTTAAATAAAATATATTTATTATGCTTGTCATTACCGCTCTGAGACATTGATTAATTTATTAAGTTAAATGATAACAGCCTCTTGGATATATTTGAAGGATGGTTGTTTACAAGGTACATCACTACATACGGAATGGCGAGAATAAACTGCATTGCAATAAAATAATATTTTTAAGTAGCAGAAACTTTCTACTATCATATCTGCGTTTATACTTATCTTATATATTTGAGACAATTTAGATCAATGATTATATAGCTTGTTTAATTTTTACATAATTATTTGTAGTAGAGATGCCTGAATAATTGATCTTGTCAGTCGATGGCGTATTTGTTAAAGATTTCAAACTGTTGAACAATTCTTTAGAATGGGATTGAGCAAAAAGCCGTTAAAGAAACAGTAATTATCTAAGCCCTTAGGGTTATCTTTCTTCTACCAATTTTCTACGTGACCCTAAATAGAAGATTTGTATACCTAGGTCTTGTGTTTGGCCAATTGTCACCAAGCGGTGTGAATTTATATAGTTATATTGAAAAATACTTCAACGATATGGAAACAAATGACACTAAGCTCTAAAACGGTCGCTTTGAATTGTTCGATATTGAGGAATGTATCTCGACTCTTAGGTCATGGTGGTTGTTGCGAACGCAACTTGTCGATTCCTCGACAACCACGAATTTTGATCGCTTTTAGAACACGTATTGAATTGAACCTTTATAT
The DNA here is from genome assembly GCA_018908115.1 of Anopheles rivulorum. Classification (NCBI taxonomy): domain Eukaryota; kingdom Metazoa; phylum Arthropoda; class Insecta; order Diptera; family Culicidae; genus Anopheles; species Anopheles rivulorum. Next base: position 30,535,500 of record CM032178.1, on the reverse strand, counting down.
TTGGCACTTTATCGCTTAAAATTTACAGAATTTATCGTTCCAATAGTTTAAAAAAACGCGGTCTTCCTATCGGTTATTGATTTAAAAGGGAAGGAGCTTGCCCTAAACGCGTCCTTATATCGCCTCTTTCCCGCGATGGCCGTTGGGTCAACCAGTGTCGTTGCCCTTATTTCACTTTCGAAAACCTATCCGAATGTCACGTTGACAGTCAAGATCACTAAAGGTGCTTACATGTAATCCTACGCTCCTGTCAAAGTTGTTTTGGTTCCAGCTATAAACTATTATTTCCACGCGGTTTGTCGGCACGGTTATGCAGTAACAGTGGTACTCCAAACAATGACATCAATCACCATATTTGAAGAAGAATCTATACCTCAAAATATTATTAGTACATTATATAATTTAATAATTGCGACCAAATTATTAAACGAAAAGCGTTAAATTAACGTTGCAGCACGTATTATGTAAATGCCAATTTGTTCGAAGCTAGATTGGTAATGGTGATTTCTAACAAACGAATTATTCCAACAGGATTGGTGTTTGTTTGATAACTAAACATAGCGCTATGAAACAGTTGCAATAGCCACCGGCTTAAAGTCTCCAGTGGTTACTGATCATATCAACCGTGGATTAGCGTGTACCTTATCTTCGGTGGCGTTGAACACCAATCAGTCGTAGGTGACCATTTTATTACCATTAGTTGCAACTGCGTGCCGCACCCAAAAACCATGTGTGCCACTACGTACCACCATTCATTCCGGACACAGGTCCGGTCCTGTGTCAACCAATCCGTCCTAATCTCATCATCGAGCACGGGTCACCGATTTATCGCTAGCCTCAATACGACCGGTACGTCAAATTTCTCGCAGATAACACGGTTCGATTTACATGACCAATTAGACCGCTGGTCGCCGGTTAACCGAGGCGCGTTATCCTTACCACGGGTAAAACCATCCTTCATTCATTCCGGCTGCTGTAATCGCCAGTGCCAGCATTATCATTATGCTTCCCGTGTATCGGACGACCCGCGCTCGGTCGTTACATTATGTTTTCGATGATAATAATCAGACCCAGTGTTTGCCGGTGCGATGATGCGAAGTGGGGTGTTTTGCCCAGTGAACCCATAACACAGGGTGTTACGGAAGCGCAAGGTCGGGCGAAACGAGTCCATAGGGCGGGTGTACCAGACTTACCTTTCGATGCTGGTGTGCCCACCTGTAGGGTGGACCCTGCAAGCATAACATTATCGCGTGGCCATGGTGGCCCTGTAATTGTGTTACCCTGGCATTAAGGGGCAATCAATGGGTGTACCAAGCGGCCAGCTGCTACCAGCCGCTTAGGTTTCCTATGAATATTCATCAAAAGGGTAGGGTAATGCTCGATATTTCTTCACGCAAAAACCTCCCCGGATAGGACCAATCGATCGAGCAACTGTGTCCAGCCGGGCAAAACATTGGAGGTGGAGAAAACTAGGTGTGGGAAGATATTCAATCGAACGACCATTTCATGGTCAACGTTAGTAAATGGCGAGAATTGAAAAAATGTTTATATATATTCGAGATTAAGCGCTCCTGGCCGAGTCGGGCCGGGTCGTTAACGACAGTGGTCTGGTTTTCTTTCGCATTCATTCGGCGTTTCGATCACATCACGTAAAAATGCTGACACCGCTGCAGGCCGGCCACGGATCATGAAGGTTGTGGCTTTTATAGCTCTGGATTGTTCCCTTCCTTGGAGTGTTCCTCGTGGTTACCGCATTGTGCCGGATCTCCGCGCCCGGCAACAGTAACGAAAAACGAAAATCGAAGCACCAAATGCTTGAAGGACCATTTGCTGGCTATCGTCAACATTGTCAGGGCATGAGGTTGCTAGCCCTCAGGAAGTTGGTTCTTTCTGTCACCGAGAAGGAAAAAAGGCGCGTGCTCTCGCGAGGAAACCTCGCACCCACCCACAGCTAGGTTTATGCAGGCAGCGATAAAATTGCCGTAAAAGTGTCATCAGCTAATGAGCTTTTGACAAATTGTTTTCAAATAATCGATAGCGCTAGATAACGCTTCGCGAAGCCCAAGCGTCTGAGCCCGAGGGAACGAATTTACGCTTCCGCTAACGTACTGCCGGATGCACGAGTTGAGATTTCGATGGGATGACTTCGATGGGTTAAACGTTCGGATTTTGTGGTTTTTATCTGAACCAACTTTGTTCGCCAAGCAAACGAATAATGGGTGCCTTTCGGGTGGAATGGAATTCATTACCGCATCGGACAGACAGGCTGGCCAACCCTTCCAGAAAGATTGGTTCCGGCTTTTCGATTGCTCCCGAACAAAAAAAAAAAACGAGGAAGCGAAAGTGATGATTTGGCAATCGAACGAGTCGCACTAAATCTTCCACCAGACATAAATGTCGGATCGGGTTGTTGGAAAACTCTTTTTTTTCTGGTGACGTGAAGTACATCTCCCGATGGGGATGCTCGTCGCAAAATAAGGCGCAAAAAAATGGGTCTTAATTAAAATTTATAGAATCCATCAGCTGAAGTAATATCGACGGCTCTGGTGTAGCCTGTTTGCCCGAGGCTCTCTGGATTACTATTGCTTTTTCCCGCGTTCGACAGTGTGGCACGGCAAGCGCGCCCGGTGTCGGAAAGGGAACCAATGCGGAAGGATGAGGTAGTTCCATTTCCGGTGCAATCAAGCATCGCGATGAAACATCACAGGGCCCTGACATAATCATGAGCAGCAATTCATCGAGCCACATTCGGTGTGCCGCGGCAGCATGGCAGAGTGTGGTTGGAGAAGCCCATCAGCAGTAGTTTTGCCGCGAGATGTGCGTAACCGTACGATGGTGGCATGGTGACTGAATGGTGGCTGAGTGCCGGAACGTGCGAGACTCCCTGCAGTGCAATATGCCGGGGTAAATTTGCAGCGAGTGAAAGAAGCTCATTTCCTTTTCCGTGACATCCTCGGTTCACTCATTTGTGAACAGACGTGGCGCGATTGACACGTTTGCGTTTGCTGACTTATTGGCATTTTATTGGGCGAGTTTTTATTTTTGTTAACATTGAATGTTGGAAGATTAAATGAACCAATCGGTCCAGATAAATAGCTGGGATTGTCCCAGCATGCAATAAGTTATTATGTTGGGCGATGGACGCATGATTTGTTAGACCATATCCAGTCGTTATAAGATGGTGTCTGTCGTTGACACGCTTTATTTATTCTAAAAATGATTAGGCTTACAAAAAGAAAATATTTTAACATCCAGGTTATTTAGTGTACGTGGTAGATTATGTGCTAACTCGGGAAAAATAAATACAATTATTTTCGGTACTGCTGCAAAAATACCCAATCGCGCTGAACTTTTTTTTTTAAAGATTTGTTTTCTGCAATGCTTTATTTTGTCACATTAGAAGTATGACATTTTTTTCTTGTGGTATAATACACATAGGTATACCAAAACCGTAGATATTTGATTTATAAAAAATAAAGACACAATTAAGGTGATTTTTAGAACATCGCTGTAGGACCGTAGATATAGATGGTTTGAGGAGACATGGTATGCAAAAAAACAAATATTTTTTTTTGACTGAAATCTGGATTGTGAAAATAAACATTAAATTGCCACTAAATTGTTACCAAGTTAAAAGATTTTGTATTTTTCTAAATCACATTGTGGTGAATCAGGTAGTTGAGGACCTTTGAAGAAGAAATTTACTCAGCAGATGGAGACGCCTGGTACTTTTCAAACATGACTAAAAAACATTATATTAACTTCTCCGTTCTTTACATGAAAGATATCACAATTGCATTTAATAAAGAAAGAAAGTTGTTTTTAAATTTAACTTCAACTAAATGTAAAATTATTATAACGTTTTGCGAAAGAAATGGTTTACTTCTGATGCGAGCAGCAGATTGTTTGTACAATAATGGCGTTTGGGATAAGAAAACCTACCCCTTGAGATAAACAGTTCAGATTAAATTACCTTTATTTAAATTATCCTGTGATTGTTAGTAATGTTTCATGGGTATTTCACTCGCAGTCGAATAATTGTTTTCAATACACAATCATTCCCATGAGGATAACGCATTTGATCTATGGTGTAGTAAACGGATCGATAAATAACAGAGTATGCTTATGAGAGAATTAAAACTCATAAAAGCATCAAGATCGGCTCTGGTTTATGACTAGTGGTTTTTTTTACAATAAATTGCTGTTCCTTTTTTGTTTAATTTCAATACACTCTCTCTTTTTTTCTATTTTCCCCTAAATTTTTACGACAGCATTGCCCTTGCAAACAGTACGCGTTCCATTAGTCGGATCAATTGGCTGCAGTGCAGAAGAAAACCACATGCATAGAAACTCACAGGCCAGGCATTCGCATTGAACGGTTCCCACCACCCAAGTGCAGCTCATTCATTCGAGCCAACCCTAAGCTCACTTTCACGTGCCAATAAAGCGACTACCGATGGGTACCGATCCGATGAAATGGTGCCATTTTCCATTTCGATAAAAGCGAAAGATTTATTCCAACCCCGAGGGATCGGAAAACCAAAAATCCTTTGAGAGCATCAGCGAGAGAGAGAGAGAGAGAGAGAGAGAAAGAGAGAGAGAGAGAGAGAGAAAGAAAGAAAGAAAAGGGCTTTTGGTTGGTTGGTATCGTTCGTTCTGCCGTGCTGGTACAGGTTTTATGTTTTAGCCTAAAACAACTACTACGATACTCATGTATCATGCATCTATTAGAAGCAGCCGTCTATTGTAGCATCACAGAAAAGGTGGAATCCTCTTTTTTTGTTCTGTTATTGTCATTGCTATGTGTTTCTTTCTCGGAATCTCCTCCGGTTTGGTTCGGTTAGACACATGCGACACGAGCCGTTTTCGGTATGAAACATCATGCCCTACGACACATTCGATATGGTACCATTGCCATACGAATTGTCATGCCGTCCGTACCACGGGTACATTGGGCACAAATGCTGCCGATTGATCATCAACCATTTCGTCCATTATTGTTGCCCGATGACAATGTGTGGCACACGCACAAAGAGGTTGCACTCCGGTGCAATCGGGCCGGTTCTGGCGTGCGCATGCATCTCCCGTGCGGGTCACCATGCACAAACATTTTAGTACATCTCGCCCGGCGGGGCAGATGCAATTGAAACGAATTCCCTACGAGCGGCTCAATGATTTAAATAATATCCAGTGATTTTGCTCAATGAAATTCGATTCGTTTCGTTCGATTGTTGTTAGCCCAGCACACACCCGTCGAGGCGTCGAGCTTTTGGGTCGGGTGATGTAAAAAGCGTTCGTCTGCGGTAGAAGCCCAGAAGCCCTGAAGCTTTGCTTTCTGTGCAGCCTTTGTTCCATTGCGTTCGAAGCGAAAACGTATCGAGTATCGTTATTTTTTTTTCTTGTTTTGGTTATTCGTCCCTGTTGGATGGATAAATTTTGTTCTGATTAGAACTTTGTCATGTTCGTCTCTTTCTCCACATTTTTTTTTATATTGCAAACAACTGCTAGGATCCGCTTCATGCCGATGAAAGGGATCGGATTTCATTCTTCCAAATGCGATGGCTCCTGTTGGACACAGTTCATTGTTGTTTTTTTTTATTTCGCCCTGTGTTGGTCCGTGCGTTTGGCAAACCCGGTCAGTCGTCTTTGAAACTGTCAGTGGAACTATAATCAAAGCATGATAGCTCGTTCGGACGCTGCAATGAGTCGTACAGCCCGAGCCGAACGTGTCGGTGTTGGTCTGCTGCTTGGCTGCTTAGCACGTTTGTGTGCGGTATCTTTGGATGCTGGGTTTGTCCTGCAGTAACGAAGGAAAAGAAACAACCTAACCATAATCTATTACTTCGTCTCGATGCTGCTACCAGCAAAAGCAGGCACCGTGCGTTCGGATTCAATACCGAAGACGATGCATTGTGGCCACCGGATAGAATGGATCGCTGTGCTGGGTTATTAAACAAGGGCTGCCCCCAAAGTGACACTCGGTCGAACGGTCACTTTAACCTTCCCCTCTTACAATCCATCGGGCGGCTGCAGCTGCCCGGGGGTTGTTCTGTGTGTATTCAGCCCTGCTACTAGCAGCTTATGCATTTTATAAGCAAACGGACAGAATCGGAACCCCACCGAGGTGGGAGAGTTTTTTCGATTTCTATAGCATCGGTTGAAATGGCTTTGATAGATCGAATACATCGAATGCAGCTGCAGGACGAGGTTTTGTTTTATTATCGAACATCGTTAGACGTAGCTATAGCAAGGGTAGATTGGGTTAAGGGGAGGGTTACAGGGTTACAGCTCGTTCTGTAAGCTTAATGGTGGCAATGACTTGAAAATAGCAACACGTTGCATACATTAATCGCTAATGAAGATAGTTTGCTGGTTAGGGTTTGATTTCGAAACGAAAATGAGATCATCCCAAGTAACTTTACTAAAGATCAAGGTTGTAGAATTTTCAGCAAATTGCTTAATAATTCAATAATTCTTAGTTTTTTTTTCTCTTAACCAAAAATAAAATATATTAATGGTAGATTATAGACTTGTTGGGACTAGATTAAAAGATAAGATGTTACTTATTTGAAAAAGACTATTATTACCAAAGTAAATCGAACAATTCTCCGTTCTTATCCGACTGGATAAGCTGTTAATGCAATTTTCGGTTAACTTTGGTTCAATTTTGACACATTGCAAGCTTTCGGTCCTTGGAACTGCTGGTTAAAACCATTGTTTTATCCCTTTGATCGATTCCGAACGCATTCCAATCGCTTTCAAGCCGGAACAAAAAGCCACATAATCCTTTCGCAGGATCTCGATCGATCCTTTCCCGGAAGCGATGTAGGACACGGTCCGTATTCTATCGCGCACCCTCTGGCCAAACCCACCCCAACACCAGCGTGCACCGGGCTGGTATTGCCCATAATGGATATTGAATGTTATGTAATAAATAACTGTCACTCCCGGTTACGGGTTGCCCATTCGAGGTGGCGTTGACCAGCGTGGCTGCCTTTGCCGATCGAAGGCTATCGGGTGTTCATCGCTCGAATCCAGCATTGCGGTCAGTGTTGCAGCCAGTCGCAAAACCCGGTGGCACAAACACGGTCCGCCCTGTCGAAGTTAATCAAGTGGATGGTGGTTGCCCCGGACTACCCACGTGACAAACAGAATCAATCCGTGGCTAACGAGATCGACGAGTATATCGCAGAAAGGATTTGCTGCCCACTGGGAGGGGTTTCAACGGGTTGGCTGTAAATGTTGTAAGCAGCCGTTGGTTCACATGAGACGTTTCACCCGTGTGGAGATGGGGGTTTGGGTTTTGTTTTCTTCCTTCCCACTAGCAGCAAAAGGTTATTAGAAGAAAACTGTGCACAACGGACAATTGTCTTGAGATAAAAGACGTTCAATGCAATTGAGAATTGGTTAATATACATTTTGCTTGTTCGTTTAGTAAAGTTATTGATTGTAAAGTAAATGTAGTTTAAAATAAATATGAAAATTAAAGATGTAGATATTGTTTTAATAAATATTGTAATCAATCATGTACAACACAATTTATTATAATAAAATACTTACTAATAAGGACTCACAAAAACGCAATTTAAAAATCAGAATCTGTAGAAAAAACTGGCAATTTGACAAACAAAATTCCAATTTTATTTTAAAAATTGGTAAAATAATAAATAAGCGATTAAATCAAAATGATTTGAACATTTTTAATTAATACTAAAAGTGCCTTTGCTTACGAAGAGCAATAGTTATTATAATTTCGCAATTGATTAATTTATGATTTCAAATTCAAACCAGATATTTTAGAGTGCTTTGAGAGGTTCAACAGTTATTGATAAATTCAAACAATTAATGTCCACTGACAAAGTAATTTATTTATTTTGCATCATTGGTTTAAATGGTATTGAAAGTACTTTTAATGGAAATTGCGTTTTTTTTTCAGTGATAACCAACAATGCCAACTTTATGTACTCTAGTTGTATCAGTTATTACGCCTGTCAAAACCATGATCACACAGCAAGCCCTTGCATGTGGTTATTGTTTGCTATTTCGTACAAAATACCCACCAGAGCGCGATTCCACTCTGTCTGGCTGATGATTTTATCTGGCTCCGTTCCAGGGCCGTGGGTCAATCATCGGCAGTATTGCTGTGGCGTGCAATCCAGGGACCATTGAGTTGTTGCATATTTTATGCATGCAGCTGCTATCCGCACCGCAGCGTCTGGCTACCGGGCGGAAGGGTTTTGTGTGAGCTTGATTAAGTGAATAAATTTGATTAAACGAGCAAAATGTGTATGCTGCTGGCCAGCTCGCCCGCACATATGCTATTCCATCCATCCCAAGCGACTGGTTCGTCTATAAGCAGTGGTGTTTGCAAATGTAGTAATAAATAATTAAATACTCACCCGTGCAGCTGTTGCGAGGCGAGCATTGCGAGCTGGAGAATCTTTGCCCCAGGAAATTTAGGATTAATCCGGCAAATCCTGTTGCATTTTGGTCGCGTTTCAAGACCACCGCATCTTACCTTGCTGTTTGATGGTACAACAAAAGCTAAAACAAATCACTCAGCAGTGGAGCTTCCAAACTTCATCACCGTGCCAATATTCATCGTGCTAAAAATAATCGCTTCTATCCCCACTCGACATTTTGTCAATCTCGGTTCTCCCGGGGCGCATTTAATTGAATTTTAAATCACAAAACCAGCTCGCCCCGTGCACGTGAGTGGGCGCGGGTGCTCAAAAAGTTCCAAAAAGTTCACCATCCGGCACCGCCACTACGACTAGATAAAAACGTGCAAGACACTCACGCCTCATCGGGTTCATCATTATTCATTTCGGTCCTTGTAACCCTTCTAAATTAAAGTCAAATAAAATCGCCGAAAGGCTTTTGCAGCGCTGAAGCGACAAGCCTGCGTCCCCGGGTGGAAACTTTTTTTTCCCGTTCTGATTTGCGGACATTATTCCTGATGCCGGTCCCGGTCGAAACTTATTTCTTTTCGGTGCGCCCACTGAAGATGGCAATCCAATCTGATGGACGCGCCCGAACCACTTTGCGCTTCGATCAGCCGAATCAGCTCGGTCTCGGGAACTTTGCCTGACCCGTGCGCATCTTCCGTATGGCCGGGTCTGACCTTTTGGGGGTCACTGCCAATGATGACACCCCGTGCCCTCGTGTTTCCCGGTTGCTGCCGCCCGATCTGTCGGTCGGTTTCGGTGAATTCCATGAATGCTAGCAATCAACAAATATCTCTCGAATTGCCGCATTTTCCTCCATTTCCGCGCCCTGGACCCTGGACCGAGGCGAATCATTTCAATCGGACCCTTCCGAGAAACTTGTGCAAAATCGTCCACAAACATTCGATATGGAAAAGTTTGACTGTAATCAAATCTTTTTGCCCCGTGCCTTGTGCCGTGTGCGAAACCGTTTTCATGTCGGTGGTTGGCGTTGCTGGCGTTGCCAAAGTTTCAAGTATCCATCCCAGAACGGGATGTCAAAATGCTGCCCATCATCAAACACGACACAACCGTGGCTGCTGCTCTTGCCAAATAGATGGCGTCTGCCGAGACCAGGATTGATTTCTCGACTTTTCATGAATAGTCATGATGGGCTTAAATGAAGATAAACAATTTTCGTTCGATGATTTTATTACTTTGTTTTACAAACCTTTTTCTATTGCTCTCCGTGTTGAGCATTCGTTATTTGGCAGAAATGTTGACGACTTCGAGGATTTTAAATAAAAATTGCCTCGTGTAACGCAAACGTTGCGTTTTAATATTCATAGTTCTTAGATGTCCCATTGGATTGGTACAAACTTATGTTGTTCAAATTCATTGATATTTACTTCAATTTTAATTTTGGCTAAATAGCATGTGACTATTCGGAAAATTCTTAGTATTGCACGATTATTGATGTAGTTTGAGGTATTTTATGGTTTTTCAATATTATTTTCAGAAAAAAAACGATTTAAATTTTTGTTTTCGTTTATAACGGTCAGGCCGTAATAAAGATGATGTAATGTGATCGCGCACACGGGTTGTTACTTCGGGGATCACGCCGCGCACACGTCACACTTCGAGTGTGTGTAGGGTCAGTAGAACTGACATTCTAAGAGTGGACACGGAAGGTTTGATCGTCCAG
>CM032178.1:30420128-30452773 GCA_018908115.1 Anopheles rivulorum | reverse complement strand
CGGCTTGCAGCTCATGCAGGAAACTTTTGTTTTGAATTGTTTTGAACCAAAGCAAAAGTAAACAGAACGTGTTTCCTTCCGTTTTCAATCATGCAAAACACAAAACAAGTCCAGGGTGAAGTTGAAAAACAAAATGCCATCCTGTATCTGTTGCTAATTAAGCAAATACGCTCTCTGTAATGCCAGCTAACTAATTACGTTGCACTCAAACAAACGCCCGATGCTGGTAGCTAATCCAGTGAAAATTCATCGTTTTGCAGCACAACTTGTGTCAATAGCATCTCTTATTTAAAGCATGTGTCTTGCGTTGATTTTTTTTTGTTTGGTTTTGTCTGTTTACGATTTATTTTTCACTTTTGCCAAATTACGCAAAGTATCCCAAACCAAGCCCCCCCCCCCTCCGTTTACATTGGCTCACAGTGTTTGTAGCAAGTGGAGCATGTTTGTGCTTTCGTCTCGCTTTTATTTTGTCCGTTTTTTTTTTACGTAAAAGCAGTCAGCACAGCTGCCGAAGTGCGCTACGCTTGTTGGTCGGTGTGCAAAGGGAAAACTTATTTATGAAGGTTCATATCAGCGTGCGGGAAATTAAAACATCAATCAAACAAGCGAAGCGAAATAAAATTGACATTGTACACAGGTTCAAGCAGTGTATGAATGTGCGTGTGTGTGTGTGTGTGTGTGTGTGTGTGTGTGTGTGTGTGTGTGTGTGTGTGTGTGTGTGTGTGTGTGTGTGTGTGTGTGTGTGTACTTTCCCTCATCGTTTCGGTGTCCGATGCATTCGACCGAACTTCATTACTGGTGAAGCGGCATGGAACAAGCGTGTGCAAATTTAACGATAATTCGATCGGCAAAATTAACCCAATCTCAATGTCTGACGCAGCGGAAACTCATTAGCAAATGAATTGGTGAGTCTTCTGCGAAGGATTAATCACTGGAAGGTTCATAGCGTTTGTGGTCGAAGTTGCTTTGTTTAGTAGCAATGAATATTAATAGGCCACGAAGACGAATTACTGTAATATCTGAAAAAACTATGACAAACATCTTACTTTATGATATGTATATGTCTGTTTAAAGTTCTTCTTTTTAAGTTGATTTACTTATTGAGATCAATCTTAGCAATAATTTTTCTGTAATTATTTTTGGTAAAACAAAAATCCAAAATTTTTTACAAAACAGTTCCAAATGTTAACAATAATAGTAAAAATATGTCAAAATTGTATTTTTTGATTTTTGTTATTAAATTAAAATCAGATTGAATATAAAGCAAAATGACAAACCAACATGTAAGGCAAATTTGTAAAGAAGAGGTAAAGAGGTAATGAAGATAGCAGAAGTTCTAATAAAGTTTTATTTCCTTATTCACTTTTCATTTTTCACGCGTTGTCAAACGGTTACCTAAATTTTACAATTATAACTTTTCAGAATAATTTTGTTCAATTTTTATAGCAAACTTTCCTTCTTCCTTCTTCTCCTATACTTCTTAACAATATTTTCTAATGTATTATTCTTTTTAAACAAAAGTTTTTTTTTTAACACACTTCGTTTAATGGTGGGATTCCGAGAAGAAACAATCATACCATGGACACATTTCCCTGGGATATTTGTGTCCTTACTGGAATCAAATCCACAATAAAAAACAAAACAAAAAAAATTAACCCCCAAACCGAAACAGGACGTTTTAACGCGGCTTGGATGCTTTCAGGTGGAAAATCATGTTCCTCGTGCTAGCGTGCCCCAAGTTACCAAGAAAACGTATGAGAATTCTTTAGAATGCATGCATTTTTTTTCGTTCTACCAAAAGCAAAACAAAATCCACCCCTCCATGTGTCGCGTTGCGTAGCTGTGTGCTTTAGAGGTGCTTTAGAGAAGGAAGTTAAAGAGCAGCAATCGGATGAAGCAATCGTTCATACACGATACAGCACCAAAAAAGCACACTTTACGTACGGCGACGGAACCACCCGCCACACGAGCGGGTGGCGACTGTTTGTGAGTAATTTTGGACGCTCCGGAAAGCGCACGTTTCCGTACGGTTGGTTACTTGTTTTTTCGCTTTTGCATTTTACATGCGAGCGAGATTTAACGAACTGAAATGGGATTTCTGGCAGCGCTATTTTAGTTTGGACGCGTTCTGTATGGGAGTTATTCGCTTGCCTGCTCGAGTACTCTCAGCGCTTTCCGGATGCTTTCTTGCACCTTGTGTGTGTTTAAGGTCTTTAGAGTTTTTGGGAGATTCTTTTAAGTGAATTCATTCTTTGAATACGTATAGCTTTAGGAGGAATAACGCTTAGTGAACTGCAGGATGTTGTTAGTTTCATGCGGAGATAAGAGTTTGAAGATATACAGATATATTTATCAATTATTGTATGTATATCATGTTTTTATTTTTTAAATGCAAAGAACAGCAAAACTGTCGTTTTAAGAGAATTGATAAATATTTTATACCTACATAAATTTTTTTATGAATTCAATACCTAGAGATATTCGAATATTCATTGTCTTATACTGATATCTACTTTTTAAAAACATTGTATGTCTTGCTAAGTACATTGTGGATGTTGTTTTATTAACTTCGAATAAAACTCTTACAAAGCGTTACCTCTCGAAGGCTGAGCTTCGTTTAAATTCCCTTTCACCTTTGAACCCTTCGCCGAACAATCTGCACTGTTTGCCACGGTACATGCTTGACCAAAGCCCAAATGAAATAAAGGAAGCGAAGAAAGAAAAAAAAAACCAGTACACTCCACCTTACTAACCGCCTCCGGTATCATCGGCATCAGCAGGCTCATCCTTGAACGCCTTCACCGTCGTTACACGGGTGTGTTGTTGTTTTTTTTTTCCCCGATGTTATTCTTTACTTTACTCCACCTCCCCCCCCCCCCCCCTCCTGTCAGCGACCAAACCACCCGTTATGCGAAGGCACAAACGTAAGATTACAATCTTATGCTGATGGGAGAAGATTTAACGCATCCCTCCGGGGACGAATCTTAGTCGCTGGTCTTTGCTAGATCTTCCTCACCGTTGGTGCGGCCTGCGTTTTCTTTATTGCTTGCCCTGTTTTTTTTGTTGTTGCTTCTTCTTGCGTGTGCACCGTTACCGTTTCGGTTTGCCCACCTGCCTGCCTGGTTGTCTGCTTGCCTGCCTGCGGCATGAACCGTACCGGGAGCTTTGCTCATCATCTTTGTCTGTATGCCGGCTTGGGTAACCGGTGCTGCTGCCTTCTATTTGCTGCAACGCCAAATGCCAAAACAAGGAACAGATCTAACCTAAGCCCTCGGAAGACATTGAGCAGCAGCAGCACCAGCAGCAGTAGTGTGTCCGTACCATGCGTCAGCTCTGCCAAGGGAATCCTTTTCATATTTTATGATGTTCGTAACATGTACGTATTATACATACACGTTCGTACACATATTTTGGCCAATTCGGTAGCCCGAGCCCGAGTGCACAGCCACCACAGGAAGCAAACGTCTGTACCATTTGGCGCTGCCGGTTCGCTTGAATAGTCCTGCGGCTGCAGAAGCTTCTGCCGAAAAACTGTACCCAGCCCCAAGGAACGCACTTTCGGGGCGATTTCGTGAACAGTTTTGTGGGTTTGTGTGTGTGTGTGCTTTTTTTTGTTCGTTTTGTCTTCTTTCAGTTCGGGGTTGGTTTTATTTTGTCGCCTGCTACCATAGTCTTGCACAAGTCACCAGTAAGCTTTGGTAGGTATTGTACCTTTTTTTGTGTGTGTGTTAGTAGTCTTGTCTCACTTTGCCCAACTTAAATGCTTCCATGCTAAGCGCCACCATTTTTAGCATAAAAGAATACCCGTCCGTGCCATGAGACATGAGCGTGCACACAACTTTGGTACGTGGTACGTGCCCGTGAAGTGTCGCCTTCGGTGTGCTGATAAGGAGTCCGCGCGAGGACCGTAACCTTTAACGTGAAACCATCCGACTGGGTAGCACAATGCACTGCAGGGTACTGACAAATAAGATGGCGAAGTAAAAAAAATACACGGATTCGACGGGTGGCTTTAAGTTTTCGGAACAATTAGTTTGTTGGTCCTTGTGTTTTCTGGGAACGGAAGCAGTTATTAAGCTGTAAAGGTGTTAAAGAAAGGGTTGAAATTGCGCTAGTCATACAATGTCGAAATCGATAAAATTATTTTTATTTTTATGTTTTAAATTGTAATTATCGTTGATAAATTCTGAAGAACAATCATCGAACACATCTTCAGAAGAATGTCAAATGATTAAAATGTTTAATAATTTATTTTTAATTAAATCCTTATAGCGAAAACAAGAATTATCTTTAATAATCTCACAAACAGGAAATTCTTCAACAACTTCATGAAATAACTCGTTCAAAACCATGCCCTTTGCGCTGTTGGTAACTCATTCTATGAAATTTACACTGCAGCGGTAAACATCGCTTCGATGTTTTCCGTCTCACACCCTGCGGCGAACTCACGAAAAGGAAAACATCTGTTTATTGGGCTAACTCACTAACATTTACCAAAACAAAAACAAAAAAACGAAAAATAAAGTGACGTCATATGGATGATATTCCACTGACCGAAATACTTGGTATTTACTGCATAAGCTTTCGTTTCAAATGGCACTCAGTTAAGCTTCGGCCCGAAAATGAGTGCCACCGAGGCAAAGCGTTCATTTGCGGTAAGATTTTCAACGTTGCTTCGACATATCATACTAAATGTTCTTTTCATTTGTTCATTATCCATTGCTCGAAATCGAGTCCAAAGTGAAATTCAAAGCATTTTTTGCACAAAAACATACAAAAGTAGATATTTCTTCCTCTTTACAATATTTACCTCAATGTTATGCTTTTATGTGATATTAGTAATTGGAGTCCTGTAAAAGGAATAAGTCCTCAGCCAGGCAACTCAAAGTGTTACCGTGGACATCAGGAGCCATACAAAAATATATTATCCTAACCAAAGGTGGTATTTCAGTACCTTTGTTGCCTATCTGTGTCAGTCCATTTGTGCCTAGGCTCTGGATAATTTTTCCCTCCCGAAACCAACGTGGACACATAAGACCTGGAATCATGCACAATTGTGCTGGTGAATTGGTACAGAGGGTACCCACAGTGGATAGGATGTCCCTGTGTGTCCCGGATGTCAACGCGCGGACAAGTGGACATCCGGTGTTCGATCGGTTTATGCAGATAGTCGTCATGAATATTTAATCGCCGACTGTGACAGTGAATTGATTGTTGACTTTATGCGTTTTTTATCGCTTCCACTTTCTTCTTCCCTGCGCATATACACACACATATATACATAGACATGCCGCCATCGCTTTGTCCCATGCATAGAAGGCATAAAGTGTGGTCCTTATTAAAAGCAATTCGTTGCCAGCGCTCAGCAATGTTCGCCTGGTGCTCTAGTTTGCTGACAGTCCACACGGTACCCATTTCGAAAGCGAACGATGGCTACGGCCGTACGTTCACTAGCGTTCCCGGCCCAGTTGTGGCACAGTTTTGACGAACGTGTCCGAATGCGTTGGGCGAGCGAGATCGCTGGATGATTTATTATTAAATTGATTATCTAAATGGATGAGCGTCGTTTGGAAGTGGGCGGATTTTGGCCTCCTGCTGGCAGGACGTCCGGGGAATATGGTATGCGCACCGAATAATGATGAATGGTGGAACCTTTTGAATCGACTAACGGCTCGTAAAGACCATCGGTCGCTCAATGGGTCAGGCCGGGATTTAGGTGGGAATCGAGAATCGATACGCATGCTAGTCTTGCCATTTGCCGAAGGGTTGTTCTGTTTTGCATGTGAGATTACTTTCATTTAAAGATGTGGTTAGCGATAAGGGTTAAAGGTGGTGGCACACATGCTGGGTTTGGTGATTGAGTTTTAAAGTGGAGCGTACAGGGTATCTACTTAACTGCGTAAGAACACTAAGGAGGTTTCACAGAAACATATCAATTGATTAAAGGCGTCAAGGTACGATTAAACAATTCATGTAATATCATTTATTATGAGTTGTTACTGGTATACGAATACTTTGGTTGTTTGACAAAGAAGGTCATATGTGTATATCAAATAATCTTAGCTACCTAATGGTTAATAATTTACTATTGCTTAGTCTGATTTTAAAGAATAAAATATGAAAAATAGATCTATAATATTAACGAAGATTCGTCCAAATTTGTATAATTAATTGATGTGGTAACCTCAATTGAAACGGTAGAAATAAGTTGGTAGACTCTTTTAAAAACATTTCAACAAACTTATGATAAATAATAATTAGATTTTACTTAAACTAATATTTAATCGTTAGTTCTTAAACTTACATTTAATGTTTCGTGAATAATTGGCGATAATTTAAATATGCTTTTCTCTCTTATATTCTTAGTATTCTTCAATACAAATAAATTTAAATTCTTTAGCATTTCAAATTTGATTCAGTATTTTTTAATTTTGGACAAGTTTTAAGGAGGAAAGTAATAAAATTTTCAAGGTACTTAATATTACCTTTTGTTCAGACATTCCTGGTCTTTCTACATGAAATCAATTCAAACAAATATATTTGTTAGCTTGTTGTTTTAATTAACTAATATAATTAAGTTAATTATCCATAATGTTTTTTTCTGTCTGTTTTGATGGAAATTAATGAGTTTTGTAACAATCGATAATTTTAATAAAACAATGGTAAACAATTTTTTATCTGATTCTTTAAAATCCCAATAAGAAATACAGTGATTTTAAATACTTGGTACTAGCTTTTGCTATAAATTTCATCGTTAAATAAATTGTGTATTAGGATAAAATTCCCTTCCAGTATTTATTGCATCAATCATTTTGGAGTTAAAATATTTGCTTATTAAAAAAAAAATCCCAACATTGTTTTCATCAACTATTGAAACACGCACAGAAGGAAGAAAACCAAACAAACTGGATCATGTTACCCTAGTGCTCACATTGCATCCCCCATTATTCGCGCGAGTTACCAAGGTCACCAACACTCCACCCACGCGGCGCTGACTAGATGATTGCTTTTTATTCCCCGCCGTTCGCGAACGCAATTGAACACGTGTTGAGAAGTGAGCACCCCAAATGGGTTCATCGCTTTCACCGAGTGACCTCCGTTCATCGAAAACGGCTTGCCCGAGTCCGTCGGCTTCGGCTTTTTGGCAGACGTTCGTCGATTCCCATTTGCGGATCGATGAAACTCGTGGTAGATTTTTCTCACAGCCTAACACTAGCGAACAGCTCCAGATGTAAACACTCTGGGATCGTGGTGATGTGTGTGAAAAAGCTCCCAAAGAATGCTCTCCCGCTCACCACGTCGAAAGTGCCACCATGATGAGCGCGCATGTCCTGGCTGCCGAGCAAAACGGTAGCTTGATTCTATGGCAGTTCGGGCGTTTTCCGTACCAATTGCCATCCCGGTGTGCTGGATGGGCTTTTTCTCACCAGCTGGTTTGACCGCGTTTGACAGACGAAAAGCAGCGAGAGCGTACCGATGCGTGTGAGCGCACGAGCTCTATTTACGTCAGCTGGAAGAGCGTGTGAGCGTGGCAGGCACCTGTCAGATTAGTACCGTGAGTGAAAGTGAGCGACCGCTCTCGCTCTCATGGCTTTGGAACGGTGAGCAGGAAAAGTGCACGCGAAACGCGAATGCCACCCTGTAAAGCGGTACAGACTGGTTCGTCCTAGGGGCCGGGAGTCAGTTTCAATTCTCGGCCGCACGGAAATTCATCCCAACGCACCGGAACCCGTCTGGTCGTGGTCGTGGTCGCTTTCGCCTGTCGGCATCTTCGTTGTCGAAATCGCGTTACTGGTACGGTTTTGCACGGTTCTCTTGGCGTTTTTTGACAGCGCAAATTTGGGAACCTTTTTCCCGAACCATCCGACGAAACCGCTGCGGTGTGCCAATGTAAGCATAAGGCTGTTTTTTTTTTATTTTCCAAGTGAAACGATGGCAACAGTCCGGTTTTATTATAGAATCTTCTACGGATGGAGAATGGTGATGACGGTGGCGCGCAATTAATACATTCACCTCGTCGATAAAAGTGGGCGTGCAATAGGCTAAAGAATCAATTCGGCATTGTTTTCCTTCGTCGTCGTATAAATATAGTACGTGCTATTTCCGATGTCGGTGTAAATGTGTGTGTGTGCGTGTGTCCATATTCAATCTGTGTGCCTGCTTCGTTTGCACACAGCCAAATGTCAAAAATCGACCCATCGAAGGATACTCGTTCGCGTTTTTTGGGAGTGAAAGTTTGCGATTTGCTAGCGGATCGGGAGCCCAACACAACAATAACACAGCAAAAAAAATCCATAAAATCCACAGAAACTGAAAGTAAAAATTGAGTTGACCGTGTATATATTTATGTTTGTATGTGCATGCACGAACGTGTCTGTGTGTGTGTGTGCGGGTTTGTGTGTAGGTCGTGAATTTAGCCTTCCGTTCGGGGCCATCGGCTCTAGTGTCGAACGTGATGAAATCGATTTCCACCACGCAGAAACGGAAAAGCAACACCAAAATAGGAGTGGGCTATTTTGCCGGCTATTTCTTTCCTTTTTTTCCTCCCCTGTGAAGGGCGCTCAACTGCCAAGCACGCACTTCCAGCGCTTTCGGTTGTTGATTTCGCCAGGAAGGAAGTTGTGAGCACGGGAAGGCGACGAGAAAGCGAACCCAGTCCCAATTATTTATTTCCCTATTTTTTTTTTGTTGCTGTGTTAATTCCAACTAAGGAAAAAAACAGGACTGCAGGGAAAGGAGGCGATTGTTTGTTGCTACCTTTAAGAGCGTTCAAGCCGCTGGCAGCCGTCTATTGTGTGAGGATGATTGGTTGATGTGTGGACGGCACGCCAACCTGCCAACCATAATACGCAGGGAGTAGCCGATGCGTAGTTGTGAGTGAAATGTGTTAATTAGTTTGGCGGTAATGCTTTATTTATATTTATGACATGCCAGGGGTTATAGTGCCTAGTTTCGTGAACGGTCACCTTTCGAGCGGTACCCAAGTTGTCGCAAGGTGGGGCCGCATTATATCAACATGGTTAAAAATTTAACAACCATGACTTGTTAATAAAGTTGTGCGGTGTGCTTTTTACCAGCAGTTGAACTTCAATAAAAAAAACACAATATAGGTGTAAAACGTTTCAAAGCGAGTTTGGTGAAATGTGGGAAAACTTCCAGCAAATGATTGTGGAATCCATTCCACCTGACGTTACTTTCGGGTATTTTTATTCCATTGTTTTTGTTTCTCTGTTTCTCTTTTCGGTGTGTAAAATATGGGCTTATTTTTGTACGACGTAAAACAAAATGCATTATTAATGTGTGACCTTCCGTGAATTAAGCGCAAATCGAATGTGAAAATCAGGAAAAACAACAAGATCAATACTCCTTTTTCATCTTGTTTTCGTTGAGTTCCTGTTCGAAGAAGAAGAAGAAGCAAAAGAAAAAGAAAAAAGAAAAAGAAGAAGAAGAAGAGGCAATAAGAAAAGTGTGTTTCATCGTTCAATATTTTTGTGTGTTTTTAAAAATTTTCTCCACCAGGATAATAAATCAAGTGTATCGAGTAAAAAAATATCAAAAAAAAAGTTGTAACCCACAAAAGAAGATAAAAAATGTGAACCAACGGGTGGCAATCAAACAAGGAAAGAAAGAAAGCAAAATCAACCAACGACAGTGTACGCACCAAGTGTAAATCCCATCTTTGAGTGGCGCAATTTCGGAAGAGAAGCGAAAAGGAAATAAAATCAAAACATCATCATCGCGTCCCCTTTACAAAGCCTACCGGCCGTGAATCGAGCTTCAAGGCTTTCGAGTGTACATGTGTGCGTGTGTGTTCGTTCATCTTTTTTGTTGTTGTTAAGTAGTGGATGATTGTGCCCAACGAAGAAGAAGGGAAATAGAAAAACCGCTACCCCGGGAAGGTTCCGAATGGAATACAACTAAAGCGATTCTGATGCGAACCGGCGGGTGGAAGTGGGTTTGGCCGGTGTACGCCCGACACGGTGCGCCATAAAACGTGCAACCCCCAAAAAGGATAAACCCAGCACCTAACCCGTGCCGCACCATTTTTGTTTTTTTGGGGGCCGTGTTTTGGGGCAGACCGTTTTGCGCCCATTTCACGAAACTCTCGCATTCCGGAGGCGACGCGTTTACCGTTCCGTTTGGAGATTTTCTTACGTTTTTTGGTGTTTTGTTTTTTATTCCTATTTTATTTCGCTACAAAAGTGTTGGTGTTTGTGTTTGGCCGGCCTTTTCTGTTTCCGGGCGCGGGCGTTAGGTTGTGTTTGTGTATTGTGTGAGCTCAAGTTGTGCTAAAGTTTTGGTGTCCTCAAAACTCCACTACACACACACACACACGCGTAGTGGTAGCCGAAGCAAAACCGAAGCAAAAGGATACGCACTCACACGCGTGCAGCTTTGGGCAGACGGCGTATGTGAACGGCGCCGTAAGGACATTCCTGGTGGTTGCCTCCAAAAATAGGCAACACCGGGTGCAGTGACAGAGCAACAAAAGCCTAAGAAAAGAAAGGAAAAAAACCAACAGACCGGGTACAGCAAACAGCGCCGCCACCATCGTTGGTTGCGGGTTCGAAAAGGGGGCCCAACCCGTGCGACGCCTTCGGAATAAACAAAGTCATCAAAATTTAAGGTTTTTATTATTAACTTTTGTGCCTTTTTCCGCTTCCCTTAATTTTGGGGCTGTGGGTTGCAAAAAAAAAAAAAACAACAACAACGAACCGTCCGAGCACCTGGGGACTTCGACTCCTTCCATCCACACCAAACATTCCGGTTGGGTGAAAAATTCACCTCCTCCCCATGGCACGGGGCGCCTAGCCTAGCCGTTTTCCCAGTTTTTATTGCACCAAAAACCCGGCGGTACACCCATGTGCGCCGCTGTTCCACGGTCTCCCATTTTGTTGCGTTTCCAACGCGCGGTAAGGCATGTAACAATCTCCGGCCCAGAATGGGGGATGGAGGGGGGAACNAACCGTCCGAGCACCTGGGGACTTCGACTCCTTCCATCCACACCAAACATTCCGGTTGGGTGAAAAATTCACCTCCTCCCCATGGCACGGGGCGCCTAGCCTAGCCGTTTTCCCAGTTTTTATTGCACCAAAAACCCGGCGGTACACCCATGTGCGCCGCTGTTCCACGGTCTCCCATTTTGTTGCGTTTCCAACGCGCGGTAAGGCATGTAACAATCTCCGGCCCAGAATGGGGGATGGAGGGGGGAACATGCCTTAGGGAAAAAGGGATCGGTCAGATCGGCAGTTTTTCCGGCTACCGGAAGCCACAATCCAACTGGAACGAAACGCAAAGAAATACAATGTTTCGGCCCAACTTCGGCCCGGCCTCTCGTGTCCAGCGTCCAGAGTGAAGGTGGTGATTAATTTTTCATTAGATTCTGGTCAGATTGGAAAAGCGGCAATGCTTTCGGTATTCGGTGGCGAATGTCTTTTTCTTCGGTTTCTTCGGTTTTTTTTTTTTGGGTTACCTAGCCGTTACGCACATTCTTACACGGGAACATGGTAAGCGGAACTGGGCCGAACGAGCAGAACCCTATTTTCTGTGGAATTTGCTGCAACCAAAAACCTTCCACCCACCGTTCACCGGTGGGGGTGTTTTTTGGGATTAATTTTAATATTTGATTACAGGTATTTTCGATGCCTATCGCCTGTCGTCTTTGGTCTACTATTAGGTGCGTGTGTTTCCATGTCCTTGAAGTAAAGAAAACTGTTCTTCTTGTCCATTCTGTGAACTTTTTACATGACGCACCAACCATGTTCTTGTGGAGTTTCGTTAACAATCGACCACGGCTGTGTCCTTTTTTGAAGGGGTGTGTTCCTAAATTAACTCACGCCTTAATATTGTCGTAGGGCTTAGAATTATCTGATGATTTAATATGTTTTTCTGTTTTGTGTGTCAGACAGCATTGAAAACTTTCTCCGTGTGTTAATTATGGGACTCCAAAAGTGTTTGTTATTAAAATGCTGTCTGTTGGAGCGTTGCTATTACTGCGGACAGCTCTTACAAACGTTTCCGTTTTGATCCGATTGCTTCGCGAACCAATCTCTTAATTATCGACTAAATTAAATCGCAAATTAAACTCTTGTTCAAAATTAAGCAACAAATCCCAGGAAATCATCACGAACAACCATCTCCAATCGTTGCGCTACGTTCAGCTCCCAACCAAACGGTTAGAATTTGGCTCCCGCTTTAATTAATTCCGCGTGTCTTCGCCGAAATGCTTTATGCCCCTGGGTACGTTACGCATTATGATGGGAAACTTTTTCCCTTCATTGCGAAATCGCAAAGTATTGGAAGGATTTCACGAAAGCAATGAAATGAATAATAAGCCGAATGAATTTTCCTCATTTCCAACCCGAAATGTTTTCGCCATTACTGGCTGGTGGAAGCAAAAAGAAAAGTCGCTTTCGGGGTAGAATTTGTAAGAATTTGGCGAATTCTAAACATTCTTGGAATGTAGATTTAAGCAAAACGGCCTGGTCGGGGCACATGAATACAAGAGAAAGTGTTGATTCGGGCTGAATCTTGAAGTTAGCTTTTAGTTAATCTTTTGAAAATATTGAGTAGTGTAAAAAGGTATTAAATCATATTTTAGATAAATTATTTGATAATTCTTAAGTAAATGACAAGCCATATTTAAAATTTATTTTTGTCATTTTTAAACATAACCTTCGTTCTGGGTAATGCTAATTTAAAGCACAACTTGAATCATTTAAAGTAGCTCCATCGTTTACCTTAAACGATAGCGAAACAAAAAATAGGTACAGCGCACGGTTTGCTGAATAATATTCGCAATTACTTCGTTCTAGGGATGCTTGTCCATGTTTATGTCCCTTTTGCCCAAACCCAAATCCACGCCCGTCGTCCTCCGCGACGGTGATTCATCCCGGCGCTTTGCTGTACAATTTTAATCTGCCTACCAAGCTAAGTAAACAGTGAAACCGGGCGGCAGGCTTTCACGCTGCTCAGATCAACATAATAATCATCCACCTTTAGGGGCTGCCTGCAATCGTTCTTCTCTATATGAGCAGCAGTAGCAGGGACACACAACAGACACCAAATAAGAGAGTAAAGAGAACGGACATAATGAACCGGTTGTGCGACGCAACTGAAGAAGCAGAAGACAGAGAAACGCAACAAAGCGAAAGAAAATCACCTTGGAAACAATGCTGTCCACCCACCCGGGATGGGCAAAATAACCACCATAATTGAGACGAGGGTAAAGTAAACCGCCCCCACAGTGATAAGCAACATTCCTTGACACTGCGGTTTGGTCTCCGCCGTTCATCGGCCAACCATTGCGGCTCCGGGGCGGTGGAATTTTTCTATCGCTATGCCGCTATGCCCATGCTACCACCAGCTGGACCCGATTATGCTGCGAAAGCCGCCGGTGGAACTCGAGCAAACTGAGACTGGGGTGGAATAATTGGAAAACTGGGTCAATGGGAAAGGATGGTGATGATGATGATTGCACCGAAAGCGGGAAGAGAAGGAAAACCATATCTCCGGCGGGGATGGCCGATGATGAACGACCGGCTTCCGGCCGACCGGGGGATGCAGTCATTTTAAGTGATCCTTCTGTGAAGGGTAAATTTTTTTCAAAGTTTTACCATAACGGCACAGCTACAGTGTATTGCATTATGCTGCTTTGGTATGTGATAAAGTTAAAGCAAAGAACTGAGAAAATAGGATGGACAGAAAGAAGTGAAAAAATCAGCAGCACTTAATAGAACGTTTAGAATGGTTAGAGTGGATTCAAAGGAAAGAATACAATGGTGGGTAATTTATTTGAAATCTTAAAGATAATTACAGAAATTAATGTTCTTAATGGAATAGCACCAACTTAAGGAGATATTTAAGCTTTGTGAAGGATCCCAATTTAAATTCAATCGTTTTTACGCTGGACATATAATACAACTGTGTGAAAATAGTTGTTTAAACATAAAAGCAACAGTAACTACTCAAAAATATGACTATTTTGAGGCTTTACGAAGTTTTAGCAACAGTTTCTTGTTGCTCTTGATGCATTATTCGTACTGCATATCGATGCAACTTTACGTCTATAGACACTTGTTAAACAATTAAGACATCTTCACTATTCTTAAGAAACGCTTAAAGGTCTAATTTTAGTCTAGTTTAAGGCACTCGAAAGGAGACGTCGCTGAAAACGATAGAAGCATTAAATGTGAACTATCTTATCCATTCCTGCCGAGGTCGTAGTAGTCCGTCAAACTTTTATCAGGTGTCTGACAGGACAAGATGGGATTTGTTTAGCAAAAGGGTCAATTCCCAAGTTTTAACTTTATGTATATTTTCTCAAAAGAATAGTATAACATATCTTTCAGAAAAACTAATGGAAGATACTAGAAATTTGCTTGCAAATTTTGTTGAAAAATTAAAGAAAAAAGTAAAATTTATATTGAAAATCTAAACAAATGTTATAATAAATTACACCGTATTGATACATCACGGCGTGTTGATGTAAATGAACATATTTAATAATGATACGCATCTACAACATGCACCAATATTTGTACCAAATTTACTTGTCCTGTGAAAACTTTGCCCGCAATGCTATGTATTATCTTTCCCATTTTTATCATCTTTTGCAATCATCTGTCTTCTGGCATACTCAACAAACTCTTAAATTGTCAGTAAAAAATGAAATCAACCACCATTTTTTAACCGCCCTGTAATGCGCAGCACTGTGTACAACTTTTCCCGATTAAGTTATTACAACTTAAGGTGAACTTAAGGCCCGAACCGAGAAGGAAAACAACAAGAAAGCATAACGGGAGAGACAGAAGAGAAAAAAAAAACACCACGTGAAACGCATCTGAAACTCATCGTTTACAGGCTCTTCGTTATCGTCCACTGGCCCAGAGCTGACCCCATTCCCAGCAATAATACAAACACCACCGGGCCGATCCAACCCAATCACACTCCGGTTGTACGGAGCGCAGAATGGGACAGAATCTGCCCCTTTTTGGGTGGTTGGTGGGCTAAGTTATCGTGCACGGAAAATCTCGTTTACAGCCATAATGACACTTTGGCCCCGTTATTTATCGCACTCGCGTTGCCCATTTGTACGGCCCGGAGTGCGCGAGTCCTCAGCCCCAGCCCTCGGCCGCGTGGTGGTTCTCTCCGCAAAATTCGGTTGAGGTTTTGTGTCACCGAATTTCTTTACTGATGTGTTTTCTACTTTCTTCCACACTGTTGTTATTACGGTCGGTACGTCGTCAGGAACTCGCGCACGGTAAACTTCAATTCGTGCTTGGTGAACCTCAGCCTGGGGAGGGATCATTTCACTGAAATATTCAATTTCCGTCTGCTTTCGCTCGTAATAATTCACCGTCACCATCGACCGTATACTTAAGTTTACTGACGGGTGTGTGTGTGTATTTTTGTTGTTTTTGGTTTGCCCGAACCAAACGACGGTGATGATATGATTCGATGGGAATTTGCTTTTCCATCTTTATTTTTTTCCATCTCCCTTAGCGTTTGTGCTTGTGATGGTACAGCTCTGAAGCACTGTAGGTGGAAGTTTGTACCTAGTGCACGTCAAGTTTTTTGGCCCGTCACTTAGCGATCCATGAGTTTCGGAGTGCTTGGACGTTATGAATATGCCTCCGGGCAAGCCCAACAGCGAGAGACCTGAAATTAAATGAATGGAGTGGGAGAAAATCTAAATTAACCTATTAAGTTGACCCCTAGCGGTTGGGGTACAATCTTGAAACCGTTGCACACGCACACACACACACACACACACATACTTTCCAACCACCCCACACCCCCACCCCTTAACGAGGATGACAAGGTTGAGCGCTCGCAAAGACCACGAAAAACACACATTCCTGATGGTAATTCCGCGATAAGCTTCCAATCATAACACGCCAACAATGAAGCCGCACTTTTCGCTCGCACTTTACCAAAACCACGGCACGGATGGCTTCGTTCGGCAAGCATCGAAAAGGCAAACATCAGGGCCGGCCGTCGCGGCCGGCACATGAAACCGACCCTCTAAAGAACGCCCAAAATCGATGCCATCCGCTAGCCAGCCATGGCAGTCGGTAAGGTGGTGCTGTTTACAGTTTTTTTTTTTAAGTCTATGGGGAAGTCCCCACTTTATTTGGAGAGGGGGAGGAGGAGCTTTAGTGGGCGCCACGGAAGCGAGAAAAAAACTTTTCCAATTAACTATACACACCCCGTGCCGTGTCGGTCGGGTCACGATGGGGTTTTGGCCGGTCATTCTAAGGGCGCCTGTCTCGCAACAGGGTTTTGGGGTTTTGGGTGTGCAAACACCGACCAACTATATCGTGCCGGCGCAACGACACTACAAATATTCCTCCCAAAAAAAAAAAAGAAAAAAAACGCTTCCATCAATACCAACGTCCAGCTGACGCTTGAGGTGCGTAGACACCTCACTGTGAGCGATGAGCTGGCAGAGTTGTGTGGTTTCGTTTTGAAGCGAAAAAGGTTAGGAACGTGCATGAGTTGCCTATTCGCGCTGTGTTGCGTGTGTGACCCAGCCCGAATGTATGGTTGACTTTATCTTCCGGCACGCAGCCAGTAACGCTGTCCGCTAACCGGAACGGAAGTTGAAGGATTCGTTTTTTGTTTGGTTACTTTTGCGCTAAAATTTTGCTGTTACGAAAGTTCTGAACGATACCAACGGGTTGATGTCAACGACCAGCGACTGAGTGAATAATTTACGACAATAGCTCACGGTATGGCGATTGGACACGGGAAAGCGCTCCAATATGGTTAGCACCGTGTTTGGTATTTCTGCTGCGTTTTATGGCAAGCGCTCCAAAAAGCTGCTTTCGAAGCATTTGGAGAGGTTTTCGAGTGAGACACCAGACATCAAGTAAAACGGGGACAAATGCTTTGATAGCAAAATTACATTAAACGACTCCATTTACTGCTAAAGAGGGTGACTATTAGTTCTGGGAAATAAGTAAAACATTGGAGGACTTTGTTGTACTTCAATGACAACAGGAAGAAAAGGCAAATATTGGAGTTAATAATATAGAACGAGAAGCACATTTTTCATTAATTATCGAATTCAGTTATAAGTTTACTGATAAAGGAGGAGGTTTATAGAGGTTTTTTTTATTAAATCTGATTTCAAAAGTCAATTAAGGATTGAAAGTTTTTCTTCTCACACACAAAAACACCCACACGTCCGTTAACGATTTGATGGAGTGCTGTTGAGACAGTGCGGTAAAGCGAATAAAGTTTCTTCCACCAGGCAGCTTGCACCCGTCCAAGGGCCAAGAAATGCAATCAGTGTAATGAATCCAATTGAAATCTTTAATTACCTTCCAACCTTCCAGCCCAGCAAATCTGCACACCACCGGAGCGCGTAGTGTGACACTGCCGGCATGAGAAGAATGATGGACAAGCGAGCATCGAGTGCGATAGGAGAATTAGATTAATTGCTTCCATTAAGTCAGCGTTCGCATTTGACAGCGAAAGCATGGTTTTCGGAAGGGTGGACCGGTTGGCAAACGGTTGGCCATTGCCGTTTCTGTTGCAATCTGTTTGTCAAGTGCATTTGCATTCACCGTCCGTCACAGTTAGTGACGCGGGTTCCGGGTTCCGCGTAACCAATATCTATCACTGTCGGCGGGATTTATGGAGCTTTTAGGGAGTTTTGTTTTGCCAACGTAGCTGACACGCAATTGTACCTTCGTCTCTTTTTCGTGCGTGTGTGTGTGTATGGGGGTATTTATGTGCGTGTCCCCCCAGTTTTTTCGTGTATGTACACTTTTTTCCATAAGCGTCCTGTTAGCTCGTCAAACATAAATTATTTACATCTCCTGCTGCGTTTTGGGCGGCGAGTTCCTGTAGAGTGACTCAGTAAGTACCCGTCATTGCTGAGAGTTCCCGTGAACATATCACTCCATTATCGTGCGGGTTTGGATACGCCGTCGTCGTCGTCGTCGTCGTCCTTCCGGTTACCCCGTTGCTGCTATCGATGTTTGTTCGTTTTTTTTTTTTTGCTTGTTTATTGTGTCCTGGTTTCTGATCGTATTTCTGAACTGCAGCGAAATGGTGTAGGGTGAGGACCCCCCGCAACAAGGGTCATAAATTTCTCACCTGCCAACTGGGGCTGTCATAAAAATAGAAAATCTATCGAAGCTATTATTCTTGCGCTTATTTATTTTGCCGTTAGTGCTAAGCTGCACAAGTTAGTCACAACAGTGAGGCTTTTGGGGCCGTGAAATCTCCCACCGGGTGGGATGGAAAAATAGCCTTCCGTACATATTCTGCTACGACGACGCACACACTCATACGCTTATTTTGCGGTGTGAAAGTATGGGTAAGGTTTTCGAGGAAAGTAAAGAAGGAAAGCGAAACGATATACCGACCGTATCCGGCCGCCTTCACTCTCCCGGGGGATGTTTCCCCAAAATAGGAATATTTTGTGTCTCCAGGGATGGGATTGGATTTTCCAGAACAAATAGCGGATGTGGGCACATTCTAACCACAAGCCTTGTTTATTTTCCTCTTTGTAAGTAGAAGAATTTGGCTTAAAATGTACGTAAGAAATACAAATAAACGACAAATAAATAATGATTTTATATAAAATATTTTCAATGATACTATGAATTAGATTTATTTGATTGTACAAGAACAAGAGTATTCGTTTTATTATGAATTTGGAGCGAGAATTGCAATCTGGGACCATTGGATGAAAGTTAAGGTATCGGAAGTATTTGAAATGAATACATTTCGAAATCTTTCTACCGTACCAATATTTATTTCTTTGATTTATTTTTTAAAAGATTTTAATCGAATAAAACATTGGACTAGATAAGAGTGTTGAGTTATAAAGTGTATAGCACACCAATGAAAGCTTAATATATTGTTCAGCTTATATGTATTTTACCGGAAGTTTAGTTACGTCTGTTCGGATATGGTTATTTTCTAAAATTATTTCAACTATCTCTTTTACATCTTCAAGTTGCTTCAATAAACGTATTTATGCGTTTATTTCATTGCAAAGAGTCTTTTATAATATTACATATTCTAATGCTCATGTATTCATTCAAAAAATACCTAAAATCTCAGTAATACTACATAGAAGAAACATTAGGACTAGAAATAAAACCACCCTCACAGCCATAGATAGCCATTGGATAAATGAAATTTATCAAATTGTGTTTAATTTTTTAAAGTGTATTATTATGTTTATTAACCACGTGCACAGAGGACTGTTAATGTCATGTACTTAGAATAAATCTTGGTTAATAATTTATTTATATAATTAATCCAATACTAACCAATTCTGGATCAGTAAAATTAACCAGAGTTATGAAAAAATAAACACATTGGAGGCAAGCAAGTTGCCTCACAATAACAAATTATCTTAAATTTTTTATGATAACCATACGACATATACCCTCTCGCTATGGTCTGGCTATTGGGTAATGAATATTTTTTATGGCATGGCAAACATCTTTTCTTCTACCTTAGCAAAGTAGTTACACTCCTTGAACGTTACTATTCACCGACCAACCTTGTTGGTAGTGTGCTCCTTTATCATAAGGAGACATCATTTATCGTACCACATGCACCCTAACACATCGGGTACCTTGGTAGCTTTACCAAAGGATATGCTCTTTCTTACCTGCTGTTCTTTACTTCTCTTCTACGTACCAGCCAGACGAAGGAAATGGCAAACGGAAAACTGAAAGCATAAGCGACCGTTAAAAATGAGCGCCAAAGTGGAAAGTGGCCCCATCGGTACGACCCTTTCCGTGACATTCTTTGCTCGCTACCGGCAAAAGCGCGGATAAAGTGAAGGAAGAAAATATTCGCACAGGAAAATCCTAAATATGTCTCCATACGTGAAACGTGTGCTCCATTAGTGGAGTTCCATGGCACCGAGTGAGGTAAAACCATTCGAGTGTGCAAGGGTTTTATGGTGCCTGCCGTTGGCAATGAAAAACAATACAGCAGCAGAACCAGCAGCAGCAACAACGAAAACTATATCACGATCATGGGTAAGGACCATTTCAAGGCATGCAGCATACACGTACAGTGTTGGGTTTTGTTTTATTTGCCCACTGTGTTGCAACTCTTTGTGATAAGAAGGAAAGAAAGAAAGAGAAAAAAAAACACACAGACACACACTCGGTATCGATTGCAAGCCACCCGATCTCTCACGATAGGGGAAAAACTCGTGCAGCTGTGAAATCGGCAGCGTTGTACAAGAATTATTGAAGATGTCTCGCACGGAATACTCATCTAACCAGGAAGTGATGAAGGACCGTACGGAACGAATGTATAATAATAAAGCAAAAGAAAAAAAAACACCCACCACTCTCATCACCACCACTTTACCACACAACCCTTTTCCTAAGTATTCCGCCCATTGACAGGTCTTTCCACCCAAATCCTTCACATTCATGCACGAACGGAAATAAATTGTTTTCGTTGCTGGCTTTTTTCTTGCTCCTTTTTTCAAAATTCCGGCTTCCGAAGCTGATGCCTTTCTCCCCCCCCCCACACACACACACACATATACACACATATATACACTCACTCACAAGTATATGAGGGCCCTTACAGACACGTGAAACCTTACCCAAAACTAAAAACCCCTTAACCCCTGTGCGGAGCTAATGCTTTAAGAAAACTTCCCTTCATTCACTTCTCTTTTTATCCATTCCATTCGGTTCAGCCCGTGTTTGCAGTCTTGAGTTTTCTTTAAGAAAGAGGGTGAGAAAAACATTTTGTCGGATTTTGTTGTCGTTGTTGTGTGGACTCCGTTTGCGTGTCCTTCCAGCAAAACGATTTGTTCCGCACCGGCAGCGTGTGGTGGGACTTGCCACCAGGACATGAGAATGTTGATGGCGTCCATAGCTCCCAAACTCCCCCCCCCCCCCCCCCCCCAGAAAAAAAAGGGTACAAAATCGGCTTTCCGGAAGTTGGTGTATCTGTGCGGGTTCTTGGCAGTACACACAGGACCGGGGCCGGAAGGTGAAACAGTATGTGGTGAGGTTTATTTTACAGCTCACTCCATCGAATCGAAAAGCTGCTCATGTGAGGGGTTTTTGGTTCGCACCGTGTACGTGAAGGTATTCGCTGTGGCCAACACGCACATCGATATGCTTCCGATGTTAATGTGTTGTTATTGAAATTTGCTGAATTTATTACAAACTGTCCTCGTACACTGTGCTCCCCCAGCCTCCCCTGCTGGCACAGCTGGCAGTGGAGGCGGTTTCCTCAGTTGGTGTGTGAGGTTGACACATATGTTGAAAGACAACTTGAAATGGGTAGCAAAATAGGGTCTCCTGGCTTGCCGGGAAGGCAGAGCAAACCAGCCCTCCTCCCCACTTCCACCCCCCAACCCGGGGTAAATGGTTTCGTTTTTGCGGTGCGATTGATGAGATACATGTTTTTCAATCAATGTGCTAAAACCCACAATGTCCCGTGGTACGTTTGCCGTATGGCTAAACATAAACCGAAAGCCGTATAGCCCATGGTCTGCGTATGGGAACGTATTATGGGGACGGTGACTATGACGCAATGATGGAATACAAATGATCGGTAGTTAACGCACTGGGCAGCCTCACCGGAGCGGCCCGGGGTGGAACCAACTGCTGCCACAACATAATCAAACGGGTATCCGTTGTGGGTATCCGTTTCTTCGCAAAAAACACCCTCCCCATTAAAGGATCGACTGTCACACATGAGAAGGGTTTCCGAACCAGCGTTCCTCGGTAGGCGAGGGAGACGCTTTTGACTCTGTTTTCTAACCTTTTCGGTTCAGCCTAGGCTGGCGGATCGATCGATTCGCCGTACTCGGCAACCGTCCGAGGGTAGCTTTTCGCACTTTGCGTTCCGTCGATTTGCTGCAATCCGTCACAGTGATTACGGACCCATGAGTGTAAACAAGTGTATTGAGCAATCAAGGTAAATGGTTCAATTTTTTGCTCCATCGAGCAGGTGTTTATGTTTATCTTATGTGGTTAGCTTAGGTTGCTATTATGCTGACATACTGCGGGTGCTTTAAACGAATTAGATGTTTTGGCAGCGGATTAAATGGAAGGATAACAATCATGTTTGTGCTTCTTTTTTTTTAAGTTCACATTTAATATGCATCTGGTGTCATCTGCCTTAATTCGCGCTGGATATAATTCCTCTTGAAGCTGCTTTGTACTGACATATATTAAAAATTGAAACAAAAACCCCATGTTCAATTTCTCGGTTGTATTTGTACCCACCGTGAACTTATTTACATTCGTATTTTTGTACAGGGTCACATTCAATGGTTGTTGGAAGCAAAACACAACTAAGCTAACCAAAGATGAAATCAATAACCAGAATCCTTGAGCTTATAATGCTGAAGTAAATGGTTTTGTTTGGATGATTTATTAGACTTGAACATGCATGCCATAAGATTCAATACGTATTCAAAGTGGAATCATGACGAATACACAAAACATAGCTCATAGAAGTATAAATTTCCACCTGATGGAACTCCATCTAATGCATTTGGCCGAAAATAAGTTAAATCATTCTAATTTTTGAATTTCTTTTTGATAAGGTCATTTGTTTAACATTCTGGGTCAATGTTCTGATGTAATTCTTGGACACGCTTTTCGACTTTTTCATCAAAATCCGAAACAAATGCATTGTATCTAAATAGGTAGACACATTACCATCATGGAAATAATATTAAATGTATTAAACTCAAAATATTGAACTGAAATAAGGATAACATTGATGATTTTAAACTTATTTTGTCGCCTCATATACTGTTCGGAATGCCGTCTGAGCTAGGGTTGGAGTTTAAATGTTATATCTGGACATCAGGTCCAGGAAATGTGTTTCTATTTTGCCTTATTTTTCATTTAATCAATCCGTTATTGATGTTTTCGCACTTTCGAAATTGCAACCGAAAACGCAACAGCTTTCGATCGAGCCGTTTATGCTCATTTGCGGGACCTCTGTTTCGTTTGTTACGAGTGGGTGCGCTTGTTGGCATGAAAATGCCCACCCGTCACACATATATTGGAAAACAAATATGTGCTGGCGGCGACACTTGGTCACGGCTTTTTTTCTTCCCATCGTTCCAATTTGCACCGATCGGAACACAATCCCAGCAAAACGTCATAAGGAGAGAGAGAGAGAGAGAGAGAGTGAAGGAGATAGAGAGCAAATGAGATAACAAAAAACCATTCCCAAAAATTCACAGCCACATTGAGCAAATTTGTTTTTGATTTTTCGTTTAGTGTCCATGTTTTTGTTTACCTTCCGCCGGAACCGCAAATGCCACTGCCGGGGACAAACGGTGGTCTCTTCCTACTGTCATCCTGTCCATCTCTCGCGTGTCGTTTTACTGGTGCAAAGGTTTCTCTTTTGCTCTCTCCGGCACGGTGGTGTGTATAAGGCAAAATAATAAAAAAGAACCGGCCGGCCGAATGCTACTGGCTTGATCGAATCCACTCGCGATTTGTTTCGCTCGTTTTTGCTACTGCTTGCTACCATGGCTTGACGGGTTCTCGCGACGTTTGTCAGCTGCCATCGTCGGTTTCATTGTCGATGCCGCGAAAATGGTGGTGGTTTTTGTGCCTAAGGGTTGTACCATTCCACACTATTTGTGTAAGGACTGTGGCGTTTGTTTGTCACCCTGCCCTGCTAGCGTTGTTGTCAGTTTTCATTATGAAAATCTCCTCGTCCCCGTGGTTTTTTTTGTCACCGGCGGCGGTTGTGGATTGATTTATTAGTGAAGGAAGCTTAATAGAGTTTGCCTCAGTAGGAGGATGGTACCTTTTGGGGAGAGAATATTCACCTAAAATTTATGGATAGAAGTGATTTAAGTACGAATTTTTTGTACAAAGCGCTAGCTTAATGTACTGAGTCACACCTAGATTGAGTTTGAAAATGTTTTATAGTTACTGCCTTGCTATAAATATTCAATAAAGAAATCGTTTACTGGCAGCTTAGTATTCGATATTTGTAATTTAAAATTTAATAGATTTTGATAAGGGTTGACATGAAAGTATTGATTTTTTAAAAATAGTTTTTATACTAATCAATAATTATATGTTATCGCTCAATTTTGTTTCAACTGAAGAAGATGTATCGATTGAAAGACTAAGAGGAAAATTGGTATTTTTATTTCAATTTTATTCTACATTTCTAATCACAATAGGTTTTTTTTTATTTTGATTTGTTTTACGAACTTTTGCCACTCGCAATCTTTCATACAAACGTACAACTAATTTATCATATTCTTTGAACTTATTTAATTTTATAGCAAAACCTTTTCAGTTTTATATAAGCGAGCTACAGCCAATTTCAATATTGTGCAATTTATCTTTGGTTTGGATTTGATGTTTTAAATAATAAAATAAATCAGCTTATGATAATTAGACCACAGTTTTATCGTGAATAAAAAGGTTTACTAACAACAATCCAAATAAATAAAACCTTTCCAATATTTTCATTGTGTAACAGATTCTGTAGAAGCTGACAATGCTGTCAAAACTTTTGCCGAGGAAGGAAAAATCTAGCAGGAATACTTAATGATAAAAATAAGCAAATGTGCATCCTAGATAATGAATTTAGAATAAGCCGTTGGGAGCTTGAAGAACAAAGAGCTCCTTTTAAAACTTATGAATAGCTTACGACGGTCGTAACCAGATAACAAACCACGGGATAAAGGGCTATCTGCGTGCAAATTTCATCCCACTCTAGCGCTTCCCTCCCTACCCCGGGTGTCTATTCGATCCAGCTCATTTTGAGCTCATTTTAGCAAAGCTTAACCCAACATCGCCTTCACACCCCATCGCCTAATCCTTGTTTTCCTCGCCGCCTAGAAGGAACGATTGTTAGCAGCAAACCTAGCCCAATAGTTGTTCAATAGACTCCACGACCGAGGGCAAGGTCTCTGGATGATGAGCCGCTTTTCATAAGCTGGTAAAAATCGTTTGCGTTTCAGTCGGACCAAGCGCAAACATACCGCATATCTGCCCCAGCAGTGTGCCCAGCAGTTGCGCGAAAGTTGAGCACGAGAAACGGTCCAGTGACAGCGATAAGTGTTTGTTTGGTGCAGTCTCGCAGCTCCAGGTTCGAGATGAAACGAACGCATCCGGTTGTTGTCTGTTTCGGGTTGTTGTTTAGTTTGTGTGTGTGTGTTTGTAGATGCTTTTTTTGTTGTTGCCCAAACGGCACAGACAAAACAACGCACCATGGCGTTGCTACGGCGATCAGTGAGAATCGCCGTTCGGTCTTCGGTCCGGTTCGCCGTGCGAATAGCAAATTCCCTGGAACGTGGATAGATTTTATGCTCGATCGAGCGAAACGGAAATAATAAATTGTGAAGTCGGATTTTCAGCGTGAACGCGTCTACACGTTTTGACGAAGATGCCCGGCCATGATCGCTGTCGGACGCTGCCATTGTCGGTGGTGCGCGATAAAGCGGGAGAAATCGGTGGTGAAAAACTTTTCGCCAATCGCAAACGGGTGCAAATTGTTAGCCAAATTTTGGCCCGCTGACCGAGGGAAAGAGCATGAGAAACACAAACATGGCAACAGCATGGCTGCAACCAGTTATTCGCTCAGCTTTCCTTCCTTTGCCGGGGCGACGGCAGGGCACGATCGATGAAAATTTGAAAAGTTTGCTTAGTCTTCATCCGGTTCCGGTGTCGCTCGATCGTATTGTGTCGTCGGATGGTCGACCGAACCGATTCACCTACGGGCGTAGCCATGGTCGGTCGGAGGGAAGCTTTACGGCTGAGGGCGAATTTGATAGAGAGTCGCAGGACAAAACGTAGCAGCAAATTGGCCCTGTCAAGGTCTTTGTCAATAGACTTTGTCGGGTCGGGATTATCGGAATGTTGTTTCTATGATGATAACAAATGATTGCATCTTTTAATGCAGAGCTTGATAAGCGAAAGTGGTTTTGAACTTGTAACTTTTTCCAAGAATAAATTTGTCAGAAAAAATTGACAATCAAGTGTATTGGAACAGTTATTGGAAAGAATTTCAATAGAAATATTTTAAACTTTGAGTTTATTTTGTTTGTGAATTAACAAACATAACTAAAACAACCACTAGAAACAGTCTCAAATAAATACTTCATCCTAAAGGATGCTTTCTATCTAAACTTACCAAGAAAATCTTTTAAATAACTGGCTCACCGGAAGCTTTTGCCATACCGCAATGCAGTGAAAAGCTTTTCGCTTCCTCGGCCCCATTGCTTTCCTCTTCCTTTGTTAGACACCACACAGTCACATTGGATCACACTAAAACACCCAATGCATCCTTATCAGCAACTGTAACCGTTCGGGGGCGGTGAAAACTTTTCCGCTTAATGTCACTCACCAGCAATCGGAAGAAGGAAGGGAGAAGAGCAGAAGGAGGCAGGAGGAGGGTGGAGTTCCACCTGCTAGTACGCAGGACCGCTCATGGTCATCATCATTATTATCGCTATCATCACAACCATCAGCTGCAGTCATCACTGCTGTCGTCACCATTTGCCCGAAAGCGAAACTTTAGGCGCAATCGTAATCGTTTACTTTAAGCGCCATATCGGTCACCGGACCGGTTGCGGCAAAGGTGAACTGTGTGCACCATTCCGATAACTGGCTAATGGTGAAGATTTAATATAATGTTTTTGTGAGCCGAATGGGTATCATTTGAATTTTGCAAGCTGGTTTTGTTTAAATGAACAACAACGCATCACTCATCCGTTTGCAATAGTGGTGCAAATTGTTTCCAATCGTAGCCGTTTATTTTTGTGTTAATTAAACCTATAAATACTTTATTTGAATGCTTACCAAATTGTTGTTCAATAATATCAAACAAAATTTTCTCCGATGCAGAAAGAGCTTGGTTTTCTTTCATCCAGGTTGACACTGAGATGGCTTCAAAGAGCTCATGGAGGCGCCCGGTCATTTGTAGATTTCTTCCACATTTCATGCTATCCCTTGTGACTTTGATTGACACAGCTTTCTAGCTNCGGATCGATCGATTCGCCGTACTCGGCAACCGTCCGAGGGTAGCTTTTCGCACTTTGCGTTCCGTCGATTTGCTGCAATCCGTCACAGTGATTACGGACCCATGAGTGTAAACAAGTGTATTGAGCAATCAAGGTAAATGGTTCAATTTTTTGCTCCATCGAGCAGGTGTTTATGTTTATCTTATGTGGTTAGCTTAGGTTGCTATTATGCTGACATACTGCGGGTGCTTTAAACGAATTAGATGTTTTGGCAGCGGATTAAATGGAAGGATAACAACCATGTTTGTGCTTCTTTTTTTTAAGTTCATATTTAATATGCATCTGGTGTCATCTGCCTTAATTCGCGCTGGATATAATTCCTCTTGAAGCTGCTTTGTACTGACATATATTAAAAATTGAAACAAAAACCCCATGTTCAATTTCTCGGTTGCATTTGTACCCACCGTGAACTTATTTACATTCGTATTTTTGTACAGGGTCACATTCAATGGTTGTTGGAAGCAAAACACAACTAAGCTAACCAAAGACGAAATCAATAGCCAGAATCCTTGAGCTTATAATGCTGAAGTAAATGGTTTTGTTAGGAAGATTTATTAGACTTGAACATGAATGGCATAAAATTCAATACGTTTTCAAAGTGGAATCATGACGAATACACAAAACATAGCTCATAGAAGTATAAATTTCCACCTGATGGAACTCGAATTATTGCATTTAGGCGGAAAATAGGTTAAATCATTCTAATTTTTGAATTTCTTTTTGATAAGGTCATTTGTTTAACATTCTGGGTCAATGTTCTGATGTAATTCTTGGACACGCTTTTCGACTTTTTCGTCAAAATCCGAAACAAATGCATTGTATCTAAATAGGTACACAGATTACCATCATGGAAATAATATTAAATTTATTAAACTCAAAATATTGAACTGGAACAAGGATAACATTGATGATTTAAAACTTTTTTTTTCGCCTCATATACTGTTCGCAATGTCGTCTGTTCTAGGGTTGGAGTTTAAATGTTATATCTGGACATCAGGTCCAGGAAATGTGTTTCTATTTTGCCTTATTTTTCATTTAATCAATCCGTTATTGATGTTTTCGCACTTTCGAAATTGCAACCGAAAACGCAACAGCTTTCGATCGAACCGTTTATGCTCATTTGCGGGACCTCTGTTACGAGTGGGTGCGCTTGTTGGCATGAAAATGCCCACCCGTCACACATATATTGGAAAACAAATATGTGCTGGTGGCGACACTTGGTCACGGCTTTTTTTCTTCCCATCGTTCCAATTTGCACCGATCGGAACACAATCCCAGCAAAACGTCATAAGGAGAGAGAGAGAGAGAGAGAGAGAGAGAGAGAGAGAGAGAGAGAGAGAGAGAGAGAGAGAGAGAGAGAGAGAGAGTGAAGGAGATAGAGAGCAAATGAGATAACAAAAAACCATTCCCAAAAATTCACAGCCACATTGAGCAAATCGATTTTTCGTTTAGTGTCCATGTTTTTGTTTACCTTCCGCCGGAACCGCAACTGCCACTGCCGGGGACAAACGGTGGTCTCTTCCTACTGTCATCCTGTCCATCTCTCGCGTGTCGTTTTACTGATGCAAAGGTTTCTCTTTTACTCTCTCTCTGGCACGGTGGTGTGTATAAGGAAAAATAATAAAAAAGAACCGGCCGGCCGAATGCTACTGGCTTGATCGAATCCACCCGCGATTTGTTTCACTCGTTTTTGCTACTGCTTGCTACCATGGCTTGACGGGTTCTCGCGACGTTTGTCAGCTGCCATCGTCGGTTTCATTGTCGATGCCGCGAAAATGGTGGTGGTTTTTGTGCCTAAGGGTTGTACCATTCCACACTATTTGTGTAAGGACTGTGGCGTTTGTTTGTCACCCTGCCCTGCTAGCGTTGTTGTCAGTTTTCATTATGAAAATCTCCTCGTCCCCGTGGTTTTTTGTCACCGGCGGCGGTTGTGGATTGATTTATTAGTGAAGGAAGCTTAATAGAGTTTGCCTCAGTAGGAGGATGGTACCTTTTGAGGAGAGAATATTCACCTAAAATTTATGGATAGAAGTGATTTAAGTACGAAGTTTTTGTACAAAGCGCTGGCTTAATGCACTGACTCACTCCTAGATTGAGTTTGAAAACTTTTTATAGTTAGTGCCTTGCTATAAATATTCAATAAAGAAATCGTTTAATGGCAGCTTTATATTCGATATTTTTAATTGAAAATTTAATAGATTTTGATAAGGGTTGACATGAAAG
This sequence comes from Anopheles rivulorum, assembly GCA_018908115.1. Taxonomy (NCBI): domain Eukaryota; kingdom Metazoa; phylum Arthropoda; class Insecta; order Diptera; family Culicidae; genus Anopheles; species Anopheles rivulorum. Next base: position 30,423,522 of record CM032178.1, on the reverse strand, counting down.
TATTGATTTTTTAAAAATAGCTTTTATACTAATCAATATTAATATGTTATCGCACAATTTCGTTTCAAGTGAAGAAGATGTATCGATTGAAAGACTAAGAGGAAAATTGGTATTTTTATTTCAATTTTATTCTACATTTCTAATCACAATAGGTTTTTTTTTTATTTTGATTTGTTTTACGAACTTTTGCCACTCGCAATCTTTCATACAAACGTACAACTAATTTATCATATTCTTTGAACTTATTTAATTTTATAGCAAATTCTTTTTAGTTTTATATAAGCGATCAACACCCAATTTCAATATTGTGCAATTTATCTTTGGTTTGGTTTTGATGTTTTAAATAATAAAATAAATCAGCTTATGATAATTAGACCACAGTTTTATCGTGAATAAAAAGGTTTACTAACAACAATCCAAATAAATAAAACATTTCCAATATTTTCATTGTGTAACAGATTCTGTTGAAGCTGACAATGCTGTCAAAACTTTTGCCGAGGAAGGAAAAATCTAGCAGGAATACTTAATGATAAAAATAAGCAAATGTGCATCCTAGGTAATGAATTTAGAATAAGCCGTTGGGAGCTTGAAGAACAAAGAGCTCCTTTTAAAACTTATGAATAGCTTACGACGGTCGTAACCAGATAACAAACCACGGGATAAAAGGCTATCTGCGTGCAAATTTCATCCCACTCTAGCGCTTCCCTCCCTACCCCGGGTGTCTATTCGATCCAGCTCATTTTGAGCTCATTTTAGCAAAGCTTAACCCAACATCGCCTTCACACCCCATCGCCTAATCCTTGTTTTCCTCGCCGCCTAGAAGGAACGATTGTTAGCAGCAAACCTAGCCCAATAGTTGTTCAATAGACTCCACGACCGAGGGCAAGCTCTCTGGATGATGAGCCGCTTTTCATAAGCTGGTAAAAATCGTTTGTGTTTCAGTCGGACCAAGCGCAAACATACCGCATATCTGCCCCAGCAGTGTGCCCAGCAGTTGCGCGAAAGTTGAGCACGAGAAACGGTCCAGTGACAGCGATAAGTGTTTGTTTGGTGCAGTCTCGCGGCCCCAGGTTCGAGATGAAACGAACGCATCGGGTTGTTGTCTGTTTCGGGTTGTTGTTTAGTTTGTGTATGTGTGTGTGTGTAGATGCTTTTTTTGTTGTTGCCCAAACGGCACAGACAAAACAACGCACCATGGCGTTGCTACGGCGATCAGTGAGAATCGCCGTTCGGTCTTCGGTCCGGTTCGCCGTGCGAATAGCAAATTCCCTGGAACGTGGATAGATTTTATGCTCGATCGAGCGAAACGGAAATAATAAATTGTGAAGTCGGATTTTCAGCGTGAACGCGTCTACACGTTTTGACGAAGATGCCCGGCCATGATCGCTGTTGGACGCTGCCATTGTCGGTGGTGCGCGATAAAGCGGGAGAAATCGGTGGTGAAAAACTTTTCGCCAATCGCAAACGGGTGCAAATTGTTAGCCAAATTTTGGCCCGCTGACCGAGGGAAAGAGCATGAGAAACGCAAACATGGCAACAGCATGGCTGCAACCAGTTATTCGCTCAGCTTTCCTTCCTTTGCCGGGGCGACGGCAGGGCACGATCGATGAAAATTTGAAAAGTTTGCTTAGTCTTCATCCGGTTCCGGTGTCGCTCGATCGTATTGTGTCGTCGGATGGTCGACCGAACCGATTCACCTACGGGCGTAGCCATGGTCGGTCGGAGGGAAACTTTACGGCTGAGGGCGAATTTGATAGAGAGTCGCAGGACAAAACGTAGCAGCAAATTGGCCCTGTCAAGGTCTTTGTCAATAGACTTTGTCGGGTCGGGATTATCGGAATGTTGTTTCTATGATGATAACAGATGATTGCATCTTTCAAAGCAGAGCTTGATAAGCGAAAGTGGTTTTGAACTTGAAAGTTTTTCCAAGAATAAATTTGTCAGAAAAAATTGGCAATCAAGTGTATTGGAACAGATATTGGAAAGAATTTCAATAGAAATATTTGAAGCTTTACGTTTATTTTGTTTGTGAATTAACAAACATAACTAAAACAACCACTAAAAACAGTTTCAATCAAATACTTCATCCTAAAGGATGCTTTCTATCTAAACATACCGAGAAAATCTTTTAAATAACTGGCTCACCGGAAGCTTTTGCCATACCGCAGTGCAGTGAAAAGCTTTTCGCTTCCTCGGCACCATCACTCGGCTTTCCTCTTCCTTTGTTAGACACCACACAGTCACATTGGATCACACTAAAACACCCAATGCATCCTTATCAGCAACTGTAACCGTTCTGGGGCGGTGAAAACTTTTCCGCTTAATGTCACTCACCAGCAATCGGAAGAAGGAAGGGAGAAGAGCAGAAGGAGGCAGGAGGAGGGTGGAGTTCCACCTGCTCGTACGCAGGACCGCTCATGGTCATCATCATTATTATCGCTATCATCACAACCATCAGCTGCAGTCATCACTGCTGTCGTCACCATTTGCCCGAAAGCGAAACTTTAGGCGCAATCGTAATCGTTTACTTTAAGCGCCACATCGGTCACCGGACCGGTTGCGGCAAAGGTGAACTGTGTGCACCATTCCGATAACTGGCTAATGGTGAAGATTTAATATAACGTTTTTGTGAGCCGAATTGGTATCATTTGAATTTTGCAAGCTGGTTTTGTTTAAATGAACAACAACGCATCACTCATCCGTTTGCAATAGTGGTGCAAATTGTTTCCAATCGTAGCCGTTTATTTTTGTGTTAATTAAACCTATAAATACTTTATTTAAATGCTTACCAATAATGTTCAATAATATCAAACAAAATTTTCTCCGATGCAGAAAGAACTTGGTTTTCTTTCATCCAGGTTGACACTGAGATGGCTTCAAAGAGCTCATGGAGGCGCCCGGTCATTTGTAGATTTCTTCCACATTTCATGCTATCCCTTGTGACTTTGATTGACACAGCTTTCTAGCTGGTAGCGATTGCACCGGGAAACCTTTCCTGGGTGTACTGTTTCGAAACCCATATTAAAATGAATGACCCAACTGTAGCAAAATTCGTACGATGGTGCGAATCCACCACGGAGAAAGAAGGATTTTATTCGGGCAAAAATGTTTAACTCTGACACCGAAGATGCGCTGTGGCACTCATAACAAACGATACATATATTTGCAGAAAGTATTAAATAGTCTTTTTGATGTGCTCGTTTACCCTCTCACCATTACCCCCCCCCCCCCCCCCCCCCCCCCCCCCCCCCCCCCCCCCCCCCCCCCCCCCCCCCCCCACCCACCACCCCCCCCCCCCCCCCCCGCCCCCCCCCCCCCCACCCCCGCCCACCCCCCCCCCCCCCAACAACCAACAAAAAAAAAAAGAAGAGAGGAGGAAAGGGGGAGAGAGAGA